>JAJAGP010000148.1:0-246440 GCA_025084515.1 Ancistrus triradiatus | reverse complement strand
TGGAGCCTCTCCTTTGTTGCCCGAGTGGTGTGTTTGGGATCATTGTCATGCTGGAAGACCCAGCCACGTTCCATCTTCAATGCTCTCACTGATGGAAGGAGGTTTTGGCTTAAAATCTCACGATACATGGCCCCGTTCATTCTTCCCTTAACACGGATCAGTTGTCCTGTCCCCTTTGCAGAAAAACAGCCCCAAAGCATGATGTTTCCACCCCCATGCTTCACAGTAGGTATGGTGCAACTCAGCGTTCTTCTTCCTCCAAACACAACGAGTTGAGTTTTTCCCAAAAAGTTCTAGTTTGGTTTCATCTGACCACATGATATTTTCCCAATCCTCTTCTGGATCATCCATATGCTCTCTGGCAAACTTCAGATGGGCCTGAACATGTACTGGCTTAAGCAGGAGGACACGCCTGGCACTGCAGGATCTGAGTCCCTCCTGGCGTAGTGTGTTTCTGATGTTAGTCTTTGTTACTTTGGTCCCAGCTCTCTGCAGGTCATTCATCAGGTCCCTCTGTGTAGTTCTGGGATTTTTGCTCACCGTTCTCATAATCATTTTGACCCCATGAGGTGAGATCTTGCATGGGGCCCCAGATCGAGGGAGATTATCAGTGATTTTGTATGTCGTCCATTTTTTACAACTGCTCCCACAGTTAATTTATTCACACCAACCTGATTGCCTATTGTAGATTCACTCTTCCCAACCTGGTGCAGATCTACAGCTTTCTTCCTGGTATCCTTCAACAGCTCTTTGGTTTTGACCATGGTTGAGTTTGGAGTCTGACTGTTTGAGGCTGTGGACAGGTGTCTGTTATACAGATAACGAAGTCAAACAGGTGCCATTAATACAGGTAACGAGTGGAGGACAGAACAGCTTCCTAAAGAAGAAGTTACAGGTCTATGAGAGCCATAAATCTTGCTTGTTTGTGGGTGACCAAATACTTATTTTCCACCATGATTTCCACTTAAATTCTTTAAAAATCCTACAATGTTTTTTTCTCATTTTGTCACTCATAGTTGAAGTGTACCTATGATGAAAATCACAGACCTCTCTCATCTATCTAAGTCGGAGAACTTGCATAATCAGTGGGTGACTAAATACTTTTTTGCCCCACTGTAGTTTTTGGTTAAAGAGAACATGCAGGTAGAGGGGGGGGTAACTTGCACAAAAAAGTCTCTAAACACACCAATCGAGTTAGAAGAGCTTGTGGCCTTGATTGGCTGTTGAAGTGGCCAGCTGTTTACGTCCACACCGTCCTAAGTTAAAAGACCGAGTTTTAATTTTTATTATAATTTGTTGTAATTTCTAAGACCTTGGTTGTTAAAGCGAACATATGTTGGCTGTTAAATGGTGCGTACCTGTATGCCAGTGGATGAGTTTCTACTAACTTTTGGTCAACATTAGTGGCTGGTAGTTTTGAGTAAGGTCCTTGCTACATGATGAGCAGACCTGCTTTTTGTGGTCATGCTGATTGGATACAGTTTATGTACAATGTCACGTCAGTACAGTTACATTTGATGAAATGGCATATGTGGGTGGACTGTATATTGTGTTAAAAGAAACAAGTTAAGTTCAAGAATATTTCTGACCAACAGTCGCAGAAAACAGTAGATTATTGTAATTTGTGAGAAGCACGCTTTATGTACCATGTACACTTTTATAGGTTTGGAGCTGAACATAAACCGCTATCAGGCAGTGAGTAGCTCACTCTTGTATGGAAATTGCTAGCAAATATCTTGATCTAAAATGAGCTATTTAAATATTCAAATCTGGACCAAAAAACAATTTGACAGAGCTACTTTGCATGCTGTGTTATTTGTTGGTGGGGAGGTTGAGGCAGGACGACTAAAAACAGATGTTGGTGTAGAGAAATTTGAGCAGCGTGTTACCAATAGTCACAGGGACACCCAAAGCGATATTGGGAATGATATTACAGTCTGGTAAGTTTTCTCTTTGAGAAAGCTCATTTCCTGCATTATTGTATGTGAATGTGATTTTTACTGTAGACCACTGTTTTGTCTAGCTGCATTTTTTTAATTGTCCTTTTTACATTCGACTATGGAATCATAACTTGTACGGAATCTCAGGTGTAAGTGTTACCAAGGAAGGTTTTTCCGCTTTTGTAGTATAAGAATACCCTCATGCTATGCCCTCGGAGTTCTGTACCATTGGCTCTGACCCTTCATACCACATCATTTCTGTCTACTTTGAAACACAATGGACTCTATTGTTGTCCTGTTGGGCAGATATTTATTTAAAGTCGCTCACGCAGCAACGCAAGTCGCACCCAAAGAAAACACACCATTCCTGCTGTGTGTGTTTGACAGGGAAGGGAGGAGGGAGGGGGAAAAAAACCGGAGTGAAAAAAAGAGAGAGTGAGAGAAGTTAAAAAGTGAAATAAAAAAAGGAGGAAAACAAGGCGATGCGAAAGGTAGAACGAGACTTAAAAAGCCATTTGATGGGGTTTTACAAGCTGAATGCAGAGATATTACTCAAGCAATCAATGGCATGAGCATCAACAAGAGCTATAATTAGAGTAACTCAACATTTTTTTCTTTATTTTAATTATGTTCTGTGTACTGCACAATAAAGAGAAGCAATGAATCATATAAAGGCAAGCACTGTTGCAGGAAACTGTTTAAATTTAGCTAGTGTCATTGTCCAGCCAGCTGTTTAATTGGTTATCTGTCTTTCCATCTGAATGAAATATCTGTATTCATCTCGCTTTATTCCCAGCACAGGATGCACACACAAATTGATTTGACTTCTAATCATTGGGTGAAAAAGACGTTGTGGAACAAGTATACAGAATAGGTCGCAGCAGGATAGTGATGTAAGAGTAACTGTGTATTACAGAGATGAATGCAGTCTGTGATGTGTTAATACTAAATAGTATTTATAATGCATCCAATACAAATTCATACTGATGTATATATTACAGATACATTTATATTTAGTCTTTGAGCAAATGCCCTTATCCGGAGTGACTTACAACTGATACAGCCTTACAATCCAAGCAAGGGCCTTGCTCAAGGACCCAACAGTGCCAGCTTGGCAGCATGGGATTTGAACCCTGGACCTTCTGGTCCATAGTCCAGTACCATAGCTGCTGAGAAACCGCAGTCTATGACCGATATTGCAGTATATATGGAATATATTGCAGCAGCAGCACATTAGTACTAAGTAGATCTGTTAATGGTGTATTAACATCACACTATTGAATGGAGCTGTGAACATTGCATTCACAGCACATAGTACTGAGCTGTGTGTGATGCATAGATTAACACTGTGTTTACACCATCGTTCTACTGTGCAATATTCTCTCACAATGAACAATATGGGTGTAGTCACACATCTGTCTATTTGGGCGTTTAATTCCATTTAACACACAAGCTAGTAACCAGGATAGTAGCTCAGAAGGGAAGGGTCAAATGTGTACGTATTTATGAATTATTTTTACATGTTCATTAAATGCATCTATTGCTGTACAAGGAGATCTCAGCTGATCTGCACTGACTCTTGTACTCATTAGCTGATCATCATTTTTATTGAATAATTGATTTGTATTCCGTGAATAATTGAGTACTGTTAATTTCTGATCAAATTAATATTAACACTCTCTGAAATATTGATGGGGTGAGATAGGAGGATTTAAACGGATGGAAGTGGTAATAGTCTGATATGATAAATATACACAGGGCAAGTCTGGAGCCATTAATCTTTCATCTCTATTTTTGTCACACTTGAATAAAGAGATGAAAAATGTATTGGATGTTTATTTCTGTCTTCCTGCCCTGCTGAGTGAAGTATAAAGTTTCCTCTCCAGATCAACAACAAGTCAGAAAATGACTTCTGAGAGAGTGATAAATCTCCTGATCTCGAGCTGATGTTGGCTGAAAATAATTAAAGAAATAAACATTCTGTTAAAAAATGTGGGACTACATGCATTTCTCAGAACCGAGAGCTGCTGGTTTCTGTTAAAGGAGCCATATGTAGTTAGTGTTTTTACTATTGCATATCTATTTTTTAATATGATTTTTGTCTTTGGTTTTTATTTCCTACATTTGTGTATCAGTAGAAGAGAAATACACACTCACTGACCACTTTATAAGGTACACCTCATTGTTTCTACACTCATTGCTGCCATATAGATGCACTTTGTAGCTCTGCAGTTACAGACTGTAGTCCATCTATTTCTCTGCATAGTTTATTTGTCCACTTTACTCTTTTCTTTAATTGTCAGCACCCCCAAAGGAGGTTCAATTCCCACCGCTGCCACTGTTGGGACCTTGAGCAAGACCCTTAACCCACAATTGCTTGGATTGTAAGATTGTACCAAGTCGCTCTGGATAAGGGTGTCTGCTAAAAAAGTGAGTGTATATATATATATTTGGGACTGTGGTAGCCTAGCGGTTAAGGTACTGGACTCTGGATCACAAGGTCCAGGGTTCAAATCCCACCTCTGCCAAAAAACTGCCACTGTTGGGTCCTTGAGCAAGACCCACAATTGCTTGGATTGTAAGACTGTACCAATTGTAAGTCGCTCTGCTAAATGCTGTAAATGTAAATGTCACTGCGGGACTGAAAATAGTCCACCAATCAAAAATGTCCAGCCATCAGCATGCTGTAGGCAGTGTCCTGACCACTGATGGAGGATTAGAGGATGACTAACACACAGTGTGCAACAACAGATGAGCTGCTGTCCCTGAATCTACAAGGCAGAGCAATATGGTAGATGTTTCTAATAGGGTTCAGAACAAGTGAACACAATAATTGCAGAACTACGAAGTGCGTCTATATCGTAAGTGGATCTAATAAAATGGACATTGAGTGTAGAAACAAGGAGTTGTACCTAATAGGGTAACTGGTGAGTAGTGTTGTAGTCAAGACCGCTAGAGCCTTGACACAACGAGTCAAGACGAAGACTTTTAGTAGCCGAGTCCGAGTCGAGACGGTGATCAGGAGTAGTTGGGATTGAGATGAGACCGAGACCAGTTTAAGATATTTTCATCATCCAAGAATAAAAACAAAGAATATGAAAAAAAGAAGTTTGTAATTCACTTTACACTTATTATACATTATATAATAGAAAATAATTATAAGTATTAATAAATAATATTATGTTGCATCATAGATTTTGTAAAAAATAAAAATAATTATGTATAGCCTAAAATTATTATATTATAATCTTAGTGAAACTACGGCAATGTAACTTTTGGAAATAAATGATGGTGATGATTCTGTTTCTGCCAAACTTAATGAGAAGTCACTAAATAAAGTCAACTGAATATAACCAGCAACATTCATTCTATCTATTTCTATTATTAAATGTGAAAATGTACTTGAACACACTTGAAGCCTTAACGTCAGATTTTATTAAGGCATGTAGAGAAAGGACTGATTCATTCTGATTTAATGGATTGTTGGTATTCAATAACAAGAAACAAAAGTTCCGTTTATAATTAACATTACCTCAGACAGACACATTGGACTCGGCTGGTCTCGACAACAATTTCAGATTCAGATTTCTGACCTCAAACCAAGACGAGTCCAAGTCCAAGTCCAAATGAGGTCGAGACCGAGACAAGACCGCGACTGCTCGTTTATGGTCTTGAGTACTACAACAGTACCGGTGAGTGTACATGTACAGTCAAACCCTGTTATCCAAATGTACCTTGTTATAGGAAATAATCGTTTAACAAGTATTTGCATAATGGGAGTCCAATATCCATTATTTCCTATACGGAAATATCTGTCAATTTCCTGTGTGTTCAAAGTTAAAACTCATTTTAAAGGAGTAATTTATTGGCACGTGGGACTTTCTGATTGATCATCCTGCCTGTTATCTGTGGATTGGACGGTCCTCACCTCTCTAATGAACAGGATCTCATTTATCATGTGCAGCATATTCATATCACCCTACTTACTTTCGGTGATGTCCGTGTAATACTTTGGGACTTCATGATTGGCACTCCTTACCTAGTATTTGTATATTGGGTGGGGCTATTTTTCTGAAAGCGATATACTAGGAGAGATGATGGATAATATCACATATGTGACATTTAAATTATTACACCATGTAATAAATTTCAAAATATTTTTTGTTCCCAGTTGTTAAGTGTGTTTTCCTGATTGTTTGTACCCTAAATGAATAGAAAAAAGTTATTATTCCCTGTAAACTTTGCTTTTGTGGTCAGCACAATGATATTTTGAAATTGATCTATTTTTAAGGATATTCGCCATATTCAAGATACTTAAGAAGCTTCTGGAATTGTGAGAACTATCAAGAAGTTTCTAGAACTGTCCAGAATTATCTAGAACTTTCTGGGACTGTACAGAATTGTAGGTAGCTGTATAACTACAGTTATATAGGGCCACTATAGCCCTTCCCGAGAGACGGAGAGACATGATCTAATTGATTGGGATTGCAAAGTAAGTGGCCAACAGCCATCACAGACAAAGGGGAATTGACCTAGACAGACAGGTCTGAATTCATTCTCTATTCAAATTCTGATAACGACAGTATTCACACTTCACCCCACACCCATTACAAGAGGAGCTTAGGAAGGACCACTACTTTCAAATGTATATATTGTGTGTTACTCTGCTACCGGGTGATCAGTCTTGCTCTGCTGATTCCTCAGTACACTCTTGTACTTTGATACTGCATTGAATAAATATTGACCATTTTTATCGAGTTTGGAGAGACATCCTTTTTCCTTACAGTACACAGCAACTTAGTCAATTTAGATGGCATCAAGAGGTTGCATACATCCAGCAGACGCATTTTGCTATGTATGTGGCCATTTTATAAAGACAGAGCGAAAAAGTACTCCTGTGGAAGCATCTGCTAAGATGGTGTGAGGCCTACAAAGCATACTTCGGCATGCCTGTTGGTGAACTGTTTCTATAATAAAAATTCATAATTTTCGTTGCCGTGGTCACAAAAGCGAAGTTTATGATGAATGTAAGCAATTTTTAATTTGTTTTAGACATAAGCAATTGGAATATGACATTAAAAAGCTGGGAACCAAACTTGTGTTACATAGTGTTATCAGATGAGCCAGAAAGCTCTTTTTGCTGCTGATACATCAGGGGCTTTGTTTCTGTGCTTTGGCTCATTAGTAGAGCAAGGCCATAGAAACACACACACACAACGGAGAGTCCCATAACGGGACTTTAAGTGTGGTGTTTAAGGGCTTGCTGGCTCCTTTAGCAAGGGCTGGCCAACAATTTGGCCTGATTAAAATGACAATAGTCTAATTAACTCGACCCCAGTGCTGACGTTTGGCCCATGATCTTCCCGGATTATTTCTGCGGCTTTGTCTTTACACACTAACAAAAGTGAGACGTTTTGTTCTCTCACTATCTCTGTCTTTCTTTCCCCCCTCTCCATCTCCCAACCTCTCATCGTAACTCTCCAAGCCATTTTTTATTCGAGATTGTGCTAATGGCAGTTATTTTTATAAGCTAATTAAATTGAGGACTATCTCATTGCTATCCTCCAAACCCTTGAGGAGGTTTGTCGTCTGAGGAGGTGACGGTGGCGTTGGAAGAACCTTTATGCTGTTGTTAGCATACCAAACTGGTACACTTAGAAACCCTTCGAGCTACCATTGCAAATAGAGTGGTTACTGCCTTCCTAAACCCCCTCTCCCAAGTCTAGGGAAGGGGGCTTTCAGTGTTGGTGGAGTTTTTTAATGACATAATATTCGTTTTGCGTGTTTTAATACGAATGCTATATCTGTCTAAACCGATTCATACTCTGAAAATCCTAAGGGCACTTGAACCCCATTAACACTTAATCCCACCACACTTATTTAACTCTCCTTCTAAAGAAACAGGAGCCAGAAGTGACTCGGTGTACTGGGCTAAATAATGCTGATGTGCATATTTTTTCTCTTCACTATTGTCTTGCATGCGATCGCTTTTATATTCTCTATTTTATTGTACTCTTCATCATATTTGTTTCTTTAAAATGTCTGCCTTGTTTTATTTTAATTATTCTATTTTAAATATGTTCTCTCTGTTAATATTGATTTAGTTTCTGTTTGTTTAAACTATTACTATGAACTTATTAGTTAGATAATTTTGTTTAATTCTTACATATGTCGTCTAAGCCTCCCTTTTTTGAGCCTTGTTCCTCCCAAGGTTTCTTTCTGATAACATTTAGGGAGTTTTCCTTGCCACTGTTACCCTAGGCTTGCTCGATTTGGGATCAGTCTTATATCAATCGACATATGCTTTTTTTATTTATTTGATTGCAGTCTGATACAACTATTTACGTAACTGCACAAACCACAGTGTCAAAATCAACACAGGACGTGTTTAAATTCATGGTGACCAAAGTTCACCCTCTATGAATTTAACTGACTCAGTTCTACCGAGGTCGGAACTACTCATACTAACGTAAATTTTGTTTTGAGGCTTCGTGGAAATAATTAAAAAGGTTCTCTACTCTGACGAGAGCTTATGGTTACTGTGGTTATCATATATTGAATTGTGGTTGTCGTTTACAAAAATGTTAACCAGAAGCACAATATGCTTTGGTAGTAATATGAACTGTGACGTTACGGCATTACGTCTCACTGATTTCATTGGCCTTCTACATTTTCACTGAGTCTGTTTTGTAAGCCTTTGATCCTGTTAAATACCTAAAGGTTTCGATTTGGAAAAGTGATGGGATGTAAATGTCAGATAGAGCGGTTAGCAGCTTAGGCTAGTCAAGTCAATAAAGAGAGAGATAAAGATCACTGTACAGATGGCCAGTGATGACAAAGATGGTCATTGTCAAAATTTTGCTGGGTCTACGTATAAGGCTGAATGACATGTGTAACATATTTTTGAACTTCTACAGCAGACATGGCTTAGGATATGTGGTTTCTTCTTGCCACTCACTATACACTGCCCTGTAATCTTATTAGCAGGATTGGGGGTGGGGTAGTGGGGGCTGGGGGTGTTGATAGGGAAGCTACTTAGATTAGGAGAAAAGCCCTTTCAGTTCTACTAGCCCTCTACTTATGATTAATGTCCATTGGGAGATAATTATGCTTTAGTCTTGAGTTAATGAAATGAAAACTATTTTTGGTCTTCTCTCATCTGAAAAGAAAGGGCAAATCGTTTGTGGCACTATCTGAATAGATCTTACAGTTCTGACAGGGAAACATTAAAATATGTTTGGTTTTAGACTGTACACACACACACACACACACTGTGGCTGTTATTTGAGCAGCAATATGATACAACCCTCAATGTAGGCAGAATTGCAGGGGCTTTTCTCACACCAGAATATTTAACCCCTTAGCTTTCATGTTAAAAGCGTACAATATGCAGATCCCCCAACCAAGAGGGAAAACAAACCACCACCAATTCCTGTCTTGGTAGAATACAACTTCTGTTTTGCACACTGTAATATCCCAGGAAAAACAAAAGTTTGAATCATCACTAATGTACATCAGGGACATGATAATGAACTAAACGACTTTAACGTAAATGAAATATTAGACAAAAGTGTCAGTATACAAAAAGAAATATTGCTTATGAGGAGATCAGAAATAAAATAAATATCAGATGCTAACTAAGCGGTCTTACATTAAGCCAAATGAAGTACTTCTTTCCTGTAGACGAGTAATAAATCCTTAAATAGTTTTTCCAGATCTACTGATGGGTCTGTGTGAATGGTTGTGGGAGGAGCTTTGACTTTGCTCCTGTGATGAGTATTTTTAGGCAGATATACAGTATATCTTACTCCAAAACACAGCAATATATGTGTATGCTAAATTACTACATTAGCAATACTGTTTAACACTTACAGTAAAGGTCAAACTGGAAAAAAAACATGTAATCTTAGTGTCTGTGTCATGGTTGTTGGTGCCTAGCTGACTGGTTTGATAATTCCAGAAACTACTCATCTCCTGGGATTTAGCATAGTGAAAAAGAATAACCAATGAGCAGCAGGTCACTGAGAGGTTTGGACTATGTCCAGTTGTTTGAGCTGACTGAGTGTGTTTACATGCCCTTAATAATCCCATATCTGCAGAAAATCAGATTTTGTCAGTAATTTGATGAATCAGTATATGCACTTGTTAATCAGATAATTGGGAAAGCTTCGGGTTTACATGACTCCAGCCAATAATCTGACATTTCTTTGAGTGCATACTGCATGTCTGAGTCTGCCCAAAAGTGGTAGCTGTTTTGCGGATGTTGAGTTTAATTCCATGGTTGCCAGAACCCACAAGAGAAACAAGCACCCAGGTCTAAGAACACAAGCCCAAAAAGAAGCAAGGTGTCTTAGAATAAGCGTACCTGGAAACCATGTTTGATTTTTCTAGTTGCTTTTGCCAAGTTAAGTTTGTGTGTGTGCACAGGTTGAGAAAACCGATTGAACTTTTGGTCAATAATAAAAGTTCAACTCAATACTTTGTAACATAACCTTTGTTGGCAATGACAGAGGTCAAGCGTTTCCTGTAAGTCTTCACCAGGTTTGCACACACTGTAGCTGGTATTTTGGCCCATTCCTCCATGCAGATCTCCTCTAGAGCAGTGATGTTTTGGGGCTGTCGCTGGGCAACACGGACTTTCAACTTCTTCCACAAATTTGGGGTTGAGGTCTGGAGACTGGCTAGGCCACTCCAGGACCTTGAAATGCTTTTTACGTTGCCTGCGCAGTGTGTTTGGGATCATTGTCATGCTGGAAGACCCAGCCACATTCCATCTTGAATGCTCTCACTGATGGAAGGAGGTTTTGGCTTAAAATCTCATGATACATGGCCCCGTTCATTCTTCCCTTAACACAATCAGTCGTCCTGTCCCCTTTGCAGAAAAACAGCCCCAAAGCATGATGTTTCCACCCCCATGCTTCACAGTAGGCATGGTGTTCTTGGGATGCAACTCAGCATTCTTCTTCCTCCAAACACGATGAGTTGACTTTTTACCAAAAAGCTCTATTTTGGTTTCATCTGTCCACATGATATTTTCCCAATCCTCTTCTGGATCATCCATATGCTCTCTGGCAAACTTCAGACGGGCCTGGACATGTACTGGCTTAAGCAGGGGGACACGCCTGGCGCTGCAGGATCTGAGTCCCTCTCGGCATGGTGTGTTACTGATGGTAGCCTTTGTTACTTTGGTCCCAGCTCTCTGCAGGTCATTCATCAGGTCCTCTCCGTGTAGTTCTGGGATTTTTGCTCAGTGTTCTCATGATCATTTTGACTCCATGGGATCCCCAGATCGAGGGAGATTATCAATGGTCTTGTTTGTTTTCCATTTTCTTACAATTGCTCCCACAGTTGATTTATTCACACCAACCTGCTTGCCTATTGTAGATTCACTCTTCCCAGACTGGTGCAGGTCTACAATTTTCTTCCTGGTGTCCTTCGACAGCTCTTTGGTCTTGGCCATGGGTTGGGTTTGGAGTCTGACTGTTTGAGGCTGTGGACAGGTGTCTTTTATACAGATAACGAGGTCAAACAGGTGCCATTAATACAGGGGTAACAAGTGGAGGACAGAAGAGCTTCCTAAAGAAGAAGTTACAGGTCTGTGAGAGCCAGAAATGTTGCTTGTTTTTGGTTGACCAAATACTTATTTTCCACCATAATTTACAATTAAATTCTTTAAAAATCCTGGATTTTTTTTCTCATTTTGCCTCTCATAGTTGAAGTGTAGCTATGATGAAAATTACAGACGTCTCTCATCTTTCTAAGTAGGAGAACTTGCACAATCAGTGGCTGACTAAATACTTTTTTCCCCACTGTACAAGTGCTGAGAAAATCAATCAATCAATCAATCACTGAGCTAAAACCCAGCTCTTTCTAACGGATGTGTTAATCTGATTTCTTGGCCTTTATCCGATCTGAGAAATCGGAATATGCTGTTTACATGACCACTTGAATAAACCGGTAACTAGTGAAGTCCGATTATGATCGGATTATTAAATGCATGCAAATGCATTCTTTATATCAATGATCAGAAATTACATATCAGAAAGCCCAACCTAAAGGACCTTGAGGTGGATTGACTACAACCTCGAAAGACCACATTCAGTCAGTCATTCATTCATTTTCTTTTCTGCTTAATCCTGGTCAGGGTAGTGGGAAATCCCGTGCCTAGCCGGCGGCACAGAGCAAAAGGTAGGAACAACCTAATTTTCCTGTGATAGTTCTGGTGCCATGGTGCCAATCAATCAAAGGCACATCAACTCACATACTCGTACACACTTACTGTACACTAAGGGCACTTTAGAAACACCATCAACCTAAAGCATGTCTTTGGACTGTGGGAGGAAACCGGTGTACCCGGAGTAAACCCAGGCGGACATGGGGAGAACATACAGGCTCCACACAGAATGGACCCAGACCCAGGACCTTCTTGCTGTGAGGCAATGGTGCTACCCACTGAGCCACCGTGCCACCCCAAAAGACCACATCTATTAGTGAAATCAGGAATCAGAAGTTACAGTAGACACAGACTTGTCAACACTGAATAAATGAAGATTAGTCCAACTTTGCCTAGTCGGAAGAATCTTTATTTCTGCCGTGACTTGAAGACGATAGGGTCAGGATGTAGTGATGTGAAGGTTTTACACACAGAACATGTATGATGAATGCTTCATTCTAATTTGTTGCCATGCGCATCTCTTTATGGAAACAATTTACCTTTAAATAAGCAAATTTCAGACAGTTTTTTCGAACATTATACTTCTGTCTGCTTTCCACAGAGACAAGGCCATTGCCATTGCTTTGTGCGATAGAATAGCTCTCTCTGGACAGTGTTGGGTGAGGCATTTTAAAAATGATAGTGACTAACATTCCTCTACAAATAACTGGGTTCAGTGTTGTGTAGCCTCCAGAGTCACCAGATCTGAATTCAATAAAGCAGCTTTGGGATGTGGTAAAATAAGAGATTTGAAGCATGAATGTGCACCTGGCAAATCTGTAGCAATTACATGGTAAGACGTACATGGTAGATTCTGACAAGTTGATCTGTTTTGACTGGAATCTGAGCTTAGGGATTGTTTCTTGTATAACTTTAGCCACCTGTATTTTAAAGTATCTTGTAGAAAACTAGCAGGATGGTGCCATTGTTGGACACACAGAACCTGCACTGGCCTTTTCGCTGTCAAAACAGAAGTGCGTGTTCGAACAACAAAATGAGCGCTTGTGCGTATTAGTACTTGCACCTGTTTGGTCATGTGAATGCTTCAGGTTTTCAGTCCTTTGTTTTATTTAGGAAATATCATAAACCAGGCTGTGGTGGTTATTGAGCTTGTAAGCCCATATGAGAGATAGAGAAAGTGCATATATTTAAAGTTCACATCTGGCGTACGAAGCTGTACGATGGCAGAGTCAAACTTAACCCACCCCCAATCATACGCATTCACTCTCACATTTCATCATCTGTTCTACAGCTCTCCTCTCACTCACTCCTTCTTTGGCCTTTCTGGGACCATCTGTTGTTATTATTTTTCGCTGATAATTGGACTGAACAATGGAATGTCTGTGTCCCCCCCCTGCCTTTGAAACACGACTCTCTGTTTATTTTAGGAAGGGCCTCATCTCTATCTCTCCTGCACTCTTTCTCCAGCCCTCTTCCCTCCCTCTCACCCTCCCTCTCTCCATCAGATACCTCTCTTCCCTCACACTTTTTTCATCTCACAGACCTCTCTCTCCTCTCTATTGGACAGAGCTTTGCAGTTCCCTTCTGGCTTAATGTTTCAGTAGGTGTCTCTGGGAGTAGACAACTGGACTGCACTCGCCACAGGACTTTGCTTCTGTAGGCACAGCCCCTCTTTGCGTTTCACACAGCAAGGCTGGCACCTCCCCAAGAAAGACGAGGATTGTCTTGTATGAACCACTTTCGTTGGGCGCGTCCTCCATTTTATCTTTCGCACAACACTTCTGGCTTGGCCCCTAGGAGGCACCCGTGTGAGCCGCATAAACTATCAATAATGAACAAGGAATTATGCCATGCCACCCTGCATTTTGGGATGGAAGTGCCATATTGTGACGAACACCAGCTTTCTTGATTGGCAGCAGACCTACGCGAGCTTGTGGAGTTTGTGCTGCTTTGGGGCATCAATGCAAAAAGAAAGCGGAACAAACATAACTCCGATGCAAAGCACCAATATTTAGACAAAAATCTACTAAAAATTGTTATTATTCAGATAATTCCTTTAGAATGATCTTATTTATTTCTTAACTCGTTTCTTAAGATCAATTCTAAGAACAAAGTGGTATTCCTGAAAACATTCTCTTGAATGTTTTCTTAACCTTACGATAGGCGATGGGACAAATTGTAACGAAATAAATGATTTATTTTTCATATTGGCTATTTCTTCCACCATCACCGAAATTTTTAGTTTGATATATTTGAATGCTTAGTCTGATATTTTTCCTCCATTTTGCTGTCCTCTTATTAAACTAAATAACGGCACTAAGGGTAAATACAAGTTCAAAATGTGTATCGCACCATACACAGTAAGCTATAAAATGCAATATGGCATATATAAGAAAACAATAAAGATTTTCTTAAGAGAAAATTTGAGAACTTTTTATGTTTTTTTTCAAGAGGTGCATTTCAGAACATTCAGCATTTTATGAACTTCATGTTCCATCAAGTTTTTTCTTAAGAGAGCTTTCATGAATCCAGCCCCAGGTGATCACCTGAACCCAATCTTATTTATTGAGGAAAAGTACAAGATACATGAAAGCTGTAGTTGAATATTGATTTCTGAACCTTCCTAAGTTAAAACATTAGTATTGTTAAAAAGTGAATATGAACTCATTTTCTTTGTATTATTATTTGTATAATAAGTTGAGGTCTTCTTTGATCTTTTGATCATTTGCCATTTACAGCTAATAAATCCTCTTGTTTTTGCTACAGATAATTATTTTTATTTGGAAATTGTCAGTAATTTATAGAATTAAAAAAAAGTTCCATTGCACACAAATACACACTACCTACCAATACTAAAACGAGAGAAACTGATCATTTTTCAATGATCTCTTCATTTTTTAGAGTTGTATTTAATATTTGATGTAGAGTTTTTATGTAGGTCCTTTTTAGCTACTCCTAATTTGTTCTTGGTTATGAAAACTGCAGTGCTGAAAGTGCCTCAGTGATCTCCAGAAGATGGCACCTTGTCTTGACTTGCACCATGACGTGATGTCTGCTTGCATTCCCTATTAATGTGGCACCGCAGTTACTATGTAATTATTGGGAAAGTGGTTTATTAAAGATTGCTGAGCAAAAAAAAAACACCCTAGCTTTTGGATTTTAGGAATTTGTTGCACTGTGTTAACAAGGTAATTATGAGTATCAGTTGATTTATGATGGTCTTGCGTTGTAGAGAGCCTCAGTTCACATGCAAAAGGTCAGACATTTGGAATTATCATTTTATACCCCAGGAATACTGGCTGAATAGAATATACTGGACAGGAGTAAAGTATTAAACAGGTTGCTACTCCATCCCAGTGCATCATGCATTCAGTTTAGAGCCATTGTTGAAAACTTACATTTACATTTCCAGCATTTAGCAGACGCCCTTATCCAGAGCCACTTACAACTGATACAGTCTTACAATCCAAGCAATTGTGGGTTAAGGGTCTTACTCAAGGACCCAACAGTGGCAGCTTGGCAGAGGTGGGATTTGAACCCTTGACCTTCGGGTCCATAGTCCAGTACCTTACCCACTAGCCTACCACAGTCCAAAACTTAGTCAACAGACTAAAACTTAGTCATTCCACTCTTTAGGGGTGGCTAAGATGTGATGGAACCTGGTTTATTTATTATTCTATTTTCTATTTATATTTACCCCATTTCTCATCAGGGGTGTGGTTATCTTATCCTTGGGGAGGTGCCCTATAGGCTGCTGCCTTGGGTTGGGTAGGGGTTGCTGTTGCAGCTATGTTCCCCTAAATGACCTAAATACCTCCAGCACAGCCAAGGAGTCTCTGTTTATATTTTAACTCATTATAATTATGGATGTATTTTATTGTACTAGTGTACATTGATCAAGACGGACTGTTTTAATTTAAGGGATTAACCCTTGAAGGATTATGCATGACTGCGGACCTGTTTGCGATGTGTTTTTAAGAACGGTCCTGTAAGTGTTAAAAGAAGTTGGAAATGGCCATATAAAATGGCTACAGATAGGTGTGATATAAAACAACAACAGAAAATGGATGTCAGGGGAAAAGATTCAATAAAAAATGCTTAAGCAAGTAAAAAAATATATTTCAAACCGACAAACTCGTAACTCATTTTTAGTCAGAGTTGTAGTTCCATTGTTTCACCTTAGTATGACAGATTTGTTGTTAACCCCTTCTCTCCAGCATACTATAAACGTCTGCTTTGTTGACTGGTAATGGGAGTATAGGGTCCAGTACGACCAGGCTCCTTGAAGTTTGGGACGGGGTAGGCCCAGGTAGGAAGTGTCCCAGCAGGCAGCAGTGTGACTAGTGCCAGCACTTCATTTGCTGAGTGTTTGTGTTTATGCAAAGGGGGGGCCTCTTCCTGCATATTTAATCTCAGGCTCTGGCTCTGGCTTTTGTTGTGTTTAGACCACATACCTTCAGCCTCTGTGAAGAGAGAGAAGAAGGAAAGAACTATATGTGTGTGTGTGTGTGTGTGTGTGTGTGTGTGCGTGCGTGCATGTAAGAAAGAGGGAGAGACGGAGGGAGAGTGTATGAACAAGGCTTATGTTCACATACTACTGTCACACGTGCTATGTAGTTCTGCTAGGACAGTTTGTTCTGGAACACAAAAACAAAACGAGAGTAAGTACAGGAGTTGGAGGACAAACTGAATTGGGAACTGTGGATTGTTTGAGTCCCAAGGTGCTGCCTCACACATGGGTGAGTTACTGCAAGTTCTTCCGTCGCGTCTTCCTTTCTCTCACCTCTTCAGTGATTTGTCTGCCGCCGAGTTGCTGATTGTGTGCGCTTGCATGAGTGTGTGTGTTTGTGTATAGCGAGCTGAAACAGTAGGAGAGCAGAGCACAGCTATCATGGGTCTGACTGTAAAGCTTATTGACTCACGTTCCCTCAGCGCTCACTTTCTTGCCGGTTAAATCAGCCCATGCTAAAGTGGCCGTCTCCCTTTTCTAGTCCAGTAAGGTCTTACTTAAAAAATTACATATGACTTCATACAGGAGGAGACGCTTTAACTCTCTTTCTCTGCCCTTATTCTGTCGTTTTTCTCTCTTGTTCAGCCTCTGTCTTTGTCTGAATCTGGACAGTTATAGGAGCTTAAAGAGGGTGAAGAGGATTTGACTGTAAAAAATGAATTGCATTATCCGGGTGTCGTTTCAGTCCTTTTTTTGTCTGGACTAAACTTTTTCTCAGGGTTTATTTATTTACTTGTTTGTTTATTGAAGATGTATTGTTGTAGCCTTTAAAGTAACTTCACATGAGAATGGCTAAAATGATCACAATTATTTTGCGCAATGAAACTGAAAAGTAAGAGTCCAGAATAATGAATTTTATTGGCACAGCAGTTAAGGTACTGAACTTTTCACCAGGAGGTCCTGGGTCCAAGTTTCAGTACTGCAAAGTCGCCACAGTTGGGCCCTTGAGCAAAGCCGTTAGCGCACAGCTGCTTGAATTGTATGTTGTAAGACTTGTCAATTGAAAATTGCCCTGGATAAGGTCGTCTGCTAAATGACTAAAAGTAATAAATGAGTGATTGGGCTGACTCGAGATATGTGTGTTACACACACACACACACACATATATATATATATATATATATATATATATATATATATATATATATATACACACACACACACATATCTCGAGTCAGCCCAATCACTCATTTATTACTTACTTTTAGTATATATATATATATATATATATATATATATATATATATATATATATAATATACATATGACATACATTTGATGCATTTAATGCACATTTGCTGGCTTTTGTGTTCTGTTGACAAACTAACTTTTTACTTATTAAAAGTAAAAAGGCTGTAGGGTTTCCCCAAGAATTTTGGTGTGCTTGTCAGCATCATTTTTCCTTCAGTTCTGACCAGTTGGCCAGTCACTACTAACACCCCCACATCATTTTTGCCACCATCATGCTCAAGTGTGTACGCTGTATTCTGGGTGGGTAATCCAACCATAGTGCTTGGATTTTAGTCCAGAAAGTTCATTTTGTTTTCATCGGACTATAGAACTTGGCCGATGGCAAATCCTTCTGGGTTTTTTGTTTGTTTGTTTGTTTGTTTGTTTGCTTTCACTTTTTTTTCTGGCATCTCTACCTTATAGGTCAGCTTTGGGTAAAAAGTGTAAGATTGTTGTCAGGTGCATAGCTGTCACATGCTGGAATACCTTGAATCAATCTTTGAAAGCTGGCACTGGACTCTTTGTCATGTACTTTGGATGGACCACTTGATTTAGGGTGGTGCTGTTGGTGCCATACACTTTTTGGTTCTTTATAATGCGCTGGCCAGTAATCAAGATTGATTGTTAAAGTATCTGAAATCTTTCTGGTTCTATCTCCTAGATTGTGTGTTTCCACCACTTTATCTTGAGCACTTTTGAAAGCGTCTTTCAAGTCATGGTGAATTCTTTGTGTTACCATGTACTTCCAGTAGTGGTTTTATTATTAGTTATCAATTATCAAGGAATTAATTATCAAGGCTTTATTCGGAAGTAATCACAGCTATTACAGTTGATGTCAGGTGGGGAGCAGTTAACCAGATGTGTACATGTTGTACCTGAGAAAATATATAATGGTTACTCTAATCAGGTAGTTTACTAAATTCAATTAAATAATCGATCATTAATGAATTAATAATTGATCATTTGTAAATAGCAATATAAAAAACTAATTTAAAAAATCATTTGTAAATATTCACTGTACCACTTAAAAAGGTCAACTTTATTGTTAATCTATAAAGTTAATCTCCAAGGTGTAATGTTACAAAAGGTAAGGATTTTGACAGATTGTGAGGCAGTAGGATATATGTTGCTTTACACCTCTGAATATTGGCTGGAGCTGTGTATTATATTGAGAAATTGTGTGTCCTTCCCATGTCCGTGTGGCTTTACTCCGTGTATTTCCTCCCACATCCCAAAGACATACATTACGTTGACTGGTCACTCCAAATTGGCTCAGTGAGAGTGTCTGACTAGTACCAGTGTTACCTTACTCCTGTCATGACTAGCCATTGACACTGTAAATAATTCCTGTAAACTTAAACACATATACACCCCCAGCATAGGGTTCCATTGAGCTATAAAACAAGGCTCTGTAGTAGGATGACAGGAAATGGCCCCATGGTTCTGTATCAGGTGTTGTCACTGGCAGTACTATTACTTACAGTACAATGCAGGTACTCCCTGTTCACCATGGCCTGACTTAGGATAATAAACATGAGTACATTCAGAAGAAACCGTACTCTGACTTTTGAATTTAGACTATTCCTGGGCAAGCGATATGCAGTGTACACTCTGGTGAGGAAGTCGGCAGTACGTGACGTATTAAGTCATGTGGCGGGGATGATGAGCACTGGGAAATAGTGAGGAAAAAGCCATTTTCATGCAATAAAATAGTTAATTTTGATACTTTATTATAAAATAACCTTTTAGTGTTTTTCTACAGTTGAGTGACTTTGCTCAACTGTAGTTTAATGTAGGCGCTAAGTGTTTTAAGTCCTGTGCTCAACTTGGAAAGCTGAAGTGCATGACATGGAGAGTCATGTGGCAGGAGTGATGACCGCTGGGAAATGTAGTGAGGAAAAGTTTTAAGCACGTTTCAGGTAGGCTGCGTTATAATATATACAGTATATGTTATACTGCAGAGTTTATGATCATTTGAACTTGCAATGGATTTGTCAGGACATATCCCCATCATAAATCAGGGAGTACCTGATTTTATGTGTTTTTGCTGCTAAAAAAATGTGGGACTGTGATAGCCTGGTGGTTAAGGTACTGGACTATGGACCAGAAGGTCCAGGGTTCAAATCCCACCTCTGCCAAGCTGCCACTGTTGGGTCCTTGAGCAAGATCCTTAACCCACAATCGCTTGGATTGTAAGACTGTATCAAGTCGCTCTGGATAAGGGCGTCTGCTAAATGCTGTACATGTAATGTACCGTATTTTCGGACTATAAAGCGCACCGGGTTATAAGGCGCGATATCAATGATCGACTTCTAACGGATCTATTTTCATACATAAAGCGCACCGGGTTATTAGACGCATGAAATAAAACAAAACTCTTAAGTTCCGTCGGAAGCTCAGTTTGGTCTTTACCTGGCGCAGGGCGTCTTCTTGCTTCCTCCACTTCCGTACCATTGATTCGTTAATGTTGAATTCTCTCGCAGCTGCTCTATGTCCATGTTGTACTGCGTGACCGATAGCGCTGTGTTTGAAATCCGCTTAGGAAATGAATGAATGAATGCACGTACCCTAATGCTGAAGCACATACCGTATTACTCCGCGATGCTGCGCACTACAGTGGCCGTAAGCTTCGTAACTTACCAAGGCCGTGCTAAAACATTTTGACAGATTTATGAGCGCCGTGTACCATCTACAATCGGTTCAGCTTTATACTAGCTGAAGAGTACTATATATCGCCTATTACACTCCGCGATGTGCCGGGCACAATCAGTGGCGACTCATAGCAAGTTCGGATTTCACTATGATCCTCTAAGGCCGGCTTAAATTCAGTATTTGCAACAGACCTTCGTGGAAGCCTCGCCGGTACCCTCTAAAATCGTTCTTGGTCAGAAAGCACAATTCACGCACCATTAAGGCAGCTTAACACACTCTTGTTTCAACCCTCATCATACTCTACAATAGTACGCAGCAGTGCCGCCTCTAAATTATGCGAGAGGCGCAACTGTCGATTTTTTTTTTTTTTTTTTTATTTTTGAGAGAACCGTAATAATGTTCACATGAAATTTGAATTTGTTTTTTAGCGTTTAAAGGAAATGAGTACTAATCACAGACCTGACGTTTGAGATCAGGGATTTATGAAGGTTGATGAGCGCTATTGATTGCCCACTACAGCACCATAACACACCCACCACAGATTTATGAGCGCCGTGTACCATCTACAATCGGTTCTTGGTCAGAAAGCACAACCACAATTAATTCATACATTAGACGCACCGCATTTAAAGGCGCACTGTCGATTTTTGAGAAAGTTAAAGGATTTTAAGTGCGCCTTATGGTCCGAAAAATACGGTAAATGTAAAATCTGGCAATTTTCATTCATTGAATCCTTAAGTACTTGATATTTTGTGCAGATGTTGAAAAACCTCAGTAAAGCTAGATGTGATTGAGAATCCAAAGTTGAATTCTGTAACACCTTTCAGAATGACTCGCCATTAAGTTGGACTAACGGCTAGATCTCAGTCGATGTACAATATGCTTAACGAACTGATGAAATCTGACTGACTGGTAGATGCTCGGACATGAAAGCCCTGCCCTTTCACTCTCATTGCCCAGACCGGGGTAACAAAATCATTACAGTTCACTTAGTCAAAAAGAAGGCTAGCTTTTTATTTATCTTTTGGATAAATTCATTTAAATGTGTTTGGAAAGCCCGGCCATGCCGATTGGCTCTCGGCAGTGGAAGAATGCCCTATTGAGGCTTGCTAACGTTGAAGTAGTGTAAAGAAATGTGACGGCTTTGTTTGTTTTGGGATAGGAGTGAAATTCCTCTTCCTCTGTATTAAGGCAGCTGTGTGTGCGTGGACGTTGTGTGTGTACTTTGTTCTTAGCTCAACAAAAAAGGCAGGGCAGATTCTAAAAAATCTTTGGGCTCAGACAGCCTGAAAGTCAGCAGACTGCACCTCTGTCTCTCAAGGGCGATAGGAGCATGGGTTTAATTGGTATTTGTGTCTGTGTGTCAGAAAGCCCTCCTGTTTACTGTAAATGTGGGCGTGCAGTACAATAGCAGTAAATAAGGCTTGAAAGGAAAACTGGTTTACTGATGGATTTCTCTTTCTGAGCCGGTTTCTTTCACAAGATACTGCGGTTTTGCTTAATTTTACTTGATATCTAAATAGCGAGACAGAATGAAAAACAGAGACGGAGTGATGAGAGGGCGAGAGTGTGAGAGAGTGAGTACGTCTTTTGTGCACTCAGCCATTTCGATAGTCTTTTGTAAACAGTTGCATTTGTTTCAAAGTGACTCACACATTAGACTTTTCTGTATTTCAGAACAGAGACAGTGACTTGGAAAGTCTTTCGCACACACACACACACACACACACCCTAAACATACACAGAAACGGACTGAATATAGATCTCTGTCCTACACGCACACACACACACTGACTCAAGTCTGTCTGTCTGTCTGATTCTCTCATTATTGCTATCTCTCTTTATCTCTTTCTCAGTCTGTCTGTCTCGTTTTACCTGTTTCCCACTTTGCATTCTCTCCTTCAGATATGATTGAGCTTGTGCTTTTGCTGCTGTCCGTGTCACTGTGTAATTCAGTAGTTACATTTTGCGCCGTTCATTTCCCTGTTGTTTTCTTAATGAATAACTCGGCGTGGCTGTACTGCTGGATGTTTCGGTGTCGCGCTACTAAACATGCAAAGATTTGAAGTGCGTTGGCTTTATCTGGGAGAGAGGAGAAAAGCTCGCGCCAGCCTATGGGAGGCAGTTCAGTTTTGCATAAATTAATATGCTAATGAGACCAGACAGTTCACCAACAAGCCCGCTGCAGAAGTAGATGTGGATCCACGTTGATGCACGCGTGAGCAATTAATGGCCCAACTCGACGGTAAATATTCATGCTCTCTCATGTTGCTGGTGAAGTGAGAGAGGAGGATGTCCATTAGATTGCCTGAAGAGGCGTTCATAATGACAGCATAGGCCTTTTTGTTCCGATCATTAAAAAAAATATATATATATTTATTATTTTTGTATTTTTTGCTGGCCCATCTGCAGTCTGGCTACTGCAGCTATTAACTGTGCATTGCTAAAGAGCAGCCTTTGCTTAAAGTCCTTTTCAAGTTTTGTGTTTTTAATATAACAAAATGCACTTTGACCAGACATTACCATAATCACAGTCTTTTTCACTACTGTAATGTCAATACGTCTGCAAACAAAACCTCTGATCCCTAATGACATCTCATCCAAAGCCTAAACTGTTATACACATGCTAAACCTTTTTTCATTTATGGTACTTCACAGTAATTCTAGAAAATACAGTAAAGTATTGTCACAACCCTTTTATTAGAAAGCTTAAACACTTGAGGATAGTATGATGGACCTGATACTTTTGTTTGACTTAAGCCAGAAATGCGTCGATAGAGAGTACGAACAACACAGAAGATCAGCCAGAGAGACTCAACGAGAGAATGTGAACCAGTTTATATAGCTGATATAGTTACAGAGAATATACAAATAGTGCGGGACAAAGGAGTGCTATTTACAATAGGACAGGCACATAGACTTAAGAACGACTGACTACCATCACTTGCACAAAAAGTCTCTAAACACATCAACCGAGTTAGAATAGTCTCTAGTCCAAACATGAGCTAACAAGCAAGCGAGTACGTCTGTTAAAGAGTGAATGACGGACTGCTCTTAAGCTCCCGCCTCTGCTTGTGGATTCGCAGTATTGATTGGCTGTTGAGCTGACCAGCTGTTTAGAGGCAGATTATTATTCACTATTATAATTTTTAAATGTTAAAGCAAATGGCCACTGATCAGACTGACGTTAAATGGCACATACCTGTATGTTGGGAATGAATAACTTTAGTTTATTCCCTCTATAACAGTAGTTACACAGCTACACAATCTATGCTACAGACGCGCTCGTATTCCGATAACAAGGAGAATTCCTGTAGCCTTGTCTTCCCAACTGTCATTTGTAAAATACACATCCAAAGCTTTTATCCTAAGAAATGGCCAATGGTGATGGCTTAACATTTATGATTCAGACCTACAGAGATTATTTGTGTGAAATCTGTGTGAAGACAAACTTGTTTTCTCTCCTGTGGCATCTAATCAGTAAAATTGCGAAAGCTTTGTAACATGCACCATAAAGTTAAAAGAGGTTTCCAAGAATCTTCACGGTATTCTACATGGCAGGCTGCTTGAACTAGAACAACACGGTCTTGTTTACTTGCTTGTATACATTCCTGGTGTGTTGCAATCAGAGATAATATTCTACCATCTGCCCCATGCCATGAAAACATGATTAGTTGTGTTCCTGTTGACCTCTGACCACCGATGGCACATTACTCAAGCGTTGACACCTGTGTGAAAATTGAGCATACTTTTTCTTCACTTTATGCTATATGTAATTATGTCTGTACTTTTAGACTTACCATTTATGGGTAAACAGGTCATTTGTATGTACTGAGTATCATGTTTTTAAGATGTCTGTATCAGACAATACCATAACAGTGATTTTAATAGGTGCTTTTGTTTATACAACTAAAAATCGTGTTGTATTTCCTCCATCACATCTACAGTGGTGCTTGAAAGTTTGTGAACCTTTTAGAGTTTTCTATATTTCTGCATAAATATGACCTAAAACATCATCAGATTTTCACACAAGTCCTAAAAGTAGATAAACAGAACCCAGTTAAACAAATGAGACAAAAATATTTCATTTGGTCATTTCTTTATTGAGGAAAATGATCCAATATTACATATTAGTGAGTGGCAAAAGTATGTGAGCCTTTGCTTTCAGTATCTGGTGTGACCCCCCTGTGCAGCAATAACTGCAACTAAACGTTTCCTGTAACTGTTGATCAGTCCTGCACACCGGCTTGGAGGAATTTTAGCCCATTCCTCCGTACAGAACAGCTTCAGCTCTGGGATGTTGGTGGGGTTTCCTCACATTAACTGCTCACTTCAGGTCCTTCCACAACATTTATATTGGATTAAGGTTAGGACTTTGACTTGGCCATTCCAAAACATGATCTTTATTCTTCTGTAACCATTCTTTGGTATTAGAACGGAATTGTGTGCTTAGGGGCGTCGTCTTGCTGCATGACCCACCTTCTCTTGAGATTCAGTTCATGGACAGATGTCCTGACATTTTCCTTTAGAATCCTCTGATATAACTTCAGAATTCATTATTTCATCAATGATGGCAAGCCGTCCTGGCCCAGATGCAGCAAAACAGGCCCAAACCATGATACTACCACCACCATGTTTCACAGAGGGTATAAGGTTCTTATGCTGGAATGCAGTGTTTTCCTTTTTCCAAACATAACGCTTTTCTTTTAAACCAAAAAGTTCTATTTTGGTCTCATCCGTCCACAAAACTTTCTTCCAATAGCCTTCTGGCTTGTCCACGTGATCTTTAGCAAACTGCAGACGAGCAGCAATGTTCTTTTTGGAGAGCAGTGACTTTCTCCTTGCAACCCTGCCATGCACACCATTGTTGTTCAGTGTTCTTCTGGTGGTGGACTCATGAACATTAACATTAGCCAATGTGAGAGAGGCCTTCAGTTGCTTAGAAGTTACCATGGGGTCCATTGAGACCTCACCAACTATTACACACCTTGCTCTTGGAGTGATCTTTGTTGGTTGACCACTCATGGGGAGGGTAACATTGGTCTTGAATTTTCTCCATTTGTACACAATCTGTCTGACTGTAAATTGGTGGAGTCCAAACTCTTTAGAGATGGTTTTGTAATTTTTTCCAGCCTGATGAGCAACTCTTTCTCTGAGATTTTCAGAAATCTCCTTTGTTCGTGCCATGATACACTTTAACAAAAAAGCAGACTTTGATAGATCCCTGTTCTTTAAATAAAACAGGATGCCCACTCACACCTGATTGGCATCCCATTGATTGAAAACATCTGACTCTAATTTCACCTTCAAATTAACTGCTAATCCTAGGGGTTTACATACTTTTGCCACTCACTAATATGTAATATTGGATCATTTTCCTCAATAAATAAATGGACAAGTATAATGTTTTTGTCTCATTTATTAACTGGGTCCTTTTTATCTACTTCTAGGACTACTTCGAGAAAATCTGATGATGTTTTAGGTCATATTTATGCAGAAATATAGAAAATTATAAACGGTTCACAAACTTTCAAGCACCACTGTAGGCTCAATACAGCCTGGACTTCACTGTTGGTCTATATGTTTTTTTTTCCTCCCTCCATTTTCATTCTTACCACAAAGATATGTTGTTTATATGGCTACCGCTGTACAAGTATATTTAAACATGGTTGTTCAGCTCAATTAATGAATGATGATTTTGTTTTTTTTTCCTTTTATTTATGGTTATTTATTGACTATTTAAACCAACTGAAATCAAAGCACACATCACTTAATGAAAATGTCTTATGAAAAAGGTCAAAATAAATAACTTGCAAACATAAAATATTATGTATTAATTGATTTTAATAATAATCATCATCATCATCATCCTATTAAATGAAATTATGCCATGTGAAAAATAGAAAACCTGTAAACAAATATTTTAAATATTGCCATGTGCAGTTTTAACGAGGTGTTTAAACCCACTGTAGCTATGGGATCCATGTCATTTGCATTACAGTAGGAAATGGCGTCCGCTATTTCTGTCCATCATCTTGTATCCTTTTCATGTTGTGCATCATTTGTATATGCTTGTGTTATTGATAGCTGCTTTTTGGAGGCACTTGTTGCTGGGTGTTTGTCAGTCTCTCTCTTTTTTTTGGAGGCATGCACTGTTCATATTCGATAGTGTTAACGTGATTGTTCTCCAAGTGTGCTACAAACCTTTTCTGCAGTGCTTAAAGCTGACTTCCTTATGTTCTGTGTCATCTTCTCTATAGCCAAATGTGTCCATACGACGGACGCTGCATTTTGCTTTTGTACAGGCTGCTTGGTGTTTGAGTTCTCCTCCATATTGCTTCCATGTCGCTACACACAGGACTACTTTCGGGGCAGGGTGGTTTTAAGGGGATAGTGCATAGATGTGCACAGTGAGGAAAACCCTGGAACAAATGGAGTTCTCCGTGGAACTTCACAGGGGATGGTTCCTCCCAAATTAGTCCCTAGAACTCTCAGGAACTGAGCTGGTACTTCTTTTCCCAAGCATACATTCAGACAATGAGTCCTGTTCTATGACGTTACAATCAGAGATGTTCACACAGGAAATGTGGCTGTAAGTAACTAAAAAATGTTCATTCTGGTGCGTGAGCATTGTAATATTCACAAAACTGGTACAAACTGTTGTTTTCAGAAGATCAGAAAACACCCCGCACACACATTCTCAAGAATAGTGTTGTTATATGTTTGTATTTTGCATTAAGCTAACTGTATTACTTGGCTGTTTTTATTATGCACCCATAGGACCTCATCCTCTCAGCTAGCAGGATACCGCTTTCTTTTCTACCCTCCCTCCACTTCTCAAGTCAACAATGGAGAGCTTTGCTGAATACAGGGCGTACACTTTCAATCCTGGCTGACTGTCGTCCTGCTGCTTTAAACCATACCATTACCATGCACCCCACCACTTTCAATTCCAGCAATTATCTGTTTAGGTATTATGGGACAAATAATACAACTGCAACATGAAAATGCAGCGTTGCATGCAGCCGCCATCTAAAATTTATCATGCTTTTTCTTTTTCCCCTAGATTGTCCGACCTCAGGCAAAATGGTCTTTTTTGATTAGAAGCAGAGAGCATTTGTCTAAATTGAATAATGAGACATTTTTGGTAAACTCGTTTAGCAACCTAGGCCATAGCAGGTGATTTGAATTGATGATGTTTAGCTTTTTAAACTAAAAGATTTGTCAAGTGTCAAGACCGGCTATTGATTTACGACAGCCGTGATGATGTGTTAATTTGGTGCCCAATGAATTGGAAGAACAAGGAAAACACTTCTGTAGTCATTGGCAAAAAGCAAAAGGACAAATGCATGTTTGTGGATGACTGCTACCGGGCCACCCTTTTCCATGTCAGTGTTGAGCAGATAGTTAATCTCGCTGTTTCACCTGAGATAAAGGCACTTGCCAGGCCCAAAAATCTAGCTGCTGCTTTGACTGGCAAATGTAAAGTGCGTGGAAGAGCACTGTGAAAGGCCCGATCAAAAATGTTTTTCATACTCAGATATGCTTTGATGCTTTTATGCAAATTTGCCCCAGGCTATTGGCATCCTGTTTTTTAGCATACGGATAAGGTTATGCATATTCCCTATGAAACAGGAGTATCCAAGCATCTTTGGATACCGACACTTTATTCTATTATTATTATTATTATTATTATTATTATTATTATTATTGTTATTATTGTTATTATAGTAGTAGTAGAAGAAGAAGTAGCAGTAGTGGAAGTTGAAGTAGTAGTAGTAGTACTAGCTTGGTCCTCCCAAGCTTTCTTCCTTATAACTTTTAGGGAGTTTTCCTTGCCACTGTCACCCTAGGCTTGCTCGATTATGGCTTTAGGTTTTGATATTTGTAAAGCTTCTTTGAGATAATGCTCCATCATAGAAAGTGCTGTATAAATAAATTTGACTTGACATGATTAATACTAGTAGTAGTAGTAGTAGTAGTAGAAATTGTAGAAGTGGTAGTAGTAATAGTAGTACTAATAGATGTAGTAGTAGGAGTAGAAGTAGTTTTAGCAGTAGCAGTAGTAGAAATAATATAAGTAGTAGCAGAAGTAGTAGTAGTACTAGTAATAGAAGTAGTAATAGTACTAGTAATAGAAGTAGTAATAGTAGTTTTAGTAGTAGCAGTAGTAGAAATAATATAAGTAGTAGTAGAAGTAGTAATAGTACTAGTAATAGAAGTAGTGATAGTAGTAGTAGTAGTAGTATAAGTAGAAGCAGTAGTAGAAGTAATATAAGTAGTAGTAGAAGTAGTAATAGTACTAGTATTAGAAGCAGTGGTGGTAGTAGTAGGAGTAGAAGTATTTGGTAGTAGAAGTAGCAGTAGTTGTAGTTTGGTTCTCCCAAGCTTTCTTCCTTATAACATTTAGGGAGTTTTCTTTGCCACTGTCACCCTAAGCTTGCTCAGTTAGGGCTCTGGGCCTTGATATTTGTAAAGCTGCTTTGAGACAAAGCTCCATTGTAAAAAGTGCTATAGACATATGTTTGACTTGACTGGACTTGATTACTACTACTAGTAGTAGTAGTAGTGCTATTATCATTGGGTGTTTGTCCTTTACATTTACATTTACAGCATTTAGCAGATGCCCTTATCCAGAGCGACTTACAATTGATACAACCTTACAATCCAACCAATTGTGGGTTAAGAGCCTTGCTCAAGGACCCAACAGTGGCAGCTTGACAGAGGTGGGATTTGAACCCTGGACCTTCTGGTCCAGAGTTCAGTATCTTAACCGCTAGGCTACCACAGTCCTTGATGACTTTATTGAGATAAACAGACAACAGACACTAGAGTAATGCCTCATTTTCATTTAGTGGTATGCAGCATGCTATTAGACAAAATTGCTCTTAGATCAGGGATGACTCCAGTGTTGGGTGGGCTACATTCACAAGTGGTTCAATTCCATTTTTTGTCCTCCTATGAAAAGCTTATTTAATCTGATCATTAAGTTTGATTTGGGCCAGATGGTATTAAAATCTGATATGTATCCAATATGTGGCAATGTGACCATAGTTTGAACAGTCAGATTGGAATTCCTGTGGCATGAATTCATGTGATAGCACGGCCACCATTCTGTATTTTTGATGAATTCTGCATCTTGTGTACCTGCATCCATACAGATCCCTACATAGAAAGCCAACAAAATATTGATCCTCATTGGCCTCTTTGTTATTATGTGTCTGTCACTACACACTAACATGTAGAGCAGCTTCAGTTTAGTAATTGCTACCATAGCCTCAGTCCTCCTTTGTTTACTTGTAAGGGGTGTGCCAGGTGGTGTGATGATCTTATGTACATGCGGATCAGATGAAGAGCATGAAATATCAGAGTAGTGCTGCATACAGGCCACTTTAAACAAAGTTGGATTTGAGCAGTAATTTGGACACTTGGCAGGTTTGGTTAGATTAAAACAAACCCTGGTGAGATTGCTCCATTGGTGCCATTCATCTGAACATTTACATTTACAGCATTTAGCAGATGCCCTTATCCAGAGCGACTTACAATGGGTACATTCTTACAGTCCAAGCAATTGTGGGTTGAGGGTCTTGCTCAAGGACCCAACAGTGGCAGCTGGACAGAGGTGGGATTTGAACCCTGGACCTTCTGGTCCAGAGTCCAGTACCTTACCCGCTAGGCTACCACAGTCCTGAACAAGTGTGAACCCTGAAATCCGAACCTTGAGGCACACCAAATAAGCATAGATGGGTCTCGGTCCACTCCCAAATGAAATTTAACATAATTTATATAACTTGATGTAACAGTTATCAAGCAAATGTAATTCTGGTTATGTTAAAAACTGTACGTTCATTCCGAAAGGCAGAACACTCAAGCATACCTGTGTCGTCTTGTTATAGGAGATAACTTGGCCATTACACATGAGTACAGGTGTCCTAACTGCCGACTAATTGCAGCGGGCATTCTTTTTGTGTGCGGAACAATTAATTACATTGATACATTTACAGAGGGATTACATTGTAGGAGGTCTTTGTGAGTTGTCCGCTGATCAAATTAAGAGCACATGTTAAGAAGAAACCCTATGAGCATGTTTAGTCAGCACAGAGCATTGTTGTAGAAGTTATGAGTGTTTGGCAAGTTTGGTCACAAAATGTCATAAAAAGCTTTCCAATCAGTATGTGACCTTATCCATATGACGTTTGTTTACGTATTGGGTTCGATGTTAAGAATGCCAGAGTGAACGCTAAGTGAACCAGGACTATAATGCAACAGTGCATCATGTTCTGCTTTGGTTCGGACCAAGTGAACGGAGCTACAAATATAAACGCACCCATAGAGTAGGAAAAGCATTGCATTGATATAGATGAGTTCACATCCTGAGTAACACGGTGCCTTCACACGACTCAAACTGTGACTGTATTCTCTTTGTGTTTCCTTAAAAAAAGAGGCCCGAGTCTATTATTGATTTGCTGCTCTTGGAAAGACAGTAGGCTATATTGATAATAAATACCTCCAGTTCACCATGTGTCTTAGTTCCATGTGATTTATTAAGAGGTGCTTTTCAATAACACATTGGGTTGAAGCGGCTCAGAGTCCGGGAGCAGCAGAATACCTGTGAAAAGCCAATGATAAATGTTCAATATAGAGGGAAAAAAATGTCTGTGATCGTAACCACAGTGTACTGACGATTTGACATATCTTGATCTTGTCACAAGATCTTGTTACTTTCATCTTTCTGATGTGATTTTACACTGGCAGGTGTTTTGAGGCAGCGTGCAATAATTATTCAGTCTTAAGCATAACGCTTTGTTTGCTCTGCCCACAGAGCGAGAAGGCTAAACTCCAAGAGTCATAACCGAAAACGGCTTCAAACAAGCAAGTCATTGGACTAAGGTAAACAAAAGCTTATTTTTTAAATTCCAGTGATTAGGTAGCTATGGGGAATGCTGACTCATGCATCGACTTGGCTTAAAATATAACTAGCACACCAAACTCAGCAAATCGTTTCTTCATGGGCCTCACTTTGTATGTAGTGTTGTCATGCTAAAACATGGAATTGCCCATGGTAGTGTGTGTGTGTGTGTGTGTGTGTGTGTGTGTGTGTGAGAAATCCCTACCTACGATGTCACTGATGAACAGTTGTTGTGCTGATGTTGCTTCCAGAAGCAAAGTATAAAGTATATAAAGGACTGTGGTCCTGTAGTGGTTAAGGTGTGTGATATGTATCGTCTACGATAATATCTTAATTGTTGTTTATCAATGTGTGAGCTGACATTATCGAGTATGTCACTCGTGTTGCAAAATACAGTCAAAACATCTTAAGAGTTGCACTGAGTGCATGCAGCATGCTACTGCCACAAATCAAGCTAGCGTTCTACTTGAAAGCTCATGACTGAAGTTAAAAATGAGTGGACAAGCTGTGGCAGGAGACAAAATACAGACACCACCAACCAGTCTCGCAGTCTACGTCGATTTAATTCTGGATGTGGCTCTGCTTGGAAATTGGTTGCCGTTAAACAGCTCGACAACAAACTTTTTTCACCTTCTGCGAACTAACCACCATGTAGAATATGAAGATTATGACAAACGTCAGGAGTCAGCTGTCCATGACAGGCTTGAACCAGCCTAGGTACCAGCACAAAACCACACTCAGCAAACCTTAGCAGAGCCCTTTTCAAAAACAATTGCCTTATGACTAGAGAAGAAGATGGCAAGATATAACATATGCTGTCTCCAGTTACATTGCCAAAGACATGGTGCCAATTCAGTTGGTTGAGAGAGATGGGTTCAAACAGCTTTTGAATACTTTAGACCCAAGATATATACACTGTTGTCTAATTATTGTCATCAATAAAATCATTTGGTCAGTATCACGAGTCCAGGGTTCAAATCCAGCTGCACTATTGCTTGGATTGTAAGGGCATTTGCTGTTTACATTTGGTAATTTGTAAATGTAGCTTGCTGTGTATGGCCCTAACACACACAAACACACACACATATATATATATGGTGGTAAGTCCCAAAAGTAGATACAGAGAACCCAGTTAAACACATGAGACAAAAATATTATACGTGGTCATTTATTTATTGAGGAAAATGATCCAATATTACATATTAGTGAGTGGCAAAAGTATGTGACCCTTTGCTTTCAGTATCTGGTGTGACCCCCCTGTGCAGCAATAACTGCAACTAAACGTTTCCTGTAACTGTTGATCAGTCCTGCACACCGGCTTGGAGGAATTTTAGCCCATTCCTCCGTACAGAACAGCTTCAGCTCTGGGATGTTGGTGGGGTTTCCTCACATTAGCTGCTCGCTTCAGGTCCTTCCACAACATTTCCATTGGAGTAAGGTCAGGACTTTGACTTGGCCATTCCAAAACATGAACTGTATTCTTCTGTAACCATTCTTTGGTAGAATTATTGTTACCCTGGGCTCCTTGTGACCTCACCAACTATTACACGCCTTGCTCTTGGAGTGATGTTTTGTTGGTCGACCACTCCTGGGGAGGGTAACAATGATCTTGAATTTCCTCCATTTGTACACAATCTGTATTATTGTGGATTGCTGGAGTCCAACCTCTTTAGAGATGGTTTTTTTAACCTTTTACAGCCTGATGAGCATCAACAACTCTTTTTCTGAGGTCCTCAGAAATCTCCTTTGTTCGTGCCATGACACACTTCCACAAATATGTGTTGTGAAGAGCAGACTTTGATAGATCCCTGTTCTTTAAATAAAACGGGGTGCCCACTCACACCTGATTGTCATCCCATTGATTGAAAAACACCTGCCTCTAATTTCACCTTCAAATTAACTGCTAATCCTAGAGGTTCACATATTTTTGCCACTCACTAATATGTAATATTGGATCATTTTCCTCAATAAATAAATGACAGAGTATAATATTTTTGTCTCATTTGTTTAACTGGGTTCTCTTTATCTACTTTTAGGACTTGTGTGAAAATCTGATGATGTTTTAGGTCATATTTCTGCAGAAATATAGAAAATTCTAAAGGGTTCACAAACTTTCAAGCAACATTTTATATATATATATATATGTATGTATGTATGTATGTGCATCTGTGTCCCACCTCTTCATGTGTTGGAGTGGAACAGCCCCGGGCACGGGACAGGCTGACAGGAACAAACGAGTGTGTCGAGGCAGGGGTGATCACACACCAGGGCTTAGGGTGTCTGAGGGGCTGCATGCGAGTGTTTGTATGCGTGTCTGTGTTCCGTCTCTCTCAGCATGCTGGGTAGGGACGGGACTTCCCATCCTTTCCCATGAGCTCACTCTTAAACACACATCTTGACACACCCTAACATCCTCTAGCAGTCTGCTGTTTCTCTTTTTATCACTCAGTCACTCTCTCACTCCCTCGCTTTTCCTGCTTTCGGCCACATTCTGTAATACTACAGTTATCCCCTTCTTTCGTTCATCCTTCTCTCTCTCTCCGAGCATCTCACTAGAAAGTTGTCTTAATTGTAATTTACTCCACCAGACTCCCAGCAGAAGCACACTGAACATTTCGGAAGGGCGTACAGATCAGCTGTCCTCGGGAAATGTGGCTTTGTTCAGTTGAGACGCACAGTCATAAATCACTGTTTTTTTTCCCGCCTTTTCACACAAGTCATGACTGGAGGAGGAAGTCTGTTATTGGAACAGCAACTATATCTCCTGGCATACTCGCATGCCCCTCTCTTCTTCTCTTCCTGGCACGGTTCACTTACAGAAGTGTAAAGACATGACCGGAGTGAAGGTTGTGGCGGTGGATATAAGGTTCTTGAATGACTGTCTGATAGAGCAAGAGTCATGAAATTGTGATGCGAGCAAATTGAGCTTATAATCCGCGATGCATGTTAGTATTGCATCATGAAATGCCAAAATTCTTACAGAAGCTTTTATAATGTGCTTTGTAAACATGCAGGCATGGCTGTGCACTTTCTTCTGGAGTCTTGTGTGATGAGGTTAGAGTTAAAATGGTTATCACCCCAATCATGCTCCATCCATCTCACACACCTACAGTATTGTGCAAAAGTCTTAGGCCAGCATTAGATTAGATATACCATTGTTGTTGCAACGCTATACGGACCACATGCCATTATTTCTTAGGCTTTTTATTATAACATAACCAGAAAATACAAGAAAATTGTATGCAGTATTAAAAACTGAACAGCTTCTTTAGGCTACAATTGCAATTACTTTATGCAACCTCCCTTTACACTTGAGCACCAGCAGCATCTGGCAGCTTCTTCAGGAATGCCAAGTTGACCCTTCAACAGTACAAAGAAGCTTGATCAGGAATGGAAGGGTAGCAGCCAAGAAGGAGAACGGGGTGAAAATGATATGCTAAAGCTCACAAAGATTGGCACTAAGATCATTGTAAAAGAGCATGATGGAGTGACGAATCCAAGTTTGAAATGTTCGTGCCAAGTTGTTGACAATATGTTATATATGGTCTTTATTACCATTGCTAAAACAACAAATTTAATGGTGGCCTAAGACTTTCACACAGTACTGTATATTAGCAAACCTGAGAAGGAATTTCTTTCCAAAGCAATGCTGAGACCATTTTAGATATCTAGACTCCTAATAATTGTACATGCCCCTGATTTTTAATACTTCTGAAGTGTCTGCATTGCAATGGATTCATTTTTCAGACAACAATAAATAAATACAGTGGGGCAAAAAAGTATTTGGTCAGCCAGTGATTGTGCAAGTTCTCCGACTTAGAAAGATGAGAGAGGTCTGTAATTTTCCTCATAGATACACTCCAACTATGAGAGACAAAATGAGAAAAAAATCCAGGAAATCACATTGTAGAATTTTTAAAGAATGTAATTGTAAATAATGGTGGAAAATAAGTATTTGGTCACCCACAATACATTTGGTTCAACTCAATACTTTGTAACATAACCTTTGTTGGCAATGGTGTTGCCCCAAAACATCACTGCTCTAGAGGAGATCTGCATGGAGGAATGGGCCAAAATACCAGCTACAGTGTGTGCAAACCTGGTGAAGACTCACAGGAAATGTTTGACCTCTGTCATTGCCAACAAAGGTTATGTTAGTTGAACCAAATGTATTGTGGGTGACCAAATACTTATTTTCCACCATAATTTACAATTAAATTCTTTAAAAATCCTACAATGGGATTTCCTGGATTTTTTTTCTTCTCATTTTGTCTCTCATAGTTGAAGTGTACCTATGATTAAAATTACAGACCTCTCTCATCTCTCCAAGTCGGAGAACTTGCACAATCAGTGGCTGACCAAATACTTTTTTTGCCCCACTGTACATAAGTTAATTCTACTTTTTGCTCTCACCTTTCAATATTGAGCAGGACTTTGTTCAGGAGTATTTTGTTTGTTTTTAGTGGAGTTTGTTGACCTTTGTAAGTCAGGGAACGGCTATAGACAAAATATCTACTCACCTGAAAATGCTGTTGTCTGGACAACTTGCCTGGACAATGACTAAAGTTTATTTTGCCCCCAAGCACAGTGAGGGAGGTGGTAAATGAGGTTAAACAAGACTCAGGGATCACTGTTGGAAAATAAGTAGCATCTTGTGGTCACTAAGTCTCCAAAACTAAAATCAGACACCACCTCCATGCCAACAGATTATTTGAAAGGCTTGCTACTGGGACTTTGACTGGGTCCATGCTCTGTGGTCAGATTTATAGAAAATAGAGCTTTTTGGAAACAGCCAGTCAAGATGGATTTGGCATGTGTCCACCTTTAAGTATGTTGGAGGATCTGTGATGAGGAGGGTTTTTTTTTACACTTTTATGTTGTAGGGCCCCAAAGGCACTCATTGGCGCACATGATATCAGGGAGTCCATGAAATTCAAGAACATTTTAAATAAACAACCTGTGATTCTGCCAGGAAGTAAAAAATGGGTTATCACTTGTTCTTCCGTGTTTTTGAGTGTTTTGCTGCAAAGTGAGTGACATACTGGATAATGTCAGCTTGCACGTCATTAAAACATTAATTAAGATATTATCGTAGACGATACATATCACACACCCCTAATGTATCATATATGCAAATACTATGGCATTTATATAGGGGACTTGTGTATCTGCTGATTTTGGTACCCACGGGAAGCACTGGAGCTGGCTGTATGTAATTATTTATACTTACTTTTTCTATAATTGTCATCGATTGCCATTTAACTACAAGTATTTATGTAATTATGTATTTTTTTAAATTCTGCATTCATGTATTTTGTTATTTGTTATTAGTTTTCGTATGAAAATTACCCCTTGCACTCCTTGTGTTTGTTTTGATGTATAAGTCATTTAATTCACAGCTTCCACTTGAATCACTCCACTACTATAATTGAAATGAAAACAGGGTTAGGCACTGGAGAAACAATTTGCCATGTAATAGTTTACTGAGATGCATTTATTTCTTTCTTCTAAACATGTAGTCTTGCATTCGCATTGACATTAACTAATTCAACCCTGTCGCCTGCATTTTCCGTATAATGCATTTAGAAACAGTCTGATTCTTATAAACTGGCTTTAATAAGCTTTATTCCCTGCTGAAGTGATAAATGTAAACTAGCCGCTGTGTGAGGAGGTCGAGCAGTGGGTTGCTAACAAGAAAGTGAAACGATTTTTCATAGTGGATTCTTCAGAAATGTTTTTGAGTATACTTACTGAGCCCGGGGTCTTGTTTGAAATGGCAAAGAAATAAATAAGCAACAGGTTCTTCTTATTGTTTGTAGGATGTGAATGGTGTGTGTGGTGTTATAACAAAAGAAGGCGCTGAGTTAGGGAAAGCTGGCATATCTAGGCAACTTTAGCTGGTTTAACTGGTTGTTTAGAAAAATGTGCAAAAGTCTTTGGCCACCATTAGAGTTGTTGTTTAAGGAATGGTAAATTGACCATATATAGTTATTTCTCAGTCTCTTTATTAGAATATGACTAGAATATGAAGAAAATACAGAGAAAAAAAATCAGACCTGCACATTACAGAGGCAGTATGGGATCACCTGTTCAGAGAAAGGAATAAAAGAGAGCCACAATCTAAAGAAGAACTCTGCAAAGTGCTGAACAAAGCCTGGTATAAGATACCAGGAGATATCCTCAAAAAACGTCAGGAGAGTCTCTGAAAAGAGTTCAAGATGTGCTTAGTGCCAAAGCAGGTCACAATAAATACTGACTTTGACCTGTAGAAGCCTTTTTGTTCTAAAAGCTGTGGGTTTTTTCCTGTATTTTATATTTGTATCTTAATAATGAGACTGAGAAAGTATTATACCATTGCTAAACCAGTGAATCGAATGGTGGCCAGAGACTTTTACACAGGCTAAGGAAAGGCTCTCGGAAAAAGTAAAGGCTACACTGATATATTAGTCAGTGACTTCCCTGCAATTATTTCTTCTCCTTAAGTATTTGAAATATTTAAGCCGTTCCCCTTCTACTTCTGTCCACACTTTTTCCTCCCTTTGCGCTCCATTTGAACTAGAACTGCTTGGCATAGCTGCAAAAAATAGGATCTTCCATTTCGTAAAGGCAATTAAACAAATATAGGACTACTTACTGTGGTTCATATATCAAATATAGCTAAAATAGTACTGGACTTGCGTCGCAGATAAAGGCTTTGACGCCCTCAGTCTGTGAGAGTGGTGACAGAATCTCAAAACTGAGTCAAGGTGATGGCTGTGCGCTGCCTCTGCTTTCAACTGCCTGGTTGTCTTCAGAAAGATGAAAGTGAAATTCTTCCCCTAAAAAAAACCTTGTTGAGAGTATGAGTGCATGTCATATCATGGGAGAGTTATTCTCTCTCTCTCCCTGTCGGTCTATGGCTTTCTTTCTCTCTCATAATCTGGAAACTCGTTAAGTTTGACATTTGTTTTTTCTATAATTCATATTGAGTACCTTTAACAAATAGCATTTTAGCACTCTGGCGCCTTCACATTTATTTGGGGAAACAAAATCCCTTTTAGGGATAAAGCACCTGGAGCAGCTGCTTAATGGAATAGACTGAATGTTATGTAAATAAACAGCTTGCATTTGAACGTGTGTGTGTGTGTGTGTGTGTGTGTGTGTGTGTGGATGAGAGGGAGAGATCAGTATGTTTAAGCTGTTTAAGGTGACGGATAAAGATAAAGCACACTGCAATCCAGGATGGGCAGAGTTTTACTAGTCGTCTTAGCTTGACGCAGACCTAGACCTACAGTCATACAGGGTATAGTTGCACTGATTGTGAAAGTTGTGGGTGACTGAAAGAGAGAAACAAAGACTCATTCAGATGAGGAAAAATTTGAGACAGCATGTTAGCTTTCTCTCTCCGCTGCCCTATTTAATGTAACAATGCTTGGTGTTAGTCTTTGCATCTTACACATCTGATTCATTGAATGGGCTCTCAGTGTCTTGCTGAATGGACACGGGCTTTCTAGATACAGTGTTCGTCATTTACAGTCCTCTGCAAAAGTCTTAGACCACCATTTGATTAGATGTACTGTTCTTTTAGAACTGGTATAGTGACCATCTATAATTATTTATACAACTAGAAAATAAAGGGAATGTGTATGTGGTATGAAAAAACTGACAGAAGAATCAGAAAAAAGCTGCTTCTATAGGCTATGGTGGAGGAGCGTGACCTTCTCTTACACTTGATCAGTAGTAGCATCTGGCAGCTTCAGATGAGGAATGCACTGGTCTCTTTGGAAGGGTAGCAGCCTTCCAGAATCCACTTTTTCAGAGGGGGAACAGGGTGAAAAGGCTAAGCTATTATGGAGTGACGTATCCTAGCCTGAAAAGTTTGGGTCCAGCCATTAGGTGCCTTGGCACCAAACAGTTTTAGGGACAAATTTGGGAGGAGCTACCCCCTGAGAGCCACATTCATTCCAGGGTTTTTTGGTTTGCATTCGCACTGCCAGAGGAAAGATGAGGTGACGTAAGCAGTGTGAATTTCGCATAAACCACTCAGAATGGCGTTGTACCGCCTCTGTTGCATATAGACTCAGTATAGCCTAAAACCCCCTGTTGGTCCTTTTGTCTGTGTTTTTTCCATTTTATGTGTGAAGGTCTGTTGGCTACCAGTGTACAAGTACATTTAAACATGATGGGACTGTGGTAGCCTAGCGGGTAAGATACTGGACTATGGACCAGAAGGTCCAGGGTTCAAATCCCACCTCTGCCAAGCTGCCACTGTTGGGTCCTTGAGCAAGGCCCTTAACCCACAATTGCTTGGATTGTAAGACTGTATTAATTGTAAGTCGCTCTGGATAAGGGCGTCTGCTAAATGTTGTAAATGTAAATGTAAATGCAACACAGGCACTTGCATCTGGACCAATCACTATACTTGCCGTGCTACAGTCGTCCCCAGTTCTTTGGTGTGAAAGTGCCTAAAATGTTATATAAGGTCATTATACCATGGTTAAAACAGTGGTAAAATCTAATGGTGGCCTAAGATTTGTGCACAGTGCTGTATATCATCTGATAACTTATTAGACTGTTAAGTCATTGTAATTTTAAGATGAAACTGAATATTTTCAATAACTAAATTACAGTGAAAGCCAGTGTCTAAAATCAAATTTTGTGTTGACATAAATCCAATTTACGGACACACACCAGTTGTGCTTTTCTTCTTCTTCTTTTTTTAGTTAGCCTCACTGTTTTTCATACTAACTCATGAGATGAGAAGCTAAGTTTCCAGCGTAAAAGCAGCAGTGATAAACAATGCTGGACAAAAAAAGAAATTTTCATGTCGTTGCCACTGTGTTATTGTTTACTTTACTACACACTTCCTAATATGGTTATCTGGCCGTTAAAACTGCTGAGGGGAGGGCCGGGGCCAGAGCAGGGTAACACCACTCACACAGCTATTTAGACAATAAAACCTAATGTCATGCTTTTCAACAATACTCTGAACATACAGTCAACTGAATAAAGTAAGTATACCCCATAGGTGTTTGTGAAGAACATTGTTCCAGAAGATGCATGCAGTGCCAAGACCTACCTGCAGATTTTGTGATATTCTCAGAGGTTTCCTTTAACATCTGACAAATTTGCTGGAGATGGCCTGGTCTGGCCAAGTTGGCAGCGGTCTGAAGTCTTCTCCTCATGTAGATGATCCCCTTTTGACTCATGGGCATGTACAGCCTTCCTTCTGATTGCATGAGAGAGCCCTTTTGATCTAGACGTGATGATACCACACGACCACAATAACAGAGTGCACACCAGACCAGATAACTGAGGTTCATAACACTAGTTCTTCCAATATAAGGTGGGTGGATGTTGGTGTAAGTGGTTAGAAAGGTCACTGCACAGATCTAGATATTCTGCATTTATAGTGTTTGCATGTCCTCCCCATGTCTGCATGGGTTTGCTTCAGGTACCCCAGTTTCCTCCCACATTCCAAAGACATGCTTTGGGTTCATTGGTCTTACTGAAATTGCCCCAGTATGATTGCACCTGACTATGATTGCATCCGTTGATGCTGATGCGGCATTAAATAAACAAATAAATACAATCCAATATATTGCACTATCCCCTCCAGAATTATTGACACTCCTGGTAAAAAAGGAGTGAAAAGGGTTGTAAGAAATTAATGTTTTGGTGAATTAGCTTAATCTTGCCCTGAAAAAAATTTAGAAAACTACAACCTTTAATTAAAGTGATTTCAGTCAGAGGAAAAAAAAAATCTAAATCAAAACCACTTGTGCAGCAATTATTGGCACTCCTAGAAATTCTTAGAAATGTTGTGTACCTGTAATATTTTATTCATTTATATTGTACTTTTTTAAGTAGATCAGACTGTCCAGGCTCTGTCAAGCAGTAATCAATATCATTTTTTTCACTGAGGTATGTATAAGAGTTGAGATGTGAAATTGTCTTTGTCATTCTACAAAGACAAAAGGACACAATTCAAATAAGACAAGTGTGTCTTGACCTTCATAAGTTAAGGAATAGCTTTAAAAAGCTACTCACCTGAACCCGTCCTTTATCTACACTTAGGGCGATAATTAAGAAGTTCCAGTCAACTGGAGCTGTGACAAACTTGCCTGAACGAGGACCCAAGGTTATTTTGCCCCCAAGCACAGTGAGGAGGATGGTAAGACCAGCAAAAATCCCCAGCGATGGGGATTTGTTGGAGAATTACAAGAAAAGTATATCCTGTGGTCACCAAGTCTCCAAAACTACCATCAGACTCCACCTTCATGCAAGCAGATTATTTGGAAGGCTTGCCAGGAAAAGGCGTTTCCTGTCATCTAACCACAGACTTAAGCACCTGGAGATTGCTAAACACTACTGAAACTTTGAGTGGAACCATGTTCTGTGGTCAGATTAATTTGAAATCTGCTTTTTGGCAAGGTGGGCTTGGCATAAAAAGAAGGATGACTACACTGACAAGAACCTGATGCCAACTGTTAAGTATGGTGGAGGATCTGTGATGTTGTGCGGTGTTGTTCCTCTAAAGGCCCTGGGACCATTCTCAGGGTTCATGACATCATGGACTCCATGAAATGCCAAGATTTTAATTCTGCTCAGAAATGAAAAATGGATCATCGTTGGATCTTCCAGCGGGACAATAATCTAAAACATATATCCAGATCAACACAACAATGGTTTACTAAACCCAGAATCCAACTTTTGCCATGGCCATCTCAGCCCCCTGACTTAAACCCCATAGAAAACCTGTAGGGTGAGCTAAAGAGGAAAAAAGAGAGGACCTTGGCCTTTGGATGATTTGTAGAGACACTGTAAAGATGAATGATCTCAAATTCCCTTCTCTGTATTCTCCAACCTTATAAGATGTTATAGGAAAACTCCTCCATGACCCCGACCAGGATAAGCAGGGATGATGTGTAGCGTCGTATAGCAGTGTACAGCAGAGTATAGCAGGGTATCTACATCTGTTTCCCACTGCTGTACGCTTGAGTGGGAAGAGAATTGTGTAGTGGTGACTAGTAATAGGCATTAAGCAAATCAAGTAACAAGAAAACTGTGTGAAAACAGTACGTAAATGCCTCAGCGATGCGCTTAAAACATGAGTGGAATAATGCCACCATCTACACAGCATCCCTAATGCCACCACATTTAAAATGTACAGAAATTCACAATAAATATAGAAAATGTAGTAATGTAGGGGAAAGTCTTAACACTTAAGAGGACAGTCTGATGGATCACTTTTGTTTGACGGAACCCAAAATTGCATTGATAGTCAGTATTACGAACAACACGGAAGATCAGCCAGATGAAACAGAGACTCTGAGTGAATGTGAATCAGTTTATACAGTTCTAGGTTAGAGAGAACGTACAGGTAGTGGGGGGGACAGACAAAGGAGTACTACTTACGATAGGACAGGAACATATGAAGGACATTTACAGCTTGTTACAAATAATTATCGGAAACTCATCCACACAAACATGACTAACTTGCAGAGGAAGTCTCTAAATACATCAAACGAGGTAGAACAGTCTCTAGTCCGAACGTGAGCTAACGAACAATGGAGCACACCACCACTAAGGTGGTTATACACACACAAATATGAATTAAAAACTTTTAAACCCTCCTCTGCTTGTGGATCCACAGCGTTGATTGGCTGTTGAGGTGACAAGTTTTAGCATTTTCAGACCTCGGTTGTTACAGTGAACAAACATTGATAAAGGCATACCTGTACTAGTAAGCGCTAAGGCCATAGTAAAGAACAGTGCTTCACTGTATTGCAAGACATAGTTGGTTGTCTTTTTTGGTGTCCTACAGCTTGGATAAAAGTTGTTGCGAGATGTAGAGACCATTTAGCTCCACTTGATTTTTGTCCTCTGCTCAGAAGTGTCCTTTAGTCAAAATACTACATTCTGAATTTGTCCCAGATAACAGCGTGTTAAAGCGTGTTGCCAAACCTGATCTCTCAGATCTGTATCCTTTCCTTGATGATTCGTTCAGAGAAGCCTTCTTTCTAGGAATATCTGTGCTATTACTTTCTTTTTCCCTGTCCTTGATCTGTGTTATCACATTTTGGGTGTGCAACACTTGTAAAGCTTAATCTCTTCCTTCTTTTCTTTGTGGTTTTGAGATGAGGTCAGCCTCACTTCAGCGCCAAAATCCTTATGAATCTGGTATTTACCCAGTGTTATCTGCCGTTAAACCTGAAATGCATTTTTTCTTCTTCTGTGAGACAGGTTTGTCTGAAAGTCACTCAGAAATGTCAACGGTCAGTTTCCATAGGCAGCTATCTGAATCAGACAATTCATCTTATACTTGTGTCGCCTTATGAGGATGATTTATTAATCCAGCATCAAATGGAGACTTGGTTTTCAAATTTCTCTGCAGTTCCTCTTGTCCTTCAAAACTTGGTGGGCATGCTTGGACCTAATACAGATTCAAGTTTGAGTGACTTTCTTGTTTTAGGGCATTAAGCAAAGTTTATATTTTCTTGAAGGCACACTTTGTATGATCTTAATCATAATAATTGAAAGGCTTTGACTGATTGACTGGTATGTGAGAAGGAAATGGCAAGCTGTGAATCTTGAATGCTGCCCTTCCCAGTGAAGCTTAGTAAGTGCACGTTAGATAAACTATTGTCACTTTTTAGTATGGATACAGATGAGACATAAGTAACCCGTATTGATTTTGACATTACAACGTTGTAAGCAATAACCACGATAACGATGGCCATAAAACTGCACCCCTAATTAGACCCTATTTCACGCTATCCATTAGGGAAGGCGTTTTAATTCATCTACGATACAAGTTAATCAATCCTCAGAGTGTAAATAACCCGGTTGGTTAAAGAAACGTTTGTGGTTGGAGTTGAGGTGGTTGTATTGTACTCCTCTCAATGCCCTTAATGAACTTGCTGTGCTGGTTATTTGCTTTGTGTTTTTCAAGGTCAGTTTATTCGAATGGCAACAGCTCTTTCATGTAAACATGTTTATGATCACAGATGTGTAAACAAGGCAAGCATGTACAGGTGTGGAGAGGCCTGACCGGTTTATCCTTTAAACTTTCCTTCACATGGAGACCTGTGTGTGCTTGTGAGTCTGCACACTTGAGTGATCGAGCATGGAGAGGGAAAAAAAGTTTCGTATTTATATGTAAATTGCTGTAAGACTCTGCAAAAATAAAAAAAGACAAAGGACAAAAATAAATGAGAGTGTTAAGAACTGTAATTAATTCTGAATAGCTGGAATGCTGTCAAGCCCCTGAGAAAGGTGGGAGGGGAGAGCAAAATGTATGCTGCTGGCTAGCAGGCCTTAAGGTGCATTTGGACTTAGTATCCTCTAATTAGACGTGTGATATTAGCATTTCACAGGGATTTAAGCAGAGAAGAGGCTACGGTGCACTGCACTGCTTTCATTTTGTTCACTCACCTGCATGTAATGAGCGCTGTCATTAGTTGATGGAGGGGATTCTGCTCTGGCTCTACCTTGAAAGGCTTGTCATTTACATACTTCTTAGGAATATGGTATTTAATGGATTCCGTGATGAATAAAATAAAGTGGCACTTCTTTAAATTTTGAAGAATCCATCTCTGATAAAGGGCACTGACTCTGGTGTCATTCATGAGTGAAAAGTCGGCAGAAAGCGGCCAAACAAATTGACTTGTATTCCAGCACCGATGTCATTCCATGCTGGTCGTGCCCATCTGTCACAAAGTGCGACCCAACTCTGTTTGAAGACATAGAAGCCTCTATTAAAGGGAATTAGAATGAAATACATGAGAGTAGGGGTGCGTGATGTGTATCGCCTACGATAATATCTAAATTATTGTTTTAACAATGTACAAGCTGAAATGATCAAGTTTGTCACTCGCTTTACTCGCCTTAACCTCCTGAGACCTCGCGTCCCCACATGAGGACATGACCTTTTGGATGTGCTACACCTCATACTTCATTCTGCTTAACTCAGTCCTCATTTGTAGACACTTGAGCTTTTCACAAAAACAAAATTACCTCCTGTTCAAAGATGGTGCTCAGTTTTTGACATAAAAAAATCAGAGCTCCGACAAAGGTAAGGAGGTCTCGAGAGGTTAAAAGAGTTCACATATTTACTGAGTCGTGTAGCCAGATATGACTAATGTGCATGCAGCCCTAACCCTAATTCTAACCCTGAAGGTTACTTGCACCGCAAATCAAGCTACCTAAAAGAACATGACTAGATATATAATAGTAAGATAGAAAATGAGTGAACAGACTGCTCCAGGAGACAAACTACAAACTTCACCAACCTTGCAGTCTACATCATTAAATTGAATTGCTAGACGTGGATCAGCCTCAATCCCATGGATGTGGTTTGACTTTGGAAGGGTGGATGTTGCTCAGAAGACGTCAATCGGGGCGATGGGCCAATGAGTGGGCTTTTTACTTGATGGTTAAATTTGTCGCTTTCACCATTTTTGAGGGCAGGCCAGCAGGTGAGGGAGTGAGGGAGGCAGGGAGGGGGTATAGTCGTGCTCTGGCACGGTACAGTGGCATACTGTGAGTACGCCCTCAGACTCTAAGCATTGTAAAGCATATAGTGAATAATGTTGGTAGGTATCGTTGATGTTTTTAGGGCTTTAAATAAAGGCTCTTCTCTGAGTTTGGTTTAGCATATTTAGTCTGTGATTGAGCTAATGTGTAGGTGTGAAGTCTAGATTCCCTTGTGTATCACTCACTCTTCCTGCTCTCTCTCTCTCTCTCTGACTCACTTTCACAGCCTCCTTCATTCACTTCCTCTAGAATAGGCATGAAGTGATTAGTATTTTATTGATTAGCATCCAAAGTGGCAAGTGTGGGAAATTGCGCCTGTGACCCGAACACGTTTGGGAAATGAGGGTGTGAATACCTGACACACACCTACACACTTGTCAGGAACTGTTGTCTGGGTGGCGTATTCAAACAGAAACCAAGCCCTCGCCATCAGCCCCCCCAAAACGAAAACACATATTTGTTTTGTCTGTTTTTATCCGCATGTGCACACACTGATTAAAGCCCTTCATTAAGGAAAATTGGGTATTTGTTTTAAACTTTCACCAATCACTTTCATATGCTAATTATGCTGTAATTTAATTTGAGTTCCCGTAATGATGATGCCATTAATATGGACATAAACGATGCTGCTATGCCGTGAGTAATCTCATTTGCATACTGTACAAGCCAGTAAATTAGAGGTCTTTTAGCTGCTCAGTTTCAGCTCTAATTTTCCATTCCTCTTCACACGGGCTCTCTGTCTGTCTCTCTTTCTCTTTTTTGGTTAGTCTCTCTGGGCTTTCTGCCTAATAACAAGGCCTGGCTGTTTGATGATGAGAGCTGATGCTGTTCACCGGTTCGCAGTGTGTAACGCATAAGTCATCCTTGTTAGCACTCCTGAGTCTGTCTTTCATGTTCTGATTTTACATTCTTTACATTATTATGTATCTTACAACGTTCCTACTCCCCTGCTGTCCTTTTTTTACCTCTTATCTCGATCATATAAAGTGATAGAACAGCATGGTAGTTACCTATTCTCTCGCTGCCCATTGTTTTAATCATGATGAAAGCCGGTCGTTCCAAAGAAAGATCTGCGTCCTTTGACATGATTCACGACGGCGGGACGAGCAAAGTGCGTGTGTTTATGACGTCTACTTTTACCTTACTGTGCTTATGGCAACAGGGCCATAATGCAGACGCAATAAATTCTGCCCGCACCAGCTTAATTCTCTTAATTGATTGCCCTGTATTCCTTTTATGGGAGATGGTTTGGAAGCAAGAACATGGAAAAGTCTTTTTGCTAAACACGTTGACACTGATGACTTTTCAATGGCCCTGTTTCAGAGGTAGCTGTCAACAGGCTCACGTTTATGATGTTGCAAATGTCATTCTAGCTAATGCTGAGTGAATGCTACTAGGAGCCTGTTAGTATTACATGTCTGGGCTCATTGTCATTCACTGCCATTTTTGGGGGATGTTTTCCTTTTAGCCCTCTCTTTTGTCTTGCCATAAAAGCGTGTCTCTCATGAGCGCACCACCCATTTTCTTTCGTATTTTATGGACTTCACGCCGACAACACGGTTGCCCTTCAGCATGGATGCTTTCCTGCCATTTCGCCCCATCAAGAATATTATTTCCCTGCCAACCAATTTTCTCTGTTCGTCTCTAATTGGCTCCATAAATCTGGTGCCATGGAGGAAGAGGGATGTTTCGGTGTCTCGGAGTGTAATCCTCACCCTTATTTACCAATTCATTAAGATTCATTGATGCGGGCTGGGCCGAGAGGAAATGACAGCATAAATCAGGTCTCCAGCATAATGACCCTAATCAGACGGGAATTGCACAAAATGTCATGATGAACTATGTCCTTGTGTTAGTGCCTACTGTACGTTGTCATTGCGCTTGCTTTATGGGCATGAAGCCGCTTCCTGACAAGGGCTGTATTTAACACAACAGAAAAGAGTTGTTATAAAAAAGCAGGTTCCATTAAGGCGCGGGTGAGATTCACACAGTGTATTATAATGTCTAGGCTTACCGCGCTTTTGCTGCTCCAGTCTAACTGATTAAGCGCTGATTGGGGCATCATTGTATTTTGGTTTTTTTAGCCCAGCGATATCAGACTCTGTGTGTGAAATTCATGGAGCAGTGATTAAAACAAAAGAAACTGCATGCAAACGATACATAAATGCATCAGACTTGCTGCTGAAAACAAGAGTGGAATGAAATTATGGAAATTCACAATAATTACAGAAAGTACAATGTCATGTACTGTTACAGCCCTGTGTAGGGGAAAGCCATAACACTGACGAAGATTCTATGACGGACCTGATACTTTTGTTGGACATGAAACAGAGACTCAACAACTTTATATAGTGCTAGGTTAGAGAGAATACACAACTTGCAATACTACTTACAATAGAACAGGCACATACACTTACACAATTTAGAGCTTGTTACAAATAAACAGTTAGAAAGTCGTACACACAATCGTGAGTAACTTGCACAGAAATAGTCTCTAAACACCTGATCTGAGTTAGAACAGTCTCTAGTCCAAATGTGAGCAAACGAGCACACACAAATGCCAGATTTCTCTTAAACTCCCGCCTCTGCTCGTGGATCCGCAGCATTGATTGGCTCTTGAGTTGACCAGATGTTTACGGCTACAACATGTGGAGATAAATGACAGATTTTTCTTTCCTTCCATAATTGATAAATGTTATGACCTTGGTCATTAAAGTGAACAGACGTTGAGCAACTGGACATTAAATGGTGCAAACCTGCAGTGGCATATCATTCATTCATTCACTTACTTATCCTCTTTATGCAGGTGCCTAACCTGCAGCATAGGGCGCAAGACAGGAACAACCCTAGACAGGGTGCCAATCCATCATAGGGCACTCATACACTCACTCACACACTATGGGCACTTTAGATACACAAATTAACCTAACACACATGTCTTTGGCCTGCGGGAGGAAACCGGAGTACCTGGAGTAAACCCATGCAGACATGGGGAGGACATGCCAACTCCACACAGAAAGGGACTAGAGCGCTCCACCTGGAGACTGAATCCAGGACCTTGTCATTGGTGCTACCCAGCGAGCTGTATTGGCATATATTTGTTTTGTGTCAAGCATTTTTGTTTATTGACAATGACAATTGGACTGTAGTACCCTAGTGGTTAAGGTACTGGACTATAGACCAGAAGGTCCAGGGTTCAAATCCCACTTCTGCCAAGCTGCTGCTGTTGGGTTCTTGAACAAGACTCTTAACCCACAACTGCTTGGATTGTAGGAACGTATCAATTGTAACTCACTCTGGATAAGGGCGTCTGCTAAATGCTGTAAATGTAAATATTTCAAGTGTAATGTTGGTGATTACGCTATATCCATGTGCCACACTGGCTACAAAGTCTCACTTCTGAAAAAAGTAGGCTTTTAGTTCATTTCCTCCACAATCTGTATTATTCTGTGGTAAGCCAGTTTTATTGCAGTGAGGTCACATGATCCGTTAAATCTGAAAGTTCTTTATTTTCTCTGTAGACAATCACAGCGCCTGCAGATGAGTTTGTTCCATAAAGGCTTTCCATAATCTCAAACACACCAGTGTCTTTGTAACTGAGCAACGTTAACTTCCCACAGAACAATTGTGCCCGTGTTAAACATTAAAAGTGACTATTTAACACCAGATAACCGTCTTAACAAACCAGGAGACGTGTTTCCGCATCATTATTTGTGTATGAAGGTTAATGATTGTGTCAGGCAATCAATATCGCTCTTTATCTCTCTGTACAGCGGAGTCCAAACAGCCAGGTGAGAGACGGGCACCTGTGTTCGATTATGGCAGGCTATCAGACATTTAGCTATGTCTTTTCACAGACATTTCACTATTCACATTCATTTAAGGTTGCAGGGGCAGGGCAAACCGAGCACTGTACTTCTACTGCAACTCCCTTTCACATCATGCTCTCCTCCACCTTCAATAAGTGAAACTCTACATGCTTTCCTATGCTGAACACATTGTTGCTAACCTGGAGTCTAGTTTCACACCTTCACACCCTAGATGTAAAATTAACCCAGATGGCATTGTGGTGTAATTTCGGGTAATCTGTTTCTTTGTTGCTGTTCATTGAGGAATTGCAGTGAAGTTGAGTGCACATACCTCGCGTGCTCATCTTTCGAGATCATTCATCACGTGAATTTTCCCATGTTGCATGACCTGCCAGTATGCTACCGGTCTCGTCAACCTGGTTTTAAGACAAATGGCTCTCCGCCTCAATTGCGTTGTTGCTTATTTTTCAAATTCCTTTTCAAATGCGACTTGACACCAGAGCTGTGCAACTGGGTAGGTTTACTCCCCAAGACAACGTTTCTAATAATATATTCCCTCTGAAGCGTTGGCCTTGCAGTATTCATTAGATAAAGTTTGCCGACGCTCAAATTTCCTTCTCCAAGAAAATGCAGGACACATTTGCACTTCCCCAAAAGTCCAGCCGCCTTTCCCCCAGGAATGCACTGTGTGTGAAACTGGTGGAGCAACGGTTAAAAAAAAGTGACACTTTTAAATAATGTTAAAACAATAAGCAATTTGCATCATCTCAGAGGACGTGGTAGTATTTTTATTTCTTCTTTGTGCTCATGAGTAGTTGACAGCTCTGGTTTACCAAATGAGCTTCACAGACACTGAACGAAGCTCTGTTTTCCCAGCATACCCCGTGAGCCGAGAGCCGATTGTCCGTGTCTTTCTTGCTAGGGCGCTAATCGTCAAGAGTCAGGAGCGAACTGCAGTGATCAAAGTCACTTGAAGGAGAGAGGCTCCGGAGTACACTGTAGCCCGCTTGTGATTTGAGTCCCACATTGTGGACTTGCCATTTTGGTAGCGCCGCCATTAAAACTCATTAATCCTTCTCTTATTTACTTCAGTCTCTATTGGCTGTTGTGCTAAAAATACCATGGCCTGCCTTACTTTGCTACATTCCATTATTGTCTCGCCACAATGGGTCTCTCGTCATATCGCACAACGGCATAGATTTATGTAAAGGAGAATCTCATGCATCTGTTGAAATTATGTATCTATTTAGCCTCTCCACTGGAGTTGTATGCCTTCTCTCAGCATCCTTACTGTTTATTTCAATGAGCTTGCAGCGTGGTAATGGCTCCGTATTTATATGAATCACTGCGTGCTATGTTACAAGGTGTTGTGGTCGTATTTTGTGTAGATGCGCGGCTAATACATTTGAATCTAAATTTCACGCATGGGGATCCTATTACGCACCCCTCAATGTGAAATAAATATGTGGTTGGCCCCATAGTCATTTGTTTCCTGCCTCTTCAGAATGCACATAAATGGATTTGGAGGGCTAAATGAAATGAGTGCAGGGAGGGAGGCAAGGAGAAGACTGAATGTGGAAGCAAGAGTGATGCCTCGTACAGTGTTGTACACATGACAAACTCTAAGGATGAAAAATTCACAAGCAGTGGCTTGCTTAGTTTGAGTTGTCAAGAACGCTGTCTCAGTTCTAAAACTTTGTAATACCTATCAACTTGTAACCCCAAATCAGAAAAAGCTGGGTCAGTACGGAAAACACAAATAAAATAAACTTGCAGTGTCTTACATTTATTTACTGGCTTTTATTTCAAGCCAGAATGTATGAGCTTAAAATATTCCACGTTTTGTCTGGACAGCTTCATTTCATTTGTTAATAAACAGCCATTCCTGCATTTCAGGCCTTCCAAAACCAGTTGCGACGGTAAAGCATTTACCATTTAGCAATGTAATGTTCCTTCTCAAAACAATGGAAGGACGTACATCATTGTCACGTTTTTCGTTTCCAAATTCTCCACAAATTCCTTGATTGTGAAAACTTACTTGGCAATAAACCTGATTCTGATTCGGATTCTTTATTGGGGACAGGTCAGGACTGCAAGTCCAGTACCCATACTTTCTTCTTCCGCAGCCTTGCCTTTGTAATGTGTGCAACATGTGGTTTTGCAGTGTCTTGTTAAAAAATGCATGAATGTCCCTACAAAAGATGTCGTCTTGAAGGCAGCTGATGTTGCTCTAAGATCTCATTGTACTTTTCTGCATTCATGCTGCCATCACCAAAGGAAGTGCTAATAACCTTTGGCAAGGGCACTGACCCAACCCCGTACCATGACAGAGTTTGGCTGTTGGACTTGGATGGACCTGTTCTTCTTTGGTCTGGAGCACATGGCGTCCATTTCTTCCAAAACAAAGTTCTGGAATACTGATGCATCTATTCATCACTGATTCATCACAATGCACATTTCCACTGTGTGATGGTCCATCCCAGATGCCTTCTATAAAAGAGATGTCCCAGAAATGTATTTATTACTAACACTAAATTGCCACACCCAAACTTTTTTTGGAATGTATAGCAGGCCTGAAATTGAGGAATGGATGTATATTAACAAATGGATTGAAGTTGACCAGAAAAAACATGAACTATCTTGGGTTCATAATGTCTGCAATGGAATAAAAATCAAAGTAAATGTATGATGCACTGCTGTTTTTTTTTTAAATTAGTTAATTTGCCTGTACCATACAGACGCAACTGTTTCTGATTTGGGCTCGTATTGCTCTGTCATGTCTTCAATGTCCACACTAAGATAGAGGTGAGAAAATCAGAAGTTTTTTTCATTTTAAGCCTGAGGACTTGATAGCTTGTCGCAGAAAAGCCTCAGATTTGACAATGTACGCATTTTGTCTATACTGATATCTCAAATGACTAACAGTTTGTCAGCCTGTCCAATGAAGAAAACGGTCCATTAGGACCACTGGCCAGGTCTGGTTTGGCTGCACCATTCCCATAAGAGCAGTGACATTGCTTTGATACTGGCGGGTACTTTTTGTTACTAATGTAACTGAAAACAGTACTGCTGCTTACTTGGTTACCAGCCACTTTATTAGGCAAACCTAACTTGTCAGCACATTTTGTTAGGTATACATTTATTTGTAGTTTACAGTTTTAGCTCATATTTTCATCAGCCCACTGTTAGCAATTTGTTAATAGTATGTATCATAGCAATGCCTACAAATACTCATCATTTTAAGGGACAGATAGGGCTTGCAAATACAAAACTTTTGGCAAGAGGTCTCTGAGATCTAGCAGAACAAAAACCTTAGCCTAATTCCAATCTGTACTGATCACCAGCAGCTGGGTTTTGCCACTGTTAATGCCTCTTCAAATGTCAGGAGACTGACTGTTTGTTTGCCTGCCGTTTCTCCCTCAGCTGTTTGTTCTAGAAGGGCCACGTTTGCATCGACCTTGGTTCTCCCAACATATTCTCTCTGTCCCTCTATCTCTCAGCACCTCCCTCCCTCGTCTCATTCCTGAAGTATGTTTACATTAAGGCCTGCCCTCTGTGTCACCTATGAGATCTGTTGATCATTCCACCTGGTTAATGTTAAATTGCTCTTTGTAAGAAGACATGTTTGTTCATAAACACAAGAAAAAGGCCCCTCAACCCCTCCCTCATGTTTACCGTAGCCATGGCTGCAATCAGTCATTAAACAAATAGTGCGCTTTGTTTGCCGGAGCAAGTGGCCCAATGTTAGCCCTAAAAGGGTTGAAAGCAAATTCAAGAGGAGGGAGAATTACACAGAAAATAAATTTTAAAAAGCTTGATTTTAAGTCCAGAGAGATATGAGTCTCACCCCTGTTCACCATCACAGCGTTGGTGAGTTTCTCAGTGATCCGTATGTGGATGTTTGGGTTGAAATGGCTAGTTCAGGGCTTCCTATTACTTTTATGTTTATTTATTTGGCAGGCTCTTGGCCAAAATTACTAAAACTTGAAATAAAACTTAATCCAAAAGTTTAACTACAGCTATGTAGTAACAGTGGCCAAGAGCTGTTCCTTTCTTCTTTAATTTACATCTTGTTTAAGCATCTAGCATCTCTGTAAGATTTTTTTGAAACTACGTGTTGTGTTACTTCATTCAGTTCAACTCCAATTTCAGGTTTACTGCTGTAATGCACAGATTTTTTTTTTAAACAAGCTTGTAAGTTGTTCAGTATTGCACCTTGTTTTCAGTTATGTATACAAAAAGATGGGTGATTGCCACATCTGCAGTTTTGTCCAGTATTTTTAATGCGCTTGAAAGCAACAACATTGGCAGTCATGGACAGTGTGGGTTACAGCGGTTTTGTTTGGCAATTGTGGCTTTGAAGCATTTACGCTTGTATAACATCTGGCTAAAATGTGTCTCAAACCATCTTTGGTTTCAGCAATTGGTTTTAAATGTCTTGGGTGCGATACACCCACATTTTATGCGCATAATTCCTTGTGTCAAGAAAGTTTAAACACGGGCCAATGTGTACTTTTGTTGTGGGTCCAGTCGTGAGTTTGGGCATGTATGAAAACATGGGTTTGCTTGCATGTACCACTCTTTGCTTCACTTTAAAACTGGTCTAGGATTTACTTCAAGTGAAGTATGGTGAGGTTGGTTTCATAGAAAAGAAAACAGCTCTCAGGGAAAGCCACTGAATAAAGTGATGGCTTAAACTGAAAAATGGTGTTCATTTGAGGCCTTTATGAGCAATAACTAAACGCATCACATTAGCTGTTAATCATTTTCAGTTAAGAGGGCGTGGTTTTTTTAAACTCCATATTATTTTAGTATAGTACAGTGGTTCTTACTTAATCGTTTTAAATTCAGTGACCCCTTTATAAATTTGGTGAAATGACACCATCACGGACAATATACATTTACATTTACATTTACAGCATTTAGCAGACGCCCTTATCCAGAGCGACTTACAATTGGTACAACCTTACAATCCAAGCAATTGTGGGTTAAGGGCCTTGCTCAAGGACCCAACAGTGTCAGCTTGGCAGAGGTGGGATTTGAACCCTGGACCTTCTGGTCCAGAGTTCAGTACCTTAAACGCTAGGCTACCACATAGGAACGTAAGACTTGAGTAAAATAAAAGTTAGTGACGTATTTCAGTCCTTTAAAACCCATGGGGAACCTTGACAGTCCATGGACCACAGGTTAAGAAAACCTAGTTGTCACTGGCTAATTCTACCCTATTGCACAATAGCTAAAACTTGGGTGTGGTTCGTCTAAGATCCATGAAGATAGCTACCGCCTATTTTCGAACTTTTTCTCAGTCATGACAGCCAATTATTATGCTTTCTATGTCCCTGGGTGAATGCTTCCTGTTTCTCTAGTCTGAAGCCCATAAAATGCATTTTTACCAATAGGAATGGGGAACATAAACGTCTATTAGGTATGTATTATAGGTATATGTTATAAGGTCAAGCAGTGGCCCTATAAACCTGAATTCCCTACATCACCCATAGCATTAAATCCACTGACAGATGAAGTGAATAACAGTGACAGTGTGATAATCTGGACAGTGTTCTGCTGGCGTCCTTCAGTTCATGTGAATGTTACTTTGACACGTACCACCTACCTAAGCATTGTTGCAGATCAAGTACACCCCTTTATGGCAACAGTATTCCCTAATGGCACTGACCTCAATCAGCAGGATAATTCACCCTGCCACACTGCGAAATTCTTCCGAACATGACAAACGGTGCTGACCTCCAAACTCCCCAGTTCTAAATCTGAGGGAGCATCTGTGGGATGTGCTGGACAAACAAGTCCGGTCCATGGAAGCTCCACCTCACAACTTGCAGGACTTAAAATGTCTGCTGGTAATGTCTTGGTGCCAGATACAACAGTTCACCTTCCGAGATCTTGTGGAGTCCATGGGTTAGAGCGTTGGTGACATGACGAGAACCTACACAATATTAAGCAGGTTGTCTTAATGTCATGGCTGATTGGTAATCGTGTGTATTTGGAAGTAGATCTGCTTTTAAGTTTGCTTTTCTGCTTGCTATGATGAATGACTGCTTGTCCTTCTGCAGAGTCAGATGTGATTCACAGATGAATGGACAATAGTTTTCTTAATATTACTTATTTTTTAGGATGCATATAAATTCTGTATATGATTGTCTTGAAGCAAAACTCTTGTTGAGATTTGTTGAAGTGTTCTTGCACGTTTGGAGATGTGGCAGTTTATTCTAATCTATGTTCTTGACATAGCTCATATGGTGTGTGTGTGTGTGTGTGTGTGTGTGTGTTACTGGGTGATCCTTCGATTTACAGTTCCAGGTGGAAAAACACCAGGCACGTAAGTTTATTTGTTGTGCTTTTTATCATAGCCAAAATACAGCTGTTCACACCAATTGTTCACCATCCTTGGGAAACTTGTCCCTCAGAATGCCTATCTGAAAGCTGTCACACCTATTCAGTGCTGTTGTGGTGTCTAGTGTGTCAGCCAAGCTGAACCTAAACAACTGCCCATGAGCCTGTGGATGGTTTTGACTCGTCTTTGTGTCTTCTTATCTGCTGTTTGAGAATGCCGTGCTTTTGTTGTGCTCTGATGTAAACGAGAAGCTTGCGAGAGTAGAGCAGGTGGGGATTGAAAACGTCCTGCAGTCAGTGGGACATGCTGCTTGAAGATACGGGAGGGGGTGTGCGTCTGCCCCGATTCACACATGCACACACTTGTATTACAATGAGGGCATTTTGCGCTAAAATATTAGTGTAGCTCTACCGCCACTCAGGAAATTGGCTTGACATGAAATCTTAGTATCTAAAAGGAATATGTCTGGCAGTTGGTTTGTAGTGATGCACGATATATCGGCGTCCGGTATATTATTTGCCGATATATGGATTTTTTTCAGTTATCGGTATTGGTCCGATATTAGAATTTTAACCGATATTTATTAGATATTTAACGAAGAATATTTCTTTGTTTTACTCATTAAGTAAAATATCTGATGTTACTGAGTGTATAGTTCTATATGTAGTTCTATTCTTTCTTGGAGCTTCTCAATCTTAAGCTTTCTTAAGGTTTTCACGTAATTGTTCTCGTTGCTGCCTGTAACAATCGAAAGCTAAAAAAGATTTTTAACTTTTTAAAAGAAGGTCAGAAAATAAAATGTAATGAAACCTTTTTTCCGTCGAGTGAACTTCACCTTACATTTATAGTAATAGTCATGTCTGATTTATGTTTTAGTTGCTTATTGTTTTATTTTATTGCTAAAATTAATTACTGATATAGTTTTTAACAACAGTTCATATATGGGCTATCGTGAATATTTTTAAATGTTTTTGAAAGGTTATATTATCGGTTTTTAACATCGGTATCGGCCACAATAATGTGCTGAACATCGGTTATCGTATCGGCCCGAGCAATTCAATATCGGTGCATCCCTACTTGTTTGCATTTACACATATTCTCATTGGATCATTTACACTTCAGTGCAAACACAGCCATACATGAACAGTACAGTGCTTATACTTTAGTTCAGAATTCAGTTCTTGTGCGTACAGAGCTTTAAACACGGCTCAACCACTTGCAGTTTTGATGATGAATGATCACACATGATGATAAGGAAGTTTTAGATTCCGCTTGTGTTTTGAGTGCTACTTGGTCAACTAGATAGTCTTCCTAAATAGCGCAGTACTAATGAGGGGGTAGTGATCTATTTTGGACACAGCCATTTCTTCAGCATGGAACTTCTTCACATTTAATTTGTATTCAATATGACATTTAGAATAGCCTGACCCTGCCGAGCGTGTGGAATATGACAAAACTAACAAAGGCAAAGAGGTTAAAGCTAAAGTTAGCCAGAGCACAGAGCCCGGTACAAGTCAGCTGCCTTTAGCATTGAGGAAGTTTCCATTTGAAGAATAGTTGAACAAAATGATTCTGTATGCTGTAATTTATAATTCTTAGGCAGATAGAAAATCGGATTTGGCCAATCATATGTTAATAAACATCAGAAATCGCAAACAGCCAAGAAAATTTGAATTGATGCATCTCTACTATCTGTCTGTCTGTCTGTCTGTCTATCTTTTAGGTGCTTATTTGTTAAGTGTGTCCAATTTGTCAGCGGACTGAAAATTACTACTGTAATGTAAAGAGTACACCAGTGGATATTGAGGAATATCTGTATCTAGCTCTGTGCACACAATGTGAAGGCAAAAGCACAGCAATCCGTTAATACATGTAACTAGGCCTACATCGTTTTATTTCATCAGATCTGGTGATTGTGCAATAAAACTAATATTTTGAGACACATAACTAAGCCTGACTTGTTCACTGCCATTCATTTGATGCTGTATTTCTGTAGTATTTCCATGCAGCACGCCCATACCAAGTGGATCCTGTCTGTTCCTAATAGGTAGAAAGCAACCATATATAAAACACCGTATATATAACAACAAATTACACGTCAGTAGTAAGATTTAAGCTATACAACTATTCTAAATAAATCAGCAATAGCTAAGCAGAAGTTGGCAGACAGGACTAAACTGTTGCTTTTCACTGTGTTTGTGTAATGTGTTTTTAATCAGGATTGCTTCAAATATACAACAGTGACTCAGTCCCTGCAAAGAGGGAAAACCTCATCCACTAGGATCACAGATTTGAAGTCAGCCTGGTGCACCGAACATAAAGACAAGTCCCATACTGGTACAAGTCGAATACATTTTTCCACATGGGGATGGTGTAATTCAAAAACTCAAATCCTTCCAAAAATTCCAAAAAATTCTTCCTTATGACTACATATAGTAATCTTCTGTGCTGTTATGGGGCGAAGCACACATTAGATATATAAATTAATGCACACAGCTTGAGTAACTTCTGATATTTTGACCACACTGCAGGCACTAGCTGAATGTTTTTGCAAACTGAATGTATTTTGTGGTCTTAGTTTAAAAAAAATACTCAAAAAAGGCAACCACGCATAATATTGTAGGAAAAAATAATAAAAATTGAAGTCTGCACATGTTTTTACATAAACAAAACTTCAGGGTTTCAGTGAAATACATTTAAAAATGGGAAAAGATTATGATTGTTTTTCTTTGCTAAGACTCATGTGAGCTTTGCTCGGTTTGGGCTGTTAGTGTGACACTGAATGTGTAGTTGTGCGTTTTTGCTCTATGGTATAACATGAACTCAGTAAAAACATCAACAAATAAAAACTTTGACCTTGCACTATCTGCTGTTTGTTCCAAACACTTGTTGTGTTTTGCCCAGTAAAAACAGTCATCTAATGATCAACATCGGTTTCACACTCAACTGGTTCCTCCTTTCAGCCTCCTGGAATTTCCATTATTTTGAAGCTTTTTGTTTTTGTTGGTCTGTTTTCTAAGCCCTAACATGCTCTGTAAACAAACTGCTCTGTTTCTCATGAACTGTGTGTGTGTGTGTGTGTGTGTGTGTGTGTGTGTGTGTGTGTGTGCGCGTGCGGGGTGGTGGTTGGGGGGGTGGTTGGGAAGAGGTAAAGTTTATATATCATTATGGGGACCAAAAAGCCTCACAAGGATAGAATAGAAAGATCCTACATTTTTTAATTTGTGGGGACATTTTGCTGGTTCCCACAAAGAAAAAGTGTTTTTTCCCCCGACTTTCTGTTTAAAAAGTCAAAAGAGCAAAAATATTTGCTTTAGGTTTTTGAGGTTAAGGTTACAATTAGGATGAGGTGTAACATTAATCAGCTACAATGACATCATAGATCATAGTTTTCAAAGTAAAGACCCTACAATGATAGAAAGACAAACGTGTGTGTGTGTGTGTGTGTGTGTTGGGGGTTGGTTTATTTGTTCCAATTGCTCCCAAACCCTAAATAAAACCACACATTTCTCTGTAACTTGCAACCACAACAAAGCAGATGTGTTATATTGTAGACTAAAGATCCCATTAGTTACAGTTGCCTCATGGAAAGCAGCTTAATAAGACTGTTGGACTGCGATGTTTTCCTGCAGTGGTTTAATTCGTAATGCCACTTTGAATATTAATGCATTTCACAGGGGTCTTTCATTGCTATCTGTTTCACACCCATGATGGATAACACACTTTTGGTGGCGATATTGCAGCTTTTGAATTATTTGGTGGCATAAGTTAATGAAAAGGTAGATTTATGGCTTTCATTTGTTTGTCAATTTGAGAATTAATTGGGTGTTAATTTTAGCCGGCTCTCTTCAGACAGGAGGACACTGGGTGCACGTGCATTCGTTTGCATTCATTGTGGCTTTCCTCCGTTTTACCGTGGGTCACTGGTTTTGCATGCATTAAACATGCTAGCCCATTCTCCTGATTGCTTTTAGAGATGTCATTTCTGCAGATTTACACCTTTGTGTTATAATTATGAAACTTCAGCGTGCAATCAATGTACAACCGCACATGACGAAAAACAGAGCGGAATGCATTCATTTATTTACAAATATACAAAAATCACGGACTAAATTAGGGACCTAATGTATGTGAACGCCCATAAGTTCTTTCAGCCTAACATCAAATCAAGCATACAACAACATAAATCTATATACACATGAGCAATACAATTTGTCCTACTAAAAAGGTGACTGACTTGCTGTCCTTCAGCATAGCAGTTTGTCCGTTTGTCAGATGCTTTGCCTTCCTAGAGCTTCTTCAGTTCACTACATAGCGCTGGAAAAAAACAAGGAGACCACTGCAGAATGATCAGTTTCTCTGGTTTCACTGTTTGCAGGTGCTGTATGTGTTTAAGTGAAATAAAACATTTTTGATTTATTCTATGAAATACTGACAAATTCCAAATCAAATTATTTATTTGCAGCAGACCTTAATTAATAATACACATAATAATACAAAGAGGAGTTACATGGTTGTGGTAAATGAAGATATGAAGGGAGTTGGGGTGAGAGTAGAGGACGTGGAGAACAGGGTGAGGTGGAAACGTTTAACTCGCTGTGGTGACCCCTGATAAAGGGAGAAGCCGAAAGAAGAAGAAGAAGAAGATAATAATACAAATCCAACTTTATATAAATTCATTTTAACAAAACAGTTCTTATGTATTAACTTGGGAAAGTTCACAAATCAATATTTCAGTCACATCTTTTAGTACTTTTCCACAATACATAAGGTTTGGTTCAGGTGAGTTCATCCGATGCTGGAGTGGAATTACTCTCATTCATGTAGAAATGTTGATTTGAAGAAACTTTTTGGAGTGGTCTTTTAATTTTTTCCAGAGCTGTGTGTTCTGTTATTGTGGTGTGAACATGTTTAGGGGAAAAAGCAGCTCATAGACTGCCTAGTCACTACAAGTCTGGATTATTAGGAGACACGAAGAAAGTGTAGTTCATCATGAAAGACTCTGAACTTTAGCTGGAGTGGCATAAAGCACACTGCCATAGAACTCTACAGCAGTGGACTGGTAGATACATCTTTGTTTGGCACTACTTGGCTAAATAACAATGGACTGGGGCCGAAGTGTGGAAACAGACTGGACTACACAGCTCTGATTTCAACCACTCAAACATCTTCAGGGTGAAAACAAAGCTGTATTACCTTACTAATGCTGCTCTTCCAAAGCCATATTCCAAAATCTAGTGGCAAAAGTCTTAGGCCACCGTTAGATTAGATATACCATTGTTGCAGCAATAGTTCAGTGAACATGTATAATCATTTCTCAGTCTGTATATTAGAATACAAGCAGAAAATACAGGTAATTTGTATGCAGAAACAAAAAAACAGCTTCTGTAGGCTACAGTGACGAGTATTTAGTATTTCCCTTTAGACTTCTGCAATAGCAGCATCTGGCAGCTTCATCAGGATGCCAAGTTTGACCCTTCTACAGTCCAAAGAAGCTTGATAAGGTACTGTCTTTTTGGAAGCGTAGCACTCAAGAAACCTTTTTTTTTTTTTCAGAAGAGGAACAGGGTGAAAAGGTTGACAGTGAACGACAATATGTTATATATGGTCATTATAGCATTGCTAAAACAACGAATCTAATGGTGGCCTAAGACATTTGCACAGACGTTTATGTTCAGCAAGGAAATGCTGCCTTTATTAATAATAGATTAAACATTGACTCGTGAATTTATGTAGCAAAATACAACTTTACATTTGTATAAGCAATCAACGTTAATTAATTATATTCTGCTTCATTTTTTAGTCGCGTAACATTGTCACAAAGTATCTTTTTATAGAGCTTTCTCTATAGAGCCAGATTAAAATGTAGTATTTGTGGTAGTAAAATATGTTTGTAGCCTAATCAGTCGCTCCTATGTGCTTTTTGCTGTTTCTTTTTTATTAATAATACTTTTCCGTGATAGGTAAAATGCAAAAAAAGCTTTCCATATCAGCTCATAAAAAAGCAATGTTACAAATCAGAATTCTATTCCATTTTCACCTGCCTTTATTATTAGAAGCCAGTGTTTAAGGGCATTTTCTTCTGCCTGTCATTAATAATGAATCAGACTGGCTAATTTACTTCTGCCTGACTTGGTCAGTTTTCATTAGCCGGCTGGAATGTGGAGGGATGTGGTGCTTTTTGTCTATGAAAAATCAAAGATATAAATCTTGCTGTGCGTTTGTGGAATCCTTAGTCTAATGGTTATTTTGGGTGTCTACAAAGGGGCACAGCAAAGGCAATGCACTTACAAACTGTGAAAAACATAGCACTCAGTTCTTTATGCTATATACTCATACGTGCTGTTATATATACTCATGCATGCATAGGTGGAAGAAAACGGATCTCTGGAAGAGGACCACGTAAGGGAGAAAACACAGGGCTTTGCTTCACATCACCGTAGTGACACATGGCGTTGATGAAATGGCTACATTATAAATACATTGGCCATACGTCGGGATTGTTTGCCCCAAAGGCTGCTTATTTACGTTAAGGCCTTGGATTCTGGTATACACTCAACAGCTGTGATGCAAATGTTTGCAGTAGAGTTTGAGTCGGGATGTCTTTGCGGAGAGCTGTCAGCCAAATGCTCACCATTAAAAAAACATCGGGCCGCGGTTCTTCTGGGAGCCATCCGAGTAAATATATCCATTTCAGTCAAATGTGTTTTGTTTGTGAGTGAGTGTGTTTTCTTGGGCTTTTCTGCAGAGACTTGCTGTGAGCTTGGGTTCCAGTCCCTCAATCTCCCCCCGTCCCTCCTCCCCGTGCAACAAAAAAGAAATTTAGAAAGAGAAACAGAAAAGGAGAATTGGATAGCCCCCCCCCCCCCCCTTTTTGTTTTAATTTGTCTGGCGACTCACATCATTTCTAGAGATATCTGAGCTGGAAAAGTTCATCACCATGAAGGAGTACACAGGGAATGGGTGGGTGTGTGTGTGAGAGGAAACCATCAGGCTAACAAGCAAACAAACAAGTAAATTCCAACCAGAAAACTACAGGAGTCAGAGTGAGGATGGTGTGTTTACGGTTGTGCGCCCATTTCACATTCGCTTCTTTGTTTTAACAGCTGCGTGCTTTTTTCCTTTGCAGGCCTTTAAGTCATGATGCAAGAGGCGGGGACTGTGGAGGCGACAAGCAACGGAACGGCCAGTCAGAACGGAGTGGCAGCTGAGGGTGGGCCCAGAGACGCTAGATCCAATGGTGTCACGACTTCCTCTGACGCCGCCACCTCCGACCTCATGACCCTTCAGCAGCAGCAGCAGGTAAATGGGATTTAACTTCCTTGTGCATGGACGTTTTCAGTCATCCAGGCCATGTGTAGTAACAGTGAATGTGTTTACATGCCCTTAATAATCCCATCTGTTCTCTGATTATTCAAGAGGTCATGCATACAGCATACTTCGATCTAAAATTCAGTCTGATAAAGAGAGCTGGATTTTACTCCAGTAATCAGATTTCTCGTAGCATGTATACCATTTCCCCAATTTCAATCGGTTTTCTCAGTCTGCGCATGCGCTCGAGCCTTCCAGGTCCGCTTATTCTAAACACTTGGCTTTATTTGGGCACGTCACGGAAGTAAACGTAGCAAAATGGCATCGAACTGCGGTGTTTACTCGAATCTATTATAGAAATCCGATTATTTTCCGAGTCATGTATACCCAGAGCTTTCCCATTAAGTGCATGTGAGCTCGTTGATCGGATTACATACAAAATCTGATTTTCTGCAGTTATCGGATTATTATGTGCATGTACATTTACATTTACAGCATTTAGCAGACGCCCTTATCCAGAGCGACTTACAATTGATCGAGTCTTACAATCCAAGCAATTGTGGGTTAAGGGCCTTGCTCAAGGACCCAACAGTGGCAACTTGGCAGAGGTGGGACTTGAACTCTGGACCTTTGGGTCCATCGTCCAGTACCTTACCCGCTAGGCTACCACAGTCATGTAAACGCACTCACTAACCCCGGTGACTGGTAACTGTGTTAGTTAGGTTAATTAGGTTAATCATGACTTCACTCCTTGATTTTACTACTACTATGTAATTTCCTTTGTCCCTCTTTCACTCTGTTGCTCTCACCTGTCCTTTGTCAACCTATGTCATCAGTATATCTCTCGCCCCCGTTTAAGTGCATATTAATATTTAACCCTGCCTCCCTCCCCAAGTACGTAAACACATTATTATGATTATTTATGTATACTGAAGATGCGCTGAATTTTTAAAACCTTCTAAAGTGCTCTTTTGGCAATTGTGTGTTTGCTTGCTGATGTGTTTGTCCTAGCACGCATGCATCTGCTTTCCAGTAAAATATTCATTTCAGAAATGTAAATGCAACAAGATTCCCAGACAGTGACGGAAGGCATCTCGCACGACGCGTTGTAAAAGCGACAGGCAGAGCCAATCAGCCTTGGCGAAGTGGCAGTCGCCTTTCGGGACCCGCCCTGAAACGTTTTTCTGTCACCACAGCTTTTGGTGTTAGCATGAGCGCGAGCCAATGACAGCACATGCAAAAGGGACCGGAGCTTGAAAAGATCAGTGAGTCGTGTGCTCCCTGGGCCTCGGGGGCTGATGGGAGTTGTTGTCAGTGGTTGTTTGCTCATGATGGAGCGATGCTCTTATGTAGCTGTCAGTGGCCATAGAAATGGCTGTCGGTAAACAGAAGGGCACAGGCGTTGCTTTAAAGCCAAATCAGGACCGGGCTGATTGATGTCTTTTATTTTTTGTTTTATGTTTTGATGCCATGGTTGTAGGTTTAACAGTGTTTGAGGTTTTTTTTTTCTTTCAGAACTATGTGTGTGTGTGTGTGTGTGTGTGTGTGTGTGTGTGTGTGTGTGTGTGTATATGTATATGTATATGTACATATATACATATATATACTCAATCCGATCATCCTGAAGTTACTACTACCTTAAACATGCAAGGTGACTAAGTTTTTAGTCCCGGATAAAAACTTAGTCACCTTGCATGTTTAAGGTAGTAGTATGCAAGTTATATTACTATTTCTCATTTGACTGGGGCAATACAGAGCTACTAATGAGGTTAGAAAAAAACTAAACAGTGATATGATTTCACACAGGTTATGTTAACAGGTTAACTAATCATGATTGGCTACAAAAGCAGTATCCAAGAAAGGCTGAGCCGTTGAGGAACCAAGTTGGGCAGAGGAGCTCCAGTTGTCAATAAATGCATGAGAAAATTATTGAAATGTTTAAAAACAATGTTCCTCAAAGAAAAATTGGAAGGGATTAGCATACTTCTCTGTATATATGTATGTATATATATATATATATATATATATATATATATATATATACATATATATATACACTCCCCAGATATAAACTTGGTCTCCTTGCATGTTTATGGTAGTAGTAACTTCAGGCTCCTGCAGATGGCGTTGCACGAGGATTATCGGATTGTGCGACGGGATTTATAGATTGAGAAGAGGTGGTACAGTGCAGTGAAAGTCTCGTTCCACATGTGGAAAATGGGTCACAAAGCAGATGTTAGTGATTGGCCAGAAGGAGTGACCACATTTGGGTATGCCAAAGGCCGTAGTATGAAGGAAGGAGCTGAATTTGCAGGTGTATCAAAGTGTATGGTCATACGGGTCTACTAGCAGTGTCAAAAACCCCAGTCTACAGGAAATTCTAGTCAGAATTTCCTAATAAGTACCTAATTAATGCTATTAGGTAAGCTTCAGCCATGGGTGACTCTTTTTTTTTTGTCTGGTGAGTATATTTCGAAGTGCTAGAAGTCAGGACACATGGAGGCTAATCTGATTCAGCCAGATCAGCTTTGCACAGTTTATTACATCAAACCTTTGATAGAACTTGACTTAAGATTTGTCCACCCAACTTGTTTGATTGTTCTCCTAAGAAAAATATTTTCAATGGAAAAGAGAGTTGAAAATAGTGATATGCTTGTCCATGCAAGTTAAAGTGTAGTTAGTCGAGGCACACTAATCACAGTGAGTTCACAGCATTTGACTGTAAATCAACTCTTTTTGGCAAACACATTCAGGCCTTCTCCCTCCCGCCCATCGTATGACCTGAGCCCAGTTCGTGACATTCAAAGTGCACACCAAGTTGGCTGTCTAAAAATGACGGCCATGCTGAATTGATTAGAGCCATCGTCACACCAATCCGTGGATGAAATTTAAAAAACTGCAGGCCACAGTTGAGTAAACAGTTGTGCTGTAACTTGATTCCTGTGGACTTTGCCTTGGTTCTCTGCAGGCAGCGGGTCCTGATTTTCTTGGCTAAAACAACAAGGGTTACATCTTTGATGAACAGAACAGGAGACAATAAAAATCAGTAGGGAAAGTGCAGTTATGTCATGGCACATTGCATTTTGGGACAGCAGCGCCATTTTGTGAAGAACACTGGCTTTGTTTATTAGTGACATACCTACAAGAGCTTGTGGAGGATTAGCAGAGTTTGTGCTGCTTTGAAGCAACAGTGAAGAAAGGAAAGTGAAATATATAGAGTCGTACCATAATAAATGTAACTAGGATACAAGGCATCAATATTTAGAAAAATAAGCGCTCATAACAACGTTGATCTGTACTAGTTGCCTGCCTAAGAACGGAGTAGCCATCCAACTGATTTATGCTTCTTAAACTAAATGAGAAGTTATTCATGTTTCACGTACATGCACTTTGGTTAATATTGTATTTTTATATAATGATTGTATAATTTGTAATGGTTTATTTTCATTATTATTGTTATTATTCTTTTGTTATTTACGTTTTACATTGGACTCTTTTGCGCTTTACCTATTTTACACTGGTCACTTTAAGCACATTTAAATATAACAGATGCCTACGAGTCCAGAGAAGTCAAAGGCACTTCTGGACATGATTAGAATAAGTTTTTTATTTGTTAGTTTTGTTTTTTTTTGGCATAGTAATGTTTTAATTAGCATTTGCGAATGGTGGTTCTTGATGCAGTGTGATCTGAGGGATTGGACCTTAGGCTTTCACCCTTGCTCTGAAATTTCTCCAGATTCCTTGAATCGTTTAATGACATTATGTGCTGTACAGGGAGAAGTATGCTAATCCCTTCCAATTTTTCTTTGAGGTACATTGTTTTTAAACATTTTAATAATTTTCTCATGCATTTATTGACAACTGGAGCTCCTCTGCCCAACTTGGTTACTTACATTCTTCTGGGATACTGCTTTTGTACCCAATCATGATTACAGTCACCTGTTAACATAACCTGTGTGAAATCATATCACTGTTTAGTTTTTTTCTAACCTCATTAGTAGCTCTGTATTGCCCCAGTCAAATGAGAAATAGTAATATAACTTGCATACTCTGGATTAAGAGTGACAGGCTTCCTTTTTTAGATTTTTAGAGGCTATGGACATTTTGGAGATGCTTTGTGACAAATACAGTGGGGCAAAAAAGTATTTAGTCAGAAACTGATTGTGCAAGTTCTCCTACTTAGAAAGATGAGAGAGGTCTGTCATTTTCTTCATAGGTACACTTCAACTATGAGAGAGAAAATGAGAAAAAAAATCCAGGAAATCACATTGTAGGATTTTTAAAGAATTTAATTGTAAATTATGGTGGAAAATAAGTATTTGGTCAATGACAAAAGTTCAACTCAATCCTTTGTAACATAACCTTTGTTGGCAATGGCAGAGGTCAAACGTTTCCTGTAAGTCTTCACCAGGTTTGCACACACTGTAGCTGGTATTTTGGCCCATTCCTCCATGCAGATCTCCTCTAGAGCAGTGATGTTTTGGGGAAACACGGACTTTCAACTCCCTCCAACATATTTTCTATGGGGTTTGAGGTCTGGAGACTGGCTAGGCCAACTACAGGATCTTGAAATGCTTTTCACAGAGCCACTCCTTCGTTGCCCAAGCGGTGTGTTTGGGATCATTGTCATGCCGGAAGACCCAGCCATGTTCCATCTTCAATGCTCTCACTGATGGAAGGAGGTTTTGGCTTAAAATCTCGCGATGTGGCCCCGTTCATTCTTCCCTTTACCACAGATCAGTCATCCTGTCCCCTTTGCAGAAAAACAGCCCCAAAGCATGATGTTTCCACCCCCATGCTTCACAGTAGGTATGGTGCAACTCAGAATTCTTCTTCCTCCAAACACTGCAAGTTGAGTTATTACCAAAAAGTTCTATTTTGGTTTCATCTGTCCACATGATATTCTCCCAATCCTCTTCTGGATCATCCATATGCTCTCTGGCAAACTTCAGACAGGCCTGGGCATGTACTGGCTTAAGCAGGGGGACACGCCTGGCACTGCAGTATCTTGAGTTCCTCTTGTCGTAGTGTGTTACTAACGGTAGCCTTTGTTACTTTGGTCCCAGCTCTCTGCAGGTCATTCATCAGGTCTCTCCATGTAGTTCTGGGATTTTTGCTCATCGTTCTCATGATCATTTTGACCCCACGGGATGAGATCTTGCGTGGAGCCCCAGATTTGAAAGAGATTATCAATGGTCTTGTATTTCTTCCATTTTCTTACAATTGCTCCCACAGTTGATTTATTCACACCAACCTGCTTGCCTATTGTAGATTCACTCTTCCCAGCCTGCTGCAGGTCTACAATTTTCTTCCTGGTGTCCTTCGACAGTTCTTTGGTCTTGGCCATGGTTGAGTTTGGAGTCTGACTGTTTGAGGCTGTGGACAGGTGTCTTTTATACAGATAATGAGGTCAAACAGGTGCCATTAATACAGGTAACGAGTGGAGGACAGAAGAGCTTCTTAAAGACGTTGTGAGTCTTCTTAAAGTCTGTGAGAGCCAGAAATCTTGCTTTTTTGTGGGTGACCAAATACTTATTTTCCACCATGATTTACGATTAAGTTCTTTAAAAATCCTACAATGTGATTTTCTGGATTTTTTCCTCATTTTGTCTCTCATAGTTGAAGTGTACCTATGATGAAAATTACAGACCTCTCTCATCTTTCTAAGCAGGAGAACTTGCACAATCAGTGGCTGACTAAATACTTTTTTGCCCCACTGTATTAAAAAAGCTGTGGAACTCTTGAATACTTACAATACACTAACATGTGTTATAACTTTAGGACTTTGTCTTACAAGGCCCTTTTGAATGAGGAAATGTAGAGCATGATTCCCCAGCCTCCACGTACACACAATAAACCCCCAAAATAAAAGCAGCCCACCCTTGGAGGTGAATTAGTATTTTGGCTCAGATGTCTACTTCAGTTTAAGCCCCGAATGATCATTGTGTTATATGTAAAACTGTAGTGTAAATCACTTGAAAATGAGCTTAAACTTGGCCCTGCATAAAATTGTTTTTAACTGGTCTTTAGTGAAGGTGTAACCTTTAACAATCTCTTATATCAAAATTGTTCAAATTTATGTTCAAATAAACAGAATTTGCAGTTGCCAAAATCAACCCCCTGTAAAATCACAGAGATGTCTACCTAATAGAACACGGATTATCAGGTCACGTTTGAGTTAAATGAAAAACAACAGGTGCTTTAGATTTGGGAAGGAATGCTCACATTGATAATCCAATCTGAAATAAAAAATACAGAGGTGTCCATAAAGGCGTAGTGCTGTATAATATTGTCCTTGTTAAATACAGCTTTGTTAATGTGATCCTTTGATATATCTGAACCTTGAACCTTTTAAGGTTTACAGGCTAATTAGAGGCCTCACAAACACACACCGATCAACCATAACATTAAAGCCATCTGTCTAATATTGTGTAGGTCCCCGTCATGGCACCAAGGCAGCCGTTGAGGCATAGACCCCACAAGACCTCTCCAGGTGCCCTGTTGTATCTGGCACCAAGACGTTACCAGCAGATCCTTTTAAGCCCTGTATGTTTTGAGGTGGGGCTTCCATGGATTGGACTTGTTTGTCCAGCACATCCCACAGATGCTCACTCAGATTGAGATCTTGGGAATTTGAAGGCCAAATTGGCACCTTGAACTCTTTGGCATGTTCCTCAACCATTCCTGAACAAATTTTGCCGTGTGGTAGGGTGCACTTGTTGATTGAGGCCACTGTTTGGGATCATTGTCATGCTGGAAGACCCAGCCACGTTCCATCTTCAATGCTCTCACTGATGGAAGGAGGTTTTGGCTTAAAATCTCACGATACATGACCCGTTCATTCTTCCCTTAACACGGATCAGTCGTCCTGTCCCTTTTGCAGAAAAACAGCCCCAAAGCATGATGTTTCCACTCCCATGCTTCACAGTAGGTATGGCAACTCAGAATTCTTCTTCCTCCAAACACTGCAAGTTGAGTTTTTACCAAAAAGTTTTATTTTGATTTCATCTGACCACATGATATTCTCCCAATCCTCTTCTGGATCATCCATATGCTCTCTGGAAAACTTCAGACGGGCCTGGACATGTACTGGCATGTACTGGTCCCTCTCAGCATAGTGTGCTACTGATGGTAGCCTTTGTTACTTTGGTCCCAGCTCTCTGCAGGTCATTCATCAGGTCCCTCCGTGTAGTTCTTGGATTTTTACTCACCGGGATGAGATCTTGTGTGGAGCCCCAGATCGAGGGAGCCCTGTTGTATCTGGCACCAAGACGTTACCAGCAGATCCTTTTAAGCCCTGTATGTTTTGAGGTGGGGCTTCCATGGATTGGACTTGTCCAGCACGTCCCACAGATGCTCTCTTAGATTGAGATCTTGGGAATTTGAAGGCCAAATTGGCACCTTGAACTCTTTGGCATGTTCCTCAAACCATTCCTGAACAAATTTTGTCGTGTGGTAGGGTGCACTTGTTGATTGAGGCCACTGTCATTAGGGAATACTGTTGCCATGAAGTGGCGCTTCTCAAAGTAACATCCACATGAATGCCAGGGCCCAATGTTTCCCTGTAGAATGTTGCCTAGGGCATCGCACTGTCAGTGTTATTAATGTTACAGGTGATGGGTGTATGAGCCCTACTATAGCCACACGCTTGCATTCTATTGTTGTAGCACCTATAGAGTTTTGTTGCAATTCACATTTTTTCCACAGTTGTTTCCTAAAAACCAGTTATGGGGTTCCACATCTCTTTAAAAGAAGACTACTGGGATTTACTGAGAGGACAGAAGAATCAATCATACACACAGGGATGCTTCATTAAAATTAAATGAGTTTTAGATATGTCCTTGCAACATGTTGCACTCGTGATTCACTATCAGTTATGAGGGCCTTTAGCTTTCTGTGTTTTTTTTTTTTTTTCGTTCTTTCATGTTTGGCTAATGTAATTTTGTAATTATTTGACAATACACTGAAGAAATGTGGCCATTCTTTTGAAACTACAGAGCTCCTAAGCAACTCAATCGAGAATTAATCTTACAAATTCATAAACCAATAAGCTGCAAATCCTTTGAGTACACGAGAAAACAACAAACCTGGGAGCTTGGCATGTCATCTGTTCTTGTTAGGGAACATAACCATGAAAGACAGTGCTCATTAATAAAGATGGAGGATAAAATAATTGTAATCTGTTTGATTATCTCGGTCATGACGGGGGAATTTATCTTGGCACACCAGTTAAATTGGGAAGAAGTAGACCTTCATTTAAACATGTCCATTAGAACACCGGATCCTTATTGACGTAAAATATTCTCAGTAGGAACATTTAGATCTTGTTTAAGGCTTTGGATTGTATGAAGCCTAGTTCTGACAATTAATGAGGTCTACAAAATGCACATTTCCAGTTCGCTCGCACAGCATTCCCAGCAGACAGAAACAAGCATTACAAAACTACATTTGTGTTAAGTTTCTACAAAACAACAGAAGGTCGGAGTAATGTTTTAGGAACATGTATAAACATTGTGTGAAACCATTCTCAGAAGACCCAGAAAACTTGGCAGAACGATTGTTGTAGGAACCGAAAGTTCCTGGAACTGTAACATTCTCGCAGAACATTTAGTAGTATATTTGACAGGTTCTGAGAAGTTCCACGTCACCATTCCTCTATTAAATAATGCGAAAGCATAAGGTTTGTTTAACAAACGTTGCTCACACAACGATCCATTGTTAGCCAATCAAAGCTTGACATGCTGAAAGTTGTAGAAACCATCATTGCTGCTATTTCAGATAAAGACGTTAACAGGGACTGTAGTGTAATCCTAGCTTCAGCTCTAATTAGCTTACTGTTTATAACGTTCACGTTCTTTTTATTGCTAAAAACAATTTGGTGAAGCTGGAGTGTGACCGTGTGTAATGAATTGCGATATGCGTTGTTATTTCTCAGCACAATTTCCTTACCTTAAGGGCTTGTGTAAGTATAATAATCGTATTTCCACAAACAAAACTCAAGTGCCAAGTTTATACTGTGGGAAGCTGGGATTTGCAGGAGTTTGTCGAGGGCTGTGTGAGACACATCATGCTTACTTCATCACCTAGGATCTTGTGTTTCATAAAATTGTATTCCCTGTCTGCCCGTGTGTGCATGTTTGTGTGGGTGACTATGTAGAGAAATATGCCTTATCCCGGACTGATTAACCTTAAGGAAGGATGATTGAATTCTTTGGGTTAAAGGTTCTATTTGTACTTACTTACACTGTCCAATAGAGGCTGGGTTTTTGTTGCAATATGCACAGTTACATCACTGGCATGTTTCTACGGATGGCATGCGTTACAGTGCAGTGCAAAAGTCTTAGGCCACCATTAGATTTGCCGTTTTAGTAATGGTATTATGACCATATATAACATAATCAAAAATTTTCCACTGATCTTCATTTCAACCTTTGTAAGCTTTAGTGTATCTTAGCCTTTGAACCAAGTTCCCCTTCTGAAAAAGTGGCTACCCTTCCAACAAGATCATTCCTGATCAAGCTTCTTTGGACTGCAACCTGAAGCTGCCAGATGCTGCTGTAGCTAATGAAAGCTGTTTTTCCCAGTTTTTTAATACGGCATACACATTTCCTGTGTTTTCTGGTTCTATTCTCACAGACAGACTGAGAAATAATTATATATGGTGATTATACCCTTGCTAAAACACTAAAATAATGGTTTGTCTCATGTAAGACTTTTGCACAGTACAGAAAAACATTCCTTGTGATGATTTGTTTGACAGGTCATCCACTACAATAGCATAATTGTGACTAATCTATAGGACTTATTTCACAGGTTTTTAACCTGCAATTTATTCTTACCAGCTGGTTTGACATCGCTTTTGTTCAGCAGCTGTGTGTAAAAGTGTAAGTGACTGGAATTTCCCCGTTCACATTACACGCATCCTCAACCCGACCACGTAAGCATGTTGCCAGAGATACCACCATAAGTCAGGTGGATCGGCCTGTCGTGTTGCGCAAGTTTTCTTTAAATAACCCCACAAGCATTTCGGTTTACAGATGAGTTTTGGGGTTTAGGCTGTTGAGGCGATTTTGTTAGCATTTCTTTTAAGTGAGATGTATGCAGATTTTAGTTCTTGAAGGCCCCTCAGAAGTTGCTTGTTGTCTTTTGTCACGCGCAGAGAGAGATAGAGAGAACTTGTGGTTTGTAGCATCTTCTTTTGATGAGGAAGTGAGGATGATCACAGTGGTAAAAATAACAAAGACAAAACAACAAAAAACTAAACAAAGAGAGGCTGATTCTGTGCACTAGCAAGATTTTGTGGTGTTTTTGCCTTTTTTCTCTTCATTTTTTCAATGCATCTGCAGCAAAGTGTCTGTGCGTGCATACGCCGACAACCTCAGCAACAAGACGGAAGCACAGGTTGATCTAGGATATAAGCCATAGAAACCGATTACTGTACTGTATACAAACATACCCGCAATTAGATGAACCGAAAAAAACAGTACAGCCCGTCATGGAAGACATGGTAGGAGCCGTGAATGTTTTCATTGTCTTTGTAGCACCCTAATGAAGAGGTCTGAGAACGTCTAAAACTTTCTGCCGGCACATTTCGAAATCACTTGCATGCTCGAGCAAACTGTCGTTGACTTGTGCTTTTGTACTGATTACTAGTAATCTCGTACAGCTGTTGAATATTTAATATTAGCCTCCTGCCTCATCACAGCTCTCTTTTAATGAAGTTTGAGGCCTAGCTGAAAATATCCATCCGTTCTACATCTTCTGGTCCCATATTTCAACAGTATCAAAAAGTGAAAGGAGAAAAAACAATGAATGAATAATTGCTTTTCTTTTATGGAAGGGCAAACCCCATCGAAGTTTCCTTTTCCAAGCTCGTACTTTAGAGCTTTGCTACAAATCACAAGATAAGGCAAAGCAATTATGAGTTGTTGTATTTTTTTTCCTCTGTCCTTTTTCTCCTTTCCCTGCATGAGTGCAGTTGTCAGTGACATTGCTTGTAGAACGAGACATGGGGCGGGGGTTGGGGATGTGTCAGGTTTTTAACCCTGTCGAAACAGGCTGGGATAGCAGACATTGCATTATGCAAAAATGTACACAGTGCCATGGAAAGGAAAGTGCCCTGAGCATGAAGATGGAGAAAGAGGAGGTGATGAACAGAGTGAGGTTCTGTATAGGCCCAGGTGACAGCATTCATTGGGACCTGGCTGACGAAAGTGGAACAGACAGATTAAAACGAGATAAGAGCAAGATTATTCTTTCTTTTTGCTTTCTTCCACGCCCGTACCTGCTTGTGTACTTTAATAGGTAATATTGTCCGATTGGACTGAAATGACAGGCCTCTAACTTCCCAACTTATTGCAAATGTAGAGAACCGGGATGAAGATCACTGTTATGACAGTGCATATTGCCCCAAATTGTTTTATTGGTAAAATGATAGTGCTTCCTCCAATTTCAATAATTTTCTAGAATCCCTTGTTGAACGGCTTAATTGCGTTATGACCCAACTCGCAACATCTGTCTTTATACTGGAACAGATGACAGTTTTATTACAAGGTGAATTTCTCTTGCCAATTGATGGGCAATCTGATTCATAATCTTACAGATGCAATGGAAATTAAACATTAAGGGTGCTTCTACGTAGAAAAGGCAAGAAATAATTATTCTCAGAAGAATGGAAATGCTCAGCATGTCACAGAATACTCCATCACTGTGTTTCTCGGTGGAAAACCGGGCTTTCGCAATTTGGTATTATTGCCATCTGCGATCGTAGCTAATTGCAGCGTGCAATATCTCCACCTTTAAAGCAATATCTTTCTCCCAGCACTGGCTTTTACCTCTTTGAATTGTAGCGCTGATCCTACAAACCTGGCAACCTGACCCATATCGCAGATCTCAGTTTCGCATTCGGCACATCAGAGGAAGATTTACACTCGAGTCTTGGAGCGATAAACCAGCACGTACTATAATGACGTGCAGGTCATATATCTGTACGTAGGGCAGATGGTGGAGTTTACTGCACCGTGGGTTAACATCCTGTTTACACTAATTCATGTACGAGTTGTTTGACAGTGAGGTAAGGAGTGTGTCTGGAGCCGTACAGAAAAAAAAAAATACTGGCCTACTCCGCTAAATGCTGCAGCGCTACACTGCTAATGGGTTTCGGGTCAAATGGTCAGTCAACAGAAAAGTGGCGTGGAGGAGCAAGAGAGTGAGACAGGCAACCTGTACTGCGTGTTACTGCAAGTCCTTGTGACCTCCCATGTAAATGATGCCTGCTATGCTGGTACCATTAGGAGCATGAAGCACCTTGCATTGTCTTGATGGGCTTTGATGCTGTCAAGAGTGGAACTGTAAACTCAGAGCCTCATGGTTTGTCTTTATCTACTTTTAGGACTGTTGTGACAATCTGATGATGTTTTAGATCAGAATTATGCAGAGATATTGGAAAATCTGAAGGGTTCAGAAACTTTGAAGCGCCACTGTATGTAATGCTACTAGGGCACAATCAGAACAAGGACAGTGTGCCATGGTACATCATCTGTCACTTTATTAGGTACACCTCCTTGTTACACTCATTGTCCATTTTATCAGTTACCATATTGAAACACTTTGTAGTTCTACAGACTGTAGGCCATCTGTTTCTCTACATACTTTTAGTCCCCTTTCCTCTGTTCTCTAATGGTCAGGGCCACCACAGACCAGGTACTATCAGGTTGATGGATCATTCTCAGTACTGCAGTGTCACTGATATGGTGGTAGCGGTGTGTTTGTGTGTGTTACGCTGGTATGAGTGGGTTAGACACGGTAGTGCTGCTGGAGTTTTAAACACTGTGCACTCTGTTTGACTCATCTAAAATATTGCTTCACCTTGTGAAGTCAGAGACAGCAGCTCATCTGTTGTTGCACAGTTTGTGTTAGTCATCCTCTAATCCTTCATCGGGGTTCACAAGGATGCTGGTAGCTGGATGATTTTGGTTGGATGTTTAAGAACTCCAGCAGCACTGCTGTATCTCATACTCATACCAGCCTAACTCACACTAACACACCACCACCACATCAGTGTCACTGCAGTGCTGAGAATGGTCCACCACCTAAATAGTACCTGATCTGTGCTGGTCCTGTGAGGATCCTGATCATTAAAGAACAGAGTACAGGAGATGAACAAAGTATGTAGAGAAACAGATTAACTACAGTCTGTAATTATAGAACTACAAAGTGCATCTATATGGCAAGTGGAACTGATCAAATGGACAGTGAGTGGAGAAACAAGGAGGTGTACCTAATAAAATGATTTGTGAGTATGTATGGCACTGCCATTCAATATTGAAACCGTTGCTTCTGTGGATGGCCCTATTTGACCCAATTTATTAGGGATCACTTTAAAGATGCAAAAATTCTCATGGGGAAGATGATTGAGTATAGGGCTTATGCATCTTTAATGAGTGTTTTACTTTTCAAAAAAAAAAAACTTCACAAATTTAATATGAATCAAGAAAAGTATTTTTTTTTTAGCAGGATCGAAAACTTCTGGGTAATTAATATTCATGGACTGTGCTTGTTAACACCCCCAATGCAAATGCAATGGAGATCCAATTAACATAGAATGGGCCCTGAGGAATGAGGACGATAAGGGTTAAAGGAGCTGTTGAAATTGAAGCTAAGGTTTTCTGGGCATTTTAAAACACTTATTTGTTTCAATAAAGCATTCATGTACTGAATACCCTCCTGATTAAGGCATCCTCAAGAAGCTCCAGGGATTTGAGCAAAGACGTTTCTGGAGAGTGGGATGTATATGTGCTGGCCAGTGAAGATGAGTGGTGTGTGTGTGTGTGTGTGTATGTGTGTGTGTGCGCGCGCTTTTATCATAGACAACCTTCACTAATGCAAAAGTCCTGTAGCATTACTAGCTTGTATTTCTTATTCATATCTCCTGTAACATGGGACAGGTAAAGTTGTCAGTGATGATTCAGAGGGTGAAGCACCAGCGCTAGTCTACACAGCCAGCGACAGAGCAGAGATCAGCTAAACGTCAGCCTAGACATTTAAATATCGACGGTCTTTAGTGTCAGGGTAATACAGTGGGGCAAAAAAGTATTTAGTCAGCCACTGATTGTGCACGTTCTCCTACTTAGAAAGATGAGAGAGGTCTGTAATTTTCATCACAGGTACACTTCAACTATGAGAGACAAAATGAGAAAAAAAATCCAGGAAATCACATTGTAGGATTTTTAAAGAATTTAATCGGAAATCATGGTGGAAAATAAGTATTTGGTCACCCACAAACAAGCTAGATTTCTGGCTCTCACAGATCTGTAACTTCTTCTTTAAGAAGCTCTTCTGTCCTCCACTCGTTACCTGTATTAATGGCCCCTGTTTGACCTCGTTATGTGTATAAAAGACACCTGTCCACAGCCTCAAACAGTCAGACTCCAAACTGTACCATGGCCAAGACCAAAGAGCTTTTGTTAGAAAATGGAGGACATACAAGACCATTGATAATCTCCCTCGACAACCACACTACGACGAAGGAGTGGCTCCGTAAAAAGCATTTCATGGTCCTGGAGTGGCCTAGCCAGTCTCCAGACCTCAACCCCATAGAAAATATGTGGAGGGAGTTGAAAGTCCGTGTTTCCCCAAAACATCACTGCTCTAGAGGAGATCTGCATGGAGGAATGGGCCAAAATACCAGCTACAGTGTGTGCCAACCTGGTGAAGACTTACAGGAAACATTTGGCCTCTGTCATTGCCAACAAAGGTTATGTTATAAAGTATTGAGTTGAACTTTTGTTATTGACCAAATTTTAAAATCCTACAATGTGATTTCCTGGATTTTTTTCTCATTTTTTCTCTCATAGTTGAAGTGTACCTATGATGAAAATTACAGACCTCTCTCATCTTTCTAAGTAGGAGAACTTGCACAATCAGTGGCTGACTAAATACTTTTCCCCCCACTGTATGTGCTCCATAGTGGATTAGATTAGATATACCATTGTTTTAGCAGTGATATAATGACCATATATAATTGTTTCTCAGTCTCTTTATTAGAATACAACCAGAAAATACAGGAAATGTGGCTGCGGTACTAAGAAATTGAAGAAAAGGTTGCGAGTATTTATTGTGACCTCCCCTTACACGTGACCAGTAGCAGCATTTGGCAGGTTCATCGGGATGCCTAGTTGACCCTTATACGGTCTGATGAAGCTTGATCACTAATGGTCTTTTTGGAAGGGTAGCTGCCAAAACAGCATTTTTCCAGAAGGGGAACAGGATGAAAAGGCTAAGAAATGTTAAAGATTGGAATAAAGATCAGTATAAAATAATATTATGGAGTGACAAATCCAAGTTTGAAATTTTTGGCTCCAGTAGTCGAGAGAATGTTATATACGGTCTTTATACCATTTCTAAAACGACAAATCTAATAGTGGCCTAAGACTTTTACACAGTACTGTACTAAATTATTGTTCTCATTAAATTATATACACACACAGTATCAGATATGTTGGATACTTTATCATAGCTCGAGTAAATTCAGCTCAATACATTAATAAAACCATCTATATCTTTCCAGTCTTAAATATGCAAGGACATTACATTCAAAACTACTGAACACATGAAGATTTTTTTTTTTTTAAATTAGGGACCCAGTGTCAGAATCAAACATCCGCAATCATTCTATCTCCCTTGACAGGCCACGGTGTGGTCATCAAACTTCTGCGGTGTTGGTACTGTGTGTTTTCCGCCGTTAATAACGACCCGTCAAGCCCAGTGGATGAGACGTGGCCTCAATTCGGAAGAGAAATGGCAACAGTGACTGTTCGCGCACCATTCAGAGAATGATATTCCGTGTCTATGATGTGATGGCGGCCCATAAATATGGCTGATGGTCCCTCGCCTATCTATGAATGACGCCTGCCATAAATAGTTTCCCCTCTGTTCCCCTCTTCCATAAATCCTTCCTTTCTCTCCTTCTCTATTTCTCCCTGAGAGAAGAGAAATATGATGTATTATTTAAGTGGTCAATAAAAAAACAAATGTTTTGTAGGCTGGGAGGGACAGGGAGAGCAATTCCCCTCGCAGCGTGGGGAGGCGTGTAGCACCGTGCTCCCGGTTTTGCTGCCCTTTTGTTATTTGCTTGTTTACAGTCTCTGACATGATGTAATGGCAAGGGGCTGTGTGGGCGCATGCCAGCAAATGGCACAGAAAATAAGGTAGTGCCTTTATGTGCACATACTTTTTCTTCCCGTCTCCCCTGCTGTTTCCCAGGAACTAAAGAACTAGGAAATACATTTGGTTACAGAAACCTGACCTCTAAATATAAGGCACTTGCATTGTGAACTCACTAGATGTTGTAGACGAGTGAGGGAAGGGGCATCATATCTATACCTGTGTTTAAATTCAAATGTAAAGGCGGTATTATGGGAACTTCATGGAAAGGAAACAAATAAAACAGAAAGGAATTGAAACGAACAAAAATCACAAGAGGACAAGCTTTGGCAATCAGCTGTATCTGGTTAGCCGTTTGTTTTAGACACCATACCAGTTAGTCACCATCTTCCAGTCAATAAGCTGATAACTGTAGAAAATCAGATTTTGTCAGTTATCTGATCACTGAGTTTACTTGGGTAATCAGATAATGGGAAAGCTCCGGGTTTACATGACTCTACTTTGCAACCAGCTGTTAATCTCACAGAAGGATGTGACTTAAACGTCAAACTTTAATATTAAAGAGCGAAATTCTTCATTTCCTCGAGCATGGACTCTTCAAATGTGTTTGGTAGCCATTTTGTGGGAGCCGCATTTAATTCCGGGGTTGCCAGATTGCACGAGAGAAACAAGCAACCGGGTCTATAGAAACAAGCCCAAATAGAAGCGAATTAGCAGACCTGGCAACCGTGTTTGATTTTGCTAACTGCTTCCGGGACAGCTCTACACTCTCTATGGTTAGGTTTCCATGCATGTGTAGACCGAGTAACAATTGAAATCAGAGTGAGGACATGCATGCACTGAGAAATCCGATTACTGAGCTCAAGTCCAGCTCTCTACCAGAGTTTGATGTGAGAAATCTCAGTATGCTGTTTACATGACCGCTTGAATAATCAGATAACTGCAGAAATCTGATCTTGAGCAGGCTATTAAGCAGAAGCCCTTTTAGCAGAAGCCCTTATCCTGAGCGACTTGCAACCGATGCAGGCTTACAAGGTACAACCCAAGAAGTTGTGGGTTACAGTAACAGATTGGCTGTGCTGGGACTTCAGTAGTGGACTTTATGGTCAATAATCCAGTACATTAACTGACACACAGAGCATTAGACAAACAGTAACCAAAGTTAAGGGTGGGGCCTTCGGAGGGTGTAGGGTGCAGCCTGGACCACTTCAAAACAGCCTGAATTAGTATAATGCGTATAATGGAGGTTGGCAGAAAGAAAGTCCATTTCATTTCTACAACTTGTAGGTAATCTCTTCTGGAAACACTGGGTGCACGGCCCCTGCTGGAGACGCCGCTAGTTCACTATTTAGTATCGGCCTAACGATGTATCGTGACACAATGCATTACGATGTGCAGGATGGAGATTGACGACATTACATTTCTGTTTAGTACGCCATCTGATGCAGTTTCGTTTTTTGAACACCAGAGGGCTCCCACTTTTCTAATTTCTGTTAAATACAGGAAGCTAAAGATTATTTTTGTTTGAAATGTTTAGACAGGAAAAGTACACTTTGTTTCGAATTATTACTCTTCAGAAGTAAAAAAGGAATGTTTTCACTAAGTTATTTAATATATGGTGACGCTACAATAGAATGTATTATTTACAATTTTAAACATCTTTTTCTAGTAATTTATTTCAGTTGCAAAAATTGTATTTTTTTTTGTTAACTTGTGTGCATCTTTTTTTAAAATGTGCATTGTTTTCCACTTCAGAATCGGTGTGGGCGTTGTGATATATATGATAATATGGTCAATTTTGTTATCGTGACAGCTGCAATCTGTCGCTACTGATGCATTTTTGATTATATTTTATTGTGTCATGATAAAGTTTGTTATTGTGATAGAACAGATTTTTCTGAGCATATTGAGGATATCGTCAGTGCTTAAAGAACACTGACCGACTGCGTTTTTCCTTATAAGGAGTGTAAGTAGTAAGGTTTAATCGGAAGAAGTGCAGCCTATTTTGAATTAAAATGACTTTACCAAGTGTGGGATAATATTTAAATAGTAGTTTTTCAGAATCTGTCGCTGCTGATGCATTTTGTCAAGTGATCACATGAATCGTGATAAATATCGAGTATCGTGAAATTGTCTTTAAATATTGCGATATAATATTTTCACCATATCGCCCACCCCTAGTTCAGAAGTAAAAAGGAACATCTGCTATTGAATGTAAGTTCGATAATTGTGAGAAAATCGAGTCATGACCTCGGTATCGTGAATTGAATCGAGAGCAGAGTGCGTTGTTACACCCCTACTGTTTAGAGCAGCTGCCATTTCTTTGTGAGGACCAAGGAACTCGAGTGCCAAGAGGAAACCCACATGTACAGCCGCCATTTGGATAACACTCCAAACTGAACGTGAGGACTGAATCCAGGTCTCAGAAGCTGTGCGGCACCTTGTGCCTAAACGACTTCACTGTGTTTCTGAAAGCTAACACACACTAATCAAGCCACACTCCAAAATATAGCGACAATTAAAACAGAAGGACGGCGGTCCTGAGTGGCCGTGCCCTTGTGAGTGACTTTGAACGCGAGACGTTTTTGCCAACTTGGGCTGCAGCTGTTGCATGTGTGTATGTGTTTTGTGTGTTCTTTTTGTGCGCACGATGCAAATGTCAGCTTCCTGTCTTCTTTTGTAGCTTTGTGTAGGGTATGTCCGTAAGTTGGTGTGCATATGTGAGAAAGTAAAGTGATGGAGAAAGGAGCAGGAGGAGGAGTATGTAGGTAATTTCCCTAATGTCTTCACTTATCGACAGAACTTCCTGTAATATAGCTACTTTCTCTTATCATTCGGCTGGTGTTGTGGCAATCATTCATCTTCATGAATTACTATCGCTGCGGAACGATAAACATATGCCTCATCCTTATATCTCACAGCAGGTCATCATCAGCGAGAGCCAGCGAAGTAAAGGATCTCTTAATTGTGATAATAATGTGATTGTGTTCTGAAGCCCGCAACCCTCCCATGTGCGTTTGTGTGTGTGTGTGTGCGTGTTGCAATTGAAAGTGTGCAGCAGTCATTTCCTACAGTACATATCAATGCAGGAGTAAAGCCGATGATTAATTTTTCAGTTTCTCTGCAGATAGCTAATAATTGTTCCCATAGATAGCCATGGGCCCCTATTAAACATTAAAATGTATAAAAAAGAAATCAGAAAGGTGGTATTTTTGATTGAATAATGTAAAATATCTGTAGGGCCACCGGAAATATAGCAGTGCTACTCAAGGTCTGTTCTTCAAATCATTCCTACAGTCATTAGCATTGTAAGATTCAGCAGATGGCTGTCTGCAGAAACAATGCAATTCATATTGTCCTTTCATGTGGAAATGCAGATTTAGGTGCCTTTTAATACGTGCGTACAGGTCTGCAGGTCCTAATGCGACGCAATGGAAAATGAGAAGTGACAGAAGTGCTTGTAATAAGCAGAGGTAGCTGTTTAATTGATTTGTACTAATGCATGTGGTAGTGCTGTGAATGTGCCTGCCCTGTGGAAGTGTCTTGTCTCATTAGCCCTCGCTCTTCATACTGTATGGTCCTGCTTATTGGGTTTCCTAATGTGCTTTAGGAATTTGAGGATACCTATTGTGCTACAATCATTTAATCAATCGATCGATCAGTCAAGCAAGCTTTATTTATTCACAGACAGAAAATGGAAAAGAAAATATTAGAAAAAGGTTTTTCGATTTATTGTGTTTATGTAGTTTATTCGTGTAGTTATTTCTTTTTTTTTTCCCAGTTTGTGATCTAATTATTCTTTAAGTTTTAGCGGTCCCTGCACTTTGTAGTTCTACAATTGTAGTCCATCTGCTACGCCATATACTTTCTCCTAGGGATGCACTGATCTGACTTTTTCAATACATTTACATTTACATTTACAGCATTTAGCAGACGCCCTTATCCAGAGCGACTTACAATCCAAGCAATTGTGGGATAAGGGTCTTGCTCAAGGACCCAACAGTGGCAGCTTGGCAGAGGTGGGATTTGAACCCTGGACCTTCTGGTCCATAACCCAGTACCTTAACCGCTAGGCTACCACAGTCTCGATACCATGATGAATTAAGAAAGCATATACCTTGCCATGTGGGAGGCATCAGTATTGACTTAAACATTCATTTACTAACTTTGTAAAACAAAATATAACAAATTAACACATGGATGTAAATGTACTAAGCTGCTATTTATTTGTAGCTAAAATAATAAAAAAATGTCCAGGACGTTGGCACAGCATTCAAATTCAAATTAAAAAGAGTCAAACATCTTAAACTATATTTATATATTTATTTGTTTATTAATATATTTTTTAAGTAATATCATATGATGTATATTTGCAGTGCCACCACCAGTCCTTGCAACATTTGTTTTGCATTTTGTTTCATGTTGCCATCGAACTGGGACTGTGGTAGCCTAGTGGTTAAGGTACTGGACTCTGGGCCAGAAGGTCGAGGGTTCAAATCCCGCCTCTGCCAAGCTGCCACTGTTGGGTCCTTGAGCAAGACCCTTAACCCACAATTGCTTGGATTGTAAGACTGTACCAATTGTAAGCCGCTCTGCATAAGGGCGTCTGCTAAATGCCGTAAATGTGAACTTGTTGGCTTAACTGGATTATGGGTTATGTCATAAAATTAAAGTGAATGGATTGGTCTTGTGGATTGACTTAATTTTTTGGTACTTGATCCAGTTAATTTTGTTAATATCCGGACCAATATACAATCCTAATATCGGATCGGTGCATCCTTACTTTCTACATACCAGTCTCTTGTCCTCTGTCCTGTAATGGTCAGGACCCCCACAGGAACACACAGATCTGGTACTATTTGGATGGTGGATCATTCTCAGCACTGCAGTGGCACTGACATGGCGGTGGTGTGTTAGTGTGTTTTGAGCTGTTATGATAGGACCAGACACAGCAGTGCTGCTGGAGTTTTAAACACTGTTAACTCACTGTCCACTTTATAAGAGGCACTCACCTTATTGCTCCATGTTGTAAATGTAAAGCCGGAGACAACAGCTCGTCTGTTGTTGCACACTTTGTGTTAGTCATCCTCTAATCCTTCATCACTGCTCATAGGTCGCTGTCAGCAGGGTGCTGGTAGTTGGACATTCTTGGCTGGTGGACTACTTTCAGTCCAGCAGTGACACCGGGGTGGTTTAAAATGGCCACGCGGTATCTGATCCACTCGTATCAGTGCAACACACAAACACACCACCACTTCCACATCAGTGTCACTGCAGTGCTGAGAATGATCCACCACCAAAATAGTTCTTCATCTGTGGTGGTCCTGATCATTAGAGAAAGTATGTAAAGAAACAGATGGACTACAGTCTGTAATTGTGTAAAAAAAAGTGTAAAACTTAAATAAAGAATAAGCAGAATATAAACTGAAAAATACAGAAATGCCTAAGACTTTTGCACAGTACTGTATATGCATGTGTGTTAGTGAGTAAGCATCACGACTGCAAAGCAGCATTACCAAAGATTTTAGGATTTCTTTGTGGAACATCTAAAAGAGAAGAACTGGAGGATCTTCATAAGCCAAATTTTAATAAGCCAAAATCATTTCTGAGTGGGAGTCTGGTTCAAGGCCATGCAGTGACATATATAAAGAATTTTGAATTGATATGAAAACAGGTAACCAGGTGTCTCCTTTTGGTCTTGGCACTCGAGCAGCAGAATTTGGAATTAATTGTACCTGGTGTATTTTAGTCTTTTGTAGGCCAAAGAGGAAAGCATTACAGTAGTCCTACTTACGAAACTTGCTCTTACGAGGTTAAGAATTATTTGTGATTTTTCCTTTGTCTGTCCATTCTCATGAGTTCAAGAAAATAAGGCCCAAGTTGTCTTTCGCCTTTATATTATCTCTCTCTTTCTCTCTCTCTCTCTCTCTCTCTCTCTCTCCCCCCCCCCCCCCTCCTGTCTTTATCACTTTGCACTCCTCCTCTTAATATCATCTTCATCTCGGGTTACAGCAGTGCAGGAAACTCTAGCTTGTTGATCCAATTTGGCTCAGGTAACTCTGGCTGATCGGCTGTGCTGAAGCATGTGAGCCGTGCCTGGAATGCTGAAGCCATGCGATGCCAGCCATGCAGGGACTGATTGATTCGGCCTGTTAAAGAACAAGAGAAAGTGCATCAGTATAGAGCGCCGGTGTGTGACTGTTTATGATCAGTCAGCGGGCTCGTTTCCAGGACCCGACAACACAGCAGGACAGTGTGTGCATGCGTGTAATGACTATGACTCGTTCATGTCCTCACTGGACTTGCCTAACATACATGTCTCTGTCCATATGTTTCACACACTTGGAAGGGCTGTGTGTCAATCTGCGTAATATCTTACGAAATATTAAGCGTACATGGGTAGATCTGCCATAGTTATTTGAAAGCTTCATGCTGGACGGCTACAATGCGTAGTTATTTAGATTACACCTCTTGCGATATGTACAGGTAACATGTTATTTGGAATGCCATATTGTCCAGGTATTAGGTGTTGCCATGAACAGGCTGAAATACAGTACTGGGCAAAAGTCTTAGGCCACCATTAAATTAGATATACCATTGTTTTAGCAATGGTGTAATGATCATGTATAGTAATTTCTCTTTCTTTATTAGAATACAACCAGAAAATACAGGACTTTTGTATGCAGTATTAAAAACTGACAACAAAACAAAAAAAACAGCTTCTATAGGCTGCAGTGGCAAGTATTTAGTGTGACCTCCCGTTACACTCCAATACTCCCCAATAGCAGCATCTGGCAGCTTCACTGGCATGCCAAGTTGACCCTTCTACAGTCCGAGGAAGCTGGATCGTTTTGGAAGGGTAGCAGCCAAGAAACAACTTTTTCGGGAGGAGAACAGGGTGAAAAGGCTATGATATGCTAAAGCTTGTAAATAATGAAGATCAGTGGAGTGGGCTATCCAAGTTTGAAATTTGTTGGTCCAATATGTGGTCATTATATCGTTGCTAAAACAACACATGGTTGCCTAAGATTTTTGCACAGTACTGTATGTAATTGTTATTTAAATAAAACATGCTCCCATCGTCATTGTCACTTCAGGGGTACAGATGGTAAAGTCAAAATTGACTAGCCCACCACAATAATGACCTGGCATTGAGTCCCAGCAATGCATTCTGCAGCTCATCCCCCGGTGCTGCTTCAGTGTCCTCTAGATTATATAGGACACATGAAGTCCAGGATAATCACTTACCAGGAAAACCCAGGGTTGAAAAAAAAAAAAAAACTGGGGGTGTAACTGAAATCCCTGTACCTTAAGAAAGTACAAAAATGTATTTGCTATGTTTATTTACATATGCAAGTGGAAACTATGGAAACCTCATAGGCAACTCTATTGATAACAATGCATGGAAACCTGTTAGGTTAAATTGGAGAGTGAGAATAAATCTTGAGTATTGTAATTAGCTGTCTCTGAGCCTACCTGTGGCCTATTCTACGTGTCGTTTGTGCATACCACCTGAAAACTCAAACCAGAAATATGGATAGCCAAGGGCGTTACCATTTTAATAGAGAGCTTCTTTTGTTGGCTCATCTTTTCATGGTCCTGCTCTACAGAGAGATGCTACAAAGATGTCTCAGCACAAGTTTGTGGACCCTTTTTATATTTCTGCTTAATAGGATCTAAAACATCATATTTTAAAGTCCAAAAAGTAGATGAAAAGACTCTAATTAAACAAATGAGACAAAAATATTCTACTTGGTTGTTTGTTTATTGAGGACAATGATCTAAAATTATATATCTGTACAAAGTGACAAAAATATGCAGTGACCCCCTTGTGCAGCCATAACTGCAACCAAACATTACATTTACATTTGACATTACATTTACAGCATTTAGCAGACGCCCTTATCCAGAGTGACCTACAATTGGTACAGTCTTACAATCCAAGCAATTGTGGGTTAAGAGTCTTGCTCAAGGACCCAACAATGGCAGCTTGGCAGAGGCGGGATTTGAACCCTCGACCTTCTGGCCCAGAGTCCAGTACCTTAACCACTAGGCTACCACAGTCCCAAACAATTTCAGTAGGTTTTGATCAATCATACACATTGACTTGGAGGCACTTTAGCCCATTATTCCATACAGAACAGCTTATTATAGGATGTGGATGGGTTTCCGAACATGAACTGGTCATGACATTTCTTTGACCATTCCAATAAATGACATTTATTTTTTGACCATTCTTTTGTAGAGCAACTTGTTTGCTTAGAATCCTTGTCTTGCTGCTTGACCCATGTCTTGTCATGTCCAGTTGTTGTCCTTTAGATTTAGCTTGTATAATTCCAAATTCAATGTTCTATCAGTGATGCTTATGCTGTTATGCAGTGTTTAGAAGTTTAGAACCATGGGTTCCTTTGTGACCTTGCCAACTATTACACGTTGCTCTTGGAGTGATCTTTGTTGGTCACAACTGTTGGGGAAGGTAACAGTGGCTTTGAATTTCCTCTGTTTGTACACAGTTTGTCTGACCGTGCACTGGCCAAACTGTTGAGAGATGGTTTTTGTGACCTTTTCCAACTCTTGGTCTGAGCTCCTCAGAAATCTGCTTTATTCTTGCCAACATATACTTCCAAAAACGTGTTATGAAGAGCAGACTTTGACAGATCCCTGTTCTTTACATACAACAGAGTTCCCACTCACACCTGATTGTTATCACTTTGATTAAAAACACCTGGCTCTAATTTCCCCTTCAAATTAACTGCTAAGCCTAGAGGATCATTTACACTTGCCACTCATAGATATGTAACATTAGACCGTTTCCCTCAATAAATAAATGTCCCAGTGTAATATTTTGTCTTATTTGTATAATTGGGTCCTCTTTATCTACGTTTAGGATTTGTGGGAACCTCTGATGATGTTTTAGGTCATATTTACACAAAAACGGGTTCAACTTCCAAACACCGCTGCATGTACCCAGGTTGTAACTGGTGAATACTGATTGAAGGCTACGCTAGACTTCTTATGTTGTTCAGCACCTTCAATATTTCCGGCCAAATTTTGCTTTAGTAGTACAGTGGAATGAGTGAGTGGCCCTGTCTTCATCCCAGTAGCATGCCTCCTCCATACCTGGCCTCCAGCTATCACATTCTTCCCTGCTGCTAAGCATAGTGTGCTGTACAATCCCTACAGCCCTAAACCCAACGCAACAGCAGGTGAGGTACAAGAACTCCCTGTGCTACTTTCAGCTGACTCCCCAGATAGCGAGGAAGAAAGATGGAGTTTACCCACAGACGTGCATTTTTTTTTTTTTCAAAGCCAACACACACACAGACACACACACACGGCCTCACACATGCATCAGCCCATATTTCAAACAGATGTTGAAGTGGGGGAGCTTCATGAGAACCCACAATCAAAATAATTACCCTCCCAGCCCACTGTTTATAAAGTGTTTATGTGATCCTTAGCATCGGTTCTCACTGAAGTAGCTGTTGTGTGCTAAACACTCTAACTCGCTCGTTAATCTCTAAACACCTCTACAGCTCGCCGTCATTTATCATCAGCAAGGAAGAAAAAGCAACCGGCTGCTTGTTTCTGTTCGAACAAAGGCTCGGCACGCTCTAAACTTACGTGGCCAAGTGGTTCTCCTTAACATAATTGCACCGTGGAAAGCCACGATCCTGTGGCTGCGGTCACCATTGGGTTCCTCGCCGATGCTGCCTTCGCTACCACTGTAAGATTGTCAGTAGCATTCATGCACCATGGCTCCACGATCCATGTTCTTGATAGAGTTTGCAAACAAGCCACTTAAGTCCAATTACTTGATTGTAAAGGTGCAATGTTTGTGTAGCAGTCCCAGCACTCAGAGTTCATAATTATTTGTTACTCTGGATGCTGTTACCCAAAAAAGACAGCTTGTTAATGTTTGATTTATGCATTTGGTAAAATTGAGTGCATTTACACACACTTAACACATTTAATATTCTGATAACTGCAATACTGCAATACTGATAACTGTAATCGGATAAATCAAAAGCTCCAGGTTGAAATGGCTCAGGCAATAATCGGATTTCTACTTTGAAACCAGCCAATAATCTCACAGCAGGATGGAACATAAACTTCAAATTTCCTGCTGTGGCTTTATGTAAACATGGACCCACTTTAAAAAAAAAAGTTTTTACTAGTATGCAGTGCTGCCCTTCTTAGATCTTAGATTAACTGATTGCATGAAATTGTCCCTGATCTGAGTATGTGTGTGTGTATATAGATGTGTGTGTGTGTGTGTGTGTGTGTGTATATATATATATATATATATAATATATATATATATATATATATATAATATATATATATATATATATATATATATAATATATATATTATACACCACACACACACACACACACACACACACACACACACACACACAGTGGGGAAAAAGATATTTAGTTAAAAATGAGACAAAATGACCGAAAAAAAATCAAGAGGAAATCACCTTGTAGGATTTTTAAAGAATTTAATCGTAAATCATTGTGGAAATAAAGTATTTGGTCACCCACAAACAGAGTAAGATTTCTGGCTCTCACAGACGTGTAACAACTTCTTAAAGAAGCTCTTCTGTCCTCCACTCATTACCTGTATGTTTGACCTCGTTATCTGTATAAAAGACACCTGTCCACAGCCTCAAACAGTCAGACTCCAAACTCAACCATGACCAAGACCAAAGAACTGTCGAAGGACACCAGGAAGAAAGCTGTAGACCTGCACCAGGCTGGGAAGAGTGACTCTACAATAGGCAAGCAGGTTTTTGGTGTGAATAAATCAACTGTGGGAGCAATTGTTAAGAGAATGGAAGACATAAAAGACCATTTGGTAATCTCCCTCAATCGGGCCCCATGCAAGATCTCATCCCATGGAGAGACACGGAGGGACCTGATGAATGACCTGCCAAAGAGCTGGGACCAAAGTAACAAAGGCTACCATCAGTAACACACTACGCCGAGAGGACTCAGATCCTGCAGTACCAGGTGTGCCCCCCTGCTTAAGCCATTACATGTCCAGGCCCGTCTGAAGTTTTCCAGAGATATGGATGATCCAGAAGAGGATTGGGAGAATAGCATGTTGTCAGATGAAACCAACCAACATAGAACTTTTTGGTAGAAACTCAACTTGTTTGTGTTTGGAGGAAGAAAGAATGCTGAGTTGCATCCCAAGAACACCATACCTACTGTGAAGCATGGGGGTGGAAACATCATGCTTTGGGGCTGTATTTCTGCAAAGGGGACAGGACGACTGATCCGTGTTAAGGGGAAGAATGAACGGGGCCATTGTATCGTGAGATTTTAAGCCCAAAACCTCCTTCCATCAGTGAGAGCATTGAAGATGGAACATGACTGGGTCTTCCAGCAAGACAATGATCCCAAACACACCGCGCCGGGCAACGATGGAGTGGCTCTGTAAAAAGCATTTCAAGGTCCTGGAGTGGCCTAGCCAGTCTCCAGACCTCAGCCCCATAGAAAATTGGTGGAGGGAGTTGAAAGTCCATGTAGCCCCAAAACATCACTGCTCTAGAGGAGATCTGCATGGAGGAATGGGCCAAAATACCAGCTACAGTGTGTGCAAACCTGGTGAAGACTTACAGGAAACGTTTGACCTCTGTCATTGCCAACAAAGGTTATGTTACAAAGTATTGAGTTGAACTTTTGTTATTGACCAAACACTTATTTTCCACCATAATTTACAATTAAATTCTTTAAAAATCCCTTGATGTGATTTCCTGGATTTTTTCTTTCTCATTTTGTCTCTCATAGTTGAAGTGTAGCTATGATGAAAATTACAGATCTCTCTCATCTTTCTAAGTAGGAGAACTTGCACAATGCACAATCAATGACTGACTAAATACTTTTTTGCCCCACTGTGTATATATATATATATGTATGTATATATATACATATATATGAAACCAGCTTTGATATTACCTTGAGTGTTGATACCTTTTGTCAGTCGTTGAATGACCATTGATGCTGAAGAGCAATGTTAAATAAGCTGAATAAACAAACAAACAAATAAACCTTCCAGATTTAAATACGGAAACAAACTTTTTGAATGAGCCATTTTGCCGCATTTATTTCCACGGGTGCCAGACCCCGACAGAGAAAAAGCAACCAGGTCTGTGGAAATAAACCCAAAAGAAGTAAATTGCCTCCAAAAAATATATATGAAGGCCAAAATAGGCCGTGAAGACTGAGAAAATTGATAGAAATCAGAGTAAGAGTATAAATGTGCTGAGAAATCCGATTACTGAAATAAAATCCAGCTCTCTTCATTGGATTTCTTAGTCTGATCTCTAGGCTTTAATCCGATCTGAGAAATTGGGTTATGCTGTCTTCATGACCACTTGAATGATCAGAACAATTGAGCGATTATGATTGGGTTATGTTCATGCAAACACACTCGATGTAGGTGCAATTCCACAACCCATCCAGCAGTATTGTAGCGATACTAAAGCGTCTACCATTTTATTTGGTTTTAAAAACAAGTATCATTTTTATTTCTGGACAAAGAAAATGACATTTTCAGATAGGTACAGATTGAAATTCCCCCTAAAAGTTTGCAAGTGCACTGAACCATTTAAAACTCCCAGGACCAGTCTGTGGGTTCAGTGTTACGTTACTTCTTCGTACATATTTTCTGTCGTTAGTGAATAATACATAGTAGTTACTTAATAAAAGGTTTTATTATGGTAATGACCTCGGCTGATCACATTATTTCCTGTACTCTCTGCTCCATTAAAACAGTTTAGTTCGTGTTGAATTCTTCAGTGAATCGGTGCCTCTGTATGAGACCAGTCAATAAAGAGGCAGCCTTCACTGCTGAAAAGATCGTATATGCCTAACTGTATAAAATAGGAAAGTTAATTACTTTGACCACAATGTTAATGTGCACGCTGGTATGGATGGAGATATTTAATTTAGGCCAACTCGCCTCTCTCTCTCTTTCTCTTTCTCTGTTTGTTCCATTGGGATACAGGGACAGTGCCGTGGTCCCAAATGAATGGACCAGTAAATGAGGAAAAGAAAAATAGGTAATTATGTTAATCTCACAAATGAATGAGACTCTGACCTCTCCTATTAATTGATTTTATGGCAGAAAATAATATTTATCTCTCCTTTGATATATTTTCCCTTTAACAATCCTGCTGTAATTAATTGGTTTTATTTTGAAGGAAATTACCCCTAGATGATGTCAGCTGTTATTAAAAAGGAGAATGTCACATTTCTGCTGTGTTAACTAGACTGAGATTGGCTCGCTCCTGCTTTAGTTGTGTCATGCTCGCCCGCACAATAATGTCCTTAAAGCTTATATGGCCCCCATTCTTTTAACCTTAATCACTGCGTCATCCTTCCACGTACACAGTGTGTGTGCCCTCATATGGGTGTGTGTCTTTGCAAATGCCCTTTCAGCACAAAAAAAGTCAGCTGCATTGCTACATTTTAAAGAGATGATTATTGGTGATAAATACTTTTTTTTTTTTTACACACGCTTATTACTGAGGCAGTTTTCTTGCCCGGTTAATGAGAGTAATTTGATTTGCTCGAGAGATTATAGTTCCCGCAGAATTAATGCAGCAGTGGCCACGGCCGAGTTTAAAGAGATCTTGAAGATTCTTTCACAGGTCGTATGCTCCTGGATGCTTGTTTTTTTTTTGTATCTCAGCAGCTAATGGAGGTGAACAGCAGTCTGTCATTTTGCCTTCTCTCCGCTCCATAGATGCCATGCCCTTGCTTTCTGCTGTGCTTGTTGTTCTGAGCAATGCTCTTTTTTTTTTTCCGGGTGTCTCCACACATTGTTTGTCTCATTCGCTGTGATCATGACTCTTTCTGCTACAGACAGAGAGGCAGTGAGAGGGTATGTAGGGTGTCTGATTTGGAAAGAGGAGAAAGACCTGTTTGCAAACACAAGTATTTGTACTGGTGAACTGTAATGCAGTCGTATGCAACACATAAATAATACGCTCCTATTATGATACGCAACATTAAAGGTAATAAGTGCCAATTTACTAAAGTCGCTGTACATGTACTAACACCAAGTGCTTTTAAAGGAAACATTTATCACAAACTAAACTACAGCACTGTGCAGAAATCTTAGGCCACCATTAGATTAGATATACCGTCGTTTTAGCAATGGAATAATGACCAGAAAGTACAGGGAAATGGAACACAGTTCTAAAAATATCAGGAAAAAAAGCTTCTGTAGGCTACACACTATTTAGTGTGACCCTCCCCTTGAGCAATAGCAACATCTGGCAGCTTTGGGATGCCAACTTGACCCTTCTACAGTCTTTTTGGAGGCATAGCAACCAAGGAACCACTTTTTTGGAAGGGTGACAGGGTGAAAAGGCTAAGATATGGTACAGAATATCAGTGGAATTTAGTGAAAAATCCAAGTTTAAAATTTTTGGTTCAAGTCATTGTCAATATATTATATATGGTCATTCTACCATTGCTAAAACAACAGATCTAAAGGTGGCCTAAGACTTTTACACAGTACTGTATCTCAAGCTGGTGGTGTTTATAATGCGCCATTGAGGCTAGATCTTTTTACCGTGTTTAATATTTTCATCGCTCGTTCCCGCAGGCCTTTAAGCTTTGCCGCGTAATTTCGCTTTGACGTTTATTGAGGCATACAGCTCCACAGGAGGCGTCACAAGCATCACAGCGCAGATAGGTGTCTGATCCCACCTGCAAGCCCACCTCTGTCTGCACCCTGAATCGTTTGGCAGAGAAACAGCTTGTGCACTCTAGACATTTTTGATGTCACGTTTTCCACCGAATTGAAGATGCAGTGGGTCAAGTTTCAGAACGATGTTGATATAGCAGATGATTTTGTGGAGGACAATATTTGTTTCTTCTCATTTCTTTTTTCTTCCTGGTGATGGAAACAGGAGGCATCTTCAGCTCAGACTGATTTAAGAAAAAAACAATCTCTCTCTCTCTGTCTGCCTGCCATCACATTACTCAGGTTGGAATGACTTGAGCAGAAGTTGTTATTCCCATGAAGCAACCTCTTTCACTGCAACTCAATCCCAAACCGTAGCCAATCGGTGTGGATGTGACACATTGAGATATTCTCAATAATGTCATATCATACACATCCCTGCGGATCATGACTGTTCCTTGTTCCAAATACAGAACGAACACACACACACACACACACCACACGAAGATACATTGTGTTTAAGCAAGGCAGATGATGAGTGACCTTAGACTGGTCCATGAACATGCTGAACATTACATAAGTAGTAATGCGTCTGTGTGTGTTAGAGGTGTGCGATATTGACAAGAAAATGATATCTCGATATTTTCTAGGATTTTATCGATAACGATAATCACACAATACTTTGGCAGTTTACATCTTGGGTCTAAAGTATTCAAATGTTGTTTGAACCAGTGTTCATTTTGTTGACGAATGATTTTTGTCATAGTATTCATCAGCGACTCTTTTTTTTTCTAACAAAAACGAGACGATGACTGAACTAAAATTAATGAAAAATGACAAACTAGGATGAAATGAATTGACACTTTTGTCAACGAATAAAAACGAGACGTAAATGTTTGGCAGAGACGATATCCAATCAGATCTGACAAGTTAGGAACAGATCCAATCATAACTTGAGTATATGAGAAAAGGCGGGACGAGTTGGGTAGCGATCCAATCAGTAATGCGGTAAGACGTTTGATCTGACCCCGGGAAGAACCCGTACTAGCTCCACAATGTCAGCTCCTGGAGAACGAGGAGAGTCGATAATATGGAGACATTTGTCTTTTGATATCAAGGAAAACAAGAGTCTTTGTAAACCGTGTGTGGCGACCATCTCCAGTAAAGATGCATCAGAGTTTACATCTGCAGGCATGTCGTCCTGAAACTGCGGTCAAGCTATCCGCACCTAAATGGCAAATAAAGTAGGGATTAAAACATGTTTTCAGTTCTCGACATGGATATATTTTAACTAAAAAGTGTTCATACTATCTTTAAGGAGTATCTGGGTAACATAACTTCGTTTTATACTGTAATTATGAATAAATGCTTATAGAGCATGCATATCTATCTGATCTTCTGATCTTATATGTTTAATAAAGCTCATAATATATCATTTATTCCAACTTGATACTATTGTACAATATCTCATGAGTGTCCACACCGAGTTTGAAGCAGATCTTTGATGGATATTACGAGTTTTGGTGACTTGTATTATAGTGCATGCATATGGACTTGAACTTATATCTTTAATCAGATCTTATAATACATCATATATGGCAGCTTGATTCTATTCTAGAATATCTGCTGAATGTCCACACCGAGTGTGAATCAGATCTATGTTGGAAAGTTTGAGTTACAACCATTTTAATGTATACTTTTATTATCAGTACATGCATGTAGATGTTTCATTTTAAAAGGGAAATGTTAAAAAAGCATTTACCTATTGCCACGTCATATTTTAGTCAACTAAAGCTACTGTAGATTTGGTGGACTATAATCTTATTATAATTACCGTATTTTTCGGGCTATAAAGCGCACCGGGTTATAAGGCACATGAAATGAAACAAAACTCTTAAGTTCCGTCAGAACCTCAGTTTGATCTTCTTGGCGCAGGGCGTCTTCTTGCTTCCTCCACTTCCGTACCATTGATTCGTTAATGTTGAATTCTCTCGCAGCTGCTCTATGACCATGTTGTACTGCGTGACTGATAGCGTTGAGTTTGAAATCCGCTTCGAAAATAAATGAATGAATGCACATACCCTAATGCTGAAGCATATACCGTATTACTCCGCGATGCTGCGCACTACGGTGGCCGTAAGCTTCGTAACTTACCAAGGCCGTGCTAAAACATTTTGACAGATTTATGAGCGCCGTGTACCATCTACAATCGGTTCTAGGTCAGAAAGCACAACCAGAATTAATTCATACATTAGACGCACCACATTTTAAGGCGCACTGTCGATTTTTGAGAAAGTTAAAGGATTTTAAGTGCGCCTTATGGTCCGAAAAATACGGTAGTCAAAAACTAAAAGCAATTCAGATGACTAAACCTAAATTACCTTTTAGTCAAAAGACTATAACTAAACCTAAATTAAAATTTGCTGTCAAAATTAACACTGGTTTGAACCCATCTCTCTCAACTGCCTGAATTCTCAGTGTACCTTTTGCGATGTAACTGGTGACAGCATTTATGCCTTGCCATCTGTTGCTTTTTCTTGTTGATTTTTTGCAGAATGATTCCGTTGACATTTGCTGAGTGTGTCTTTAAGCTGGTACCTTGGCTGGTTTAAGCCCGTCTTGTATAGCTGACTCTCAAAGTTTGTCATGACCTTCATAATCTACATAGTGGTTAGCTTGCAGATGGTGACAGATTGCAGATTTTGAGCAACATCCATCTTTTCAAAGCTGAACCAATTAATTCTAATGATGCAGACTGTGAGGCTGGTGGTGTCTGTATTTTGTCTGCGGGCGCAGTTTGTTCACTCATTTTTAACTTCAGTCGTGCTTTGAGGTAGAACGCTAGCGTTCATGCAAAGTGAGTGACATGCTCGATAATGTGAGCTTGCACATCATTAATGACACGATTGACATGTTACTGAAGTACTGAAGTTGAATCCTATTCCTTTAACCATTGTTACCAGTCACACCTTAAAAGACAGATTTTTAATTCATTTGATAATTGATAGTCATTTTTCATTAAAGCGAACGGCTGTTGATCGAATGGATGTTAGATGGTGTATACCTGTAAAGGCAAAATTTAAATCATACAAAAATGACCACAACAGCCCTAGACCTCTAAGGGTTATAGGATTGCTGTCCGTTTTTGGTTGGACTTCTCCGGTATTTTGTGTGCATGAAAGCGGCCATAAACTACAAAGCTAGAGCATTTCTCTAGCTGTCTGTTGCTTCAGATAGCTCTAGTGTCCATGGCTTATCAGATCAGTGAAAAGTAGGCTGTAAACAGGTAGTAGTAGTATCAGTAGTAGAGCTATGCATTTTCTTATCAAGCAATGCCGGAATGCTTTGACTGATTTTTTTTTTTCTGTAACGCGTCTCACACATTTATTATACACTTTTTATGAACACGCTCATCTTCTCAGAGCAGAGCACAATTATACTTTTATACTGTATAATTTTATACTTCTGTACTAGCCATCACTGTAGATGGCTGAGGAGCATTTGGAAGCTTCTGGTTCTTTTATGTTGCTGAAATCTTCAGAAGCCCATGCATAAGGAATCATAAACCAGGCTTTACTCACATCGCTGAGTCTTGCACTGCTGTTCCGACTATAAACACACACTGCTGCATGCAAAGGCCATGCTATAATCCTTCAAATGTTTTTGATTGTGAGTCAGCTTCCAGTAATTAGCTTTGTATCATAATGGATTCTTTCACGACTGCCACAGAATCTTTTAAAGAAGCGACTTATCTCCACTAATACCGACTCTGTCTTCAACCTCTGTTGCAACTGCCTTTACACTACATCAACAGTGCTTTGCAACATCTTTGTGGGTGGAAAACAAAGCTGAGGGCTAGGTGTCAGCTGTTACTAATGTACTTACATGAATATATTTTAATACAGATTTCTGTGAAATAAGTCATTGACCGGACATTACCATAGTCACATAATAGTTTAGATGTTTCGCACATGGTGTTTGATTTTAAACATGTTAAAAGACCATTTGAAAACCTTTAGTACAGTACAATACAGAAATTCTTGTCTTTGCATCTTTTGTCAAACTTAGTAGAACAATACTGTTCCTTTTTGCCTTCTAAGACTGTGATTCTCTTTTTTGTCAGCAGGTGTCACAAGGGTTTGCTTGTACTACTTTTCTGTCATTCAGACATGAATTAGATGTATATAAGACATTTTTAATTCCTATTTTAATTCTTGAGACCTCGGACATTAAAGCGAATAGGTTTTTGATCGGGTGGACATACACATATATGGAATGTTATTTATACTAATACTATTATTGGATGTACTAATATATTACTGAATAATACTAATACTCTATATTGTGTGTTGTTTTTCATGCGTTTCTGTGAGCCAAATAAAATGAGGCTTTGGCTTGTATTTGGTCCACATTCATCTACTCTAGTAAAAGGATGTGCCAAGTTTACTAAAATCTGCTCATAATGCTAAGTTCCACTGCTTTGTGAGCATTGACAAAAGGAGGAGATGTGACTAATCTGAGTGGAAAAAAAAGACACAGGTTTTATACCTCATGATCCTTTGCATTACCCGTTCCTTCGTATCCCTTCATTTTGGGAACTACTAGTTCTCACTGAAAGCCTGATGCAATTCCTTAAACAAAGATGCAATAGCAGCTTTTTTCCTTGCCTATCCTGCGCTTGATCTGTATATTCAGCTCAGTTGGCAAGCCTGCTCCATTTCCCTGCACTTTAGTAAGTCAACGGAAATTGCCAGAAAGCGTAATCGTGGGATCCCCAGGTGTCACGAGTTCGGAAGGAAACGGGAAGGGCAGCAAGAAGTGTGTGCATACGTGTGTGAGAGCCTGTCAGATTGCATTGCTTTGTTTCCCACTTTGTTTGGACTTCAACACTATTATTTTCATTCTGTGTCTTTTTGTCGTTCTTTCCACTTCTTTCTCTGCTCTTCCTGTAACCACTGTTGCCATTGTATAGTGTCTTGTCCATAGTCTCAAAGCCATCACTGCACTGATCTACCACACTGGCTACAAGAACAATTCGAAGCAGGGTGGAAAAATATTGGAGAAATCACATTCCTCCAAGTAAAAATGTAATTCCCTGTTCAGTTCAAACACTAACTGATTAATACTGTTTTTAAATATACAGAATATCTAACATCTGACCCTAGACTAGTCTGGTACCATACAGTGGGGCAAAAAAGTATTTAGTCAGCCACTGATTGTGCGAGTTCTCCTACTTAGAAAGATGAGAGAGGTCTGTAATTTTCATCATAGGTACACTTCAACTATGAGACACAAAATGAGAAAAAAAAAATCCAGTCCAGGAAATCACATTGTAGGATTTTTAAAGAATTTAATTGTAATCATGGTGGAAAATAAGTATTTGGTCACCCACAAACAAGCAAGATTTCTGGCTCTCACAGACCCTGTAACATCTTCTTTAAGAAGCTTCTTTTGTCCTCCACTCGTTACCTGTATTAATGGCACCTGTTTGACCCTCGTTATCTCTATAAAAGCCACCTGTCCACAGCCTCAAACAGTCAGACTCCAAACTCAACCATGGGCCAAGGCCAAAAGAGCTGTCAAAGGGGACACCAGGAAGAAAATTGTAGACCTGCTGCACCAGACTGGGGGAAGAGTTGAATCTACAATAGGCAAGCAGGTTGGTGTGAATAAATCAACTGTGGGAGCAATTGTAAGACATACAAGACCATTGATAATCTCCCTCGATCTGGGGACTCCACGCAAGATCTCATCCCATGGGGTCAAAATGATCATGAGAACGGTGAGCAAAAATCCCAGAAACTACACGCAGGGACCTGATGAATGACCTGCAGAGAGCTGGGGACCAAAGTAACAAAGGCTACCATCAATAACACACTACGGCGAGAGGGACTCAGATCCTGCAGTGCCAGGCGTGTCCCCCTGCTTAAGCCAGTACATGTCCAGGCCCGTCTGAAGTTTGCCAGAGAGCATATGGATGATCCTGAAGAGGATTGGGAGAACATCACAACAGTTTGACAAGGGGAGGCTTACCTGACCCATGGGGGAGGGGGATTCATGTAGTATGGAACTAATGACATCACAACAATAAACAAACCATGCTCTCACAATAGCAGTGGTTTTCATTCAGACTGGGCTTGTATGTTTACTAAATGGAGAGATATTCGACAGAGACAAACAGAAAAAACAGTGGCTTCTGAGTCAAACAAGACAAGTGACAGTAATCAGTTTCTTCTTCCTCTGGGGTTCACATTGAATGTGGTGGTTGACGAGAGAACAGTTTGTATTTTACGTATGAAGGCCGTGGCAGTGCAAAACAGGCTCTCATTGCAGTCAGTAATGCATCGATAAGACTTGAGCTCTCACAAATTGACTTGCATATCATTTAGCCAGATATCTGCTTTTTTTTACTGAACAGATGGAAGTTTACTGTTATCTACCTAGCAAAATCACTGCAATTTCTATTTCATTTTGTTAGAAAAAGCACACAGACTGATGGAGCCATCTAGTGACAAATGTCACAAAAATAGGTTTAATATAGATGCAGTGGAAGTTGCTGTTTTATTTGCACAAAAGTTACCTGAAAGAAAGGTGACAGGAATGGTCATGAGCTTCGGTGAAGTTCGGTAAAGCTCATTTTGTCATCATTTTGTTGGGGCAGTGACATGGGGGCATGGCTGAAAAAAGATTCAGAACCACTTTTAGACAGACCATTAAAAAGAACAATGCAGTGGAATAAGGATAGGAAGCTGAATGTCTTTGAGCGGCCAACTCAGAGCCCTAACTTAAATATGATAGAACAGTAGTGCATTTCTATAGGCACTGTACACTCACTAATCACTTTTTAATATGCCTGCTTGTTTATATGTGTGTTGTTCATTTTATCTGTTCCACTTACTTTTGTAGTTCTACAATTACAGACTGTAGTCCATCTGTTTCTGGACAATCTTTGCTAGTCTGATTTCCTCTGTTCTCTAATGGCCAGGACCCCCACAGGACCACCACAGATCAGGTACTATTTGGGTGGTGGATCATTCTCAGCACTGCAGTGACACTGAGTGTTTTTGCATACACTTCATAATCCAATAACTGCAGAAAATCAGATTTTGTCAGTAATTCGATCAATGAGTATACATGCACTTGAGTAATCAGATAATGGGGAAAACCTCCAGGTTTACATGACACTCAGGCAATAATTGGATTTCTACTTTGCATCTAGCCAATAGTCTCACAAAAAGATGTGATGTAAACTTCAAACTTTAATACTACACTACACAACACAATCCAGCTCTCTTTATTGGATTTCTTAATATGATATGCTGTATACATGATAATCGGAGAGCTGCAGAAATCCGACTGTGGTTGGAGTATCAAGTGTAAACACACTTACTGATATGTTGTGTGGGGGGGTGTTGGTGTGTTTAGTGCTGGTAGGATTGGATCAGAGACAGTAGCTCATCTGTTGCTGCACAGTTTGTGTTAGCCATCCTCTTGTCCTTCATCAGGAAGCTGGTGGCTGGACATTTTTGGTTTTAAACACACAGTTTTAGTGTGTTTAAAACCTCCAGCATCACTGCTGTGTCTAATCTATTCATACCAGCACAACACACACTAACACACCATCACAGCGTCACTGTCACTGCAGTGCTGAGAATGACTCACCACCCAAATAGTACCTGGTCTGTGGGGGTCCTGTGGTGGTCCTGACCATCAGAGAACAGAGGAGAGGGGACTAACAAAGTATGTAGAGAAACAGATGGACTATAGTCTGTAATTGTAGAACTACAAAGTGCATCTATATGGCAAGTAGAACTGATAACATGGACAATGAGTGTAGGAACAAGGAGGTGTACTGATGTTGTTAAAAGCGCAGTATGCAAACTTGTGGTGGTTCAACGTGAAAACATCAATTCTTAACTGTATATCTTGCCACTTGCCAGCATCCACTTATCCCTCTTTAGTTCGTTCTCATCCCTGCAGCTAATGCATCTTTTCTTATGAGTCATTTACTTCTTTAATTACAGTCAGCAGCAGATGCACAATGGAGTATTAATGCGAATGAGTTTTATGGACGATTCATCAGCCCGCACCTCTGAAAGTTGAGAGGCGTAATTGACGTGGAAGAGCGGGCCGGGGCGCATGAGACAGTATGCCACTGACAGTTCCCTGTGTGGAGGTTTATGCCTTAACAGCCTGGTACAGGATTTATAAACGCAGTCTAGATCCGATAACGCCTTCTGCAGTTAAGACGTAACTGAATGGGAAAAAGTTAAGTTACAGGATATGATATGGGGTGTGTGTGTGTTTGTATTTTCATATTAGCTTGAGTTAAGTTACAGGATATAATATGGCGTGTGTGTGTGTGTGTGTGTGTGTGTGACTGTTTGCGTGGCAAAGGCTGCTTCCCTCTGTCTTGCTTCGTGAGCATGTGCTTGTCTGTGTTTGCATATGTCTTTCAACGTCCGGCCTTGTGAAAAAGAACGCATACATTTCTTGCCATCTGTTGTTAGGCAGTGCTCCGGAATCCAAACAGCGATGCTGCATATTTCAGATGACCCCTGACCTTCAGGGTCACAATTTTGTACCAGGCAGAGAGCAGCACCCTGTTTACTCCTCGTTTAGTCTTCCCGTATTTTTCTTGTCAGCCTTACAATACATTTACACCACCTCACTTTGTCGCCATGATTATCACGTTATAGCTCGTTGTCGCTTTCCTAGGGACAACCATTTATCAGCTCTGATTACTGCGTTTCGTTTAGAGCGTTGTCTGTTTTTTACCTGAAGTCAGCTCGCTGCTTATGTAATTGCGCGCTGAACTTTATATTGTTTAAACGTGGCCATTTGAAATGTTTGGTGTTGTCATAAATATTAATAGATCAGTTGAAAAGTGCAGCTTAGGGGAGGTGGTGGTGTAATGGTCTGGAGTTGGTATAAACCATTGATTTATTTATGTATTCTACATGAATTAGTTTGGAAGTCTAAACAGTGGATGGAGAGCAGTTTTCCATGGGCCCGTAATTCATGGGGTTTCGGCATGAGCGCCTATTTTCCATGTGAAGTGGGCTTTTTAGAAATAGCATTAATTATATACTTGCAGAAAATCCGAATGGCCCTGTTTTACATTGGAGATAACAGTTCGATGTGAAAACGAGGAGAAAGGGGAAAAAAAAGTCAATTAATACAAATAGCTATGATCATCACTGCTTATCGGCTCAAAGAATATCTCTGGCTGGTGTGCATTTGAATTAAAATGCCACTTACTCTAAGCGGATTCCATTATTATACAAGTACTTCTATGTGTACACTTTCAAGACCTCTCTACTTAGTCCCTCACGCTGGTCGAAAGCACATCTAAAATATAGTGTAAACTCACTACGTTTTCAATACTGAAATGAGAATGTCCTAAACTTTACTGTACTTTTAAAAAGTTGATATGAGGAGCATTAAATAACAGTGAAGCAAAGCATACTGTTTTAAGCCAACTACTCCTGGATCCTAACCTGGACAGAGCACCAGTCCATTGCAAGGTTCTGTAAAGGCACCACCCGACCTTCACCCGATTTGAACTCTGGACCTACAAGACTGCAGTTTTCCATAGCTAGCTCTTACCATTTAGCCACCAGAGCTGCATTAGCAGTGTATAACAAAAAAGTCATAAAATGAACATTTCTTGTAGGTTTCATTTGCTTTAAATTCTGTTTGTATGACGCTTTGCAGCTTTCCTTATTTGTTTGCTTACATTAGTTAGTCATGGACCTGGCAACATATCTAAAATGTTATAATTATTTTTTTTTTTTACTGTCTTTGAAGCCACAGAAATTCCACTGTGACATGACTTTTTTGGAAAAACTCCAACTCCAACTTTTTTTTTACTTTATGACCAACATAATCTGGATGAGTAAAAACCTACACAAGTGAACAGAGATCTACGTTCGCTGTTAACTGTCGCGACAGGACGCATCACATATCCTATTCCATTCAACCTTGACATTTACGACCTAGGTCTCCAGTCCTACAGAGAATTAATAGAGAGATTTGAGTATGTTTGTCCAGAGCAGGACTAAGTTAAATACAGCGAACCTATTACTTCTTAGAGCTTTTGTCTCCAGACTCATAAACTCTTGCCACTGTGTACACATTCCTGTGCTCCACAATGACCACCAGGATGTGGTTTCACCTGCATGCATATCTCCCTGTAATTAAGGCCTCAATTAGTTTGGGTCCATTTCAAGGTCTTCACTGAGACCTGATAGTCTAAGAGCCAGGCTTATTCCTGCTTTCACCTTACTCTTCCTGTTCATTTACCATGATCTGTTTGGGCTTATTCCGTGCTTTGAAGTTGTGCTTCTATAGTTCATCCACAGTGAAATGGCTCAGAACTGTTTATCTCATAACTGCTGATCTCTTGTCTACCAGTCAGTACAGTACAACGTGGTGAAGTTACAGATCCATGATTTTACATTTGGTTTTCATTGTGAAGTACCCATGCAACATTTGCTGGACAGAACTACTTTTTACCAGATACTTTGGCCTACAATCTGCAGTAGACAACCTCTAAAGATTGTCTGCCAATGAATGCGCTTACATGCACTTAATAATCCAATCATAATCGGATTTCTGCAGTTATCTGATTATTCAAGTGGTGTGTAAACAGTATAATCTTCTTTCTAAAATCAGATTAAGATCTAGAAATCAGATTAAGAAATCCAAAGAGAAAGAGAGCTGGATTTGATCTCTTGGATTGGATTTCTCATCACATGTACATCCTTACTCTGATTTTGTTCGGTTTTCTCACTCTTTTTCACATGCACACAAACGTAACTGGAGAGAGTGTAGCTGTCACAGTAGCTAGCAGAATGAAACATGGAGACTTTGCTTCTTCTGGGTTTGTTTCTGTAGGTCTGTTTGCTTGTTTCTTTAATGCAGCACTCAAGAAATGGATGCCAAACACATTTGAGGAGACTCTGAAACGCAGTATATGCTCGAATTTTTGGATTATTAAGTCAAGTCAAGTCAAGTCAGATCTATTTATATAGCGCTTTTTACAATGGAGCATTGTCTCAAAGCAACTTTACAAGTTTATATTATCTCCTAATAACTACGTCCAATCCCAAATTGAGCAAGCCTAGGGCGACAGTGGAAAGTGCTTGAAGTGGTTGGTTGCTCTCACTGCCTGTAGCACAGCGACCTTGCTCTCATTAGGAGAGCAACTTTTAAAATGATCTAAAAGATTATTCAGGGTTTCTGCAAGTCCGTAAATGTCTTAAAACTTAAAATCCAATAATCTGCATTGTAGACCTTAAAAAGTCTGAAATTTCCTTAAATATGATTTGGACAGATCTTAAAAATTGATTGGATTATGAAGTTAATGTTATGTTTGTAAAGCTGCGTTATAAATTCATTCTCACTTTTAAATGTGTTTTAGGCGAAATTTATAACAAAACTGCAAAACGAAACCAACGTGGAACCAGTAGCCACTACGGCAAACTGTACAGCCCTGTCCAAAGTTATCAGAGCTAGTGTCACGATGTGGTGTGGGGTAATGCAGCGTCTCCACTTAAAAAGAACAAGCTGAAGCTACTTCTAGAAGAAATACATTTAGTTTGTTTGTGCTGGCATTACTTTAATCTAATACGTGTAAGAGCAATTTCAGCGAGAACTGGCCCATTTTATGAGGTATACGACAACCTGTGACTAGCAGCAACAAGCCAAGCTTTATTTGCATTACATTTTTTTGCCAGTATGGACATGGAATGGGTTTTAAATAGCATTCATAATGGTCTTAGAAAGGTCTTAGAAGTATTAAATTTACCTTGTTGAAACCCGCAGAAACCCTCTTTTTCATGTCAAAGAAAATATTTGTCCAGATCCTTCCAGATCACTAGACTACTGGCTATCAGTACTCATCACCCCACAACCTTCATAGGACTCCCTAAACCTGTGCCTTTGTACAATGGAAAACAGACACATACTCAGAAGGGTGCCTGATTTGTATTAGTAGCTATCCAGAAAAAGCACTGTTTGTTGTCTTAGCTCAGGTCATTCACCACTACTGTAATGTTCCTCTGAAGCAGCAGAAAGGGAAGGTAGAGGAGAAGGATGAGAGTGACTTCTCTCCACTGCCCCACCACCGGATTTGTGTAGCTGATGGAGGGAGGCTTACACAGCAGGGAACCCCAGAGCCTGTAAATAATCCACACTGTGCATATACAGACATCTAGCACTCAGTTCTCGGTCTCCTTATCACTGGTAAACTGCCCTGGGACACAATCCTACATGGATTTTCATCGATAATATGATGTAAATAGCTTATATAGATACTATGTATAATTCCATAAAGTGTATACTGAGGTATATGTTTTAACAAGGAATAGGAGAAATGGTGTAATAAAAGGGGAGATCTTTGAGTATACAGTTAGCTCCAGAGTTGCTGGTACACCATGAAGAAATGTATGTATGGTTATCAGCTTCAGCTCACACTTGGAATGAATTCAGACATATGAATGAAATCTAACCATTAATCAAAGTAAACGTATGTATTACTATCACCATGGAAACGGATATGAACAAAATGTAACTGGAATAGTTTTATTATAATTTATATTTAGCTACCTGTTTGTTTAAGAAGTTGTAAGCGCTCAGTCATGACTTTGTGTTTTACTGGGGTATAAATATGAGCGGAGACAGACGCCAAATTCCTTAGTCATTTATCAACATTTTGAAGATCAGGGAATACACAAATGAAAGGAGACGCGTGTTTATATTCATAAACCAGACAATGGCTTTAAAAAGATAAACAAACCTGAAAACACCAATTTCCACTGATACAGCAATAATTACGAAGTTTAAGACAACCAGAGCTGAAAAAAAAATCTATAAACTAGAGTACTGTGCAAAAGTCTTAGGCCACCATTCGATTAGATATATTGTTTTAGCAATGGTATGATGACCATATATAATTATTTCTCAGTCTTTTTATTAGAATACAACCAGAAAATATAGAAAAATTGTATGCAGTATTAATAAATTGGAAAAAGAAAAACAGAAAATAGCTTGTACAGGCTATTGTGTCAAGTATTTTGGTGTGACTTCCACATAGATTTAAGCCATAGCAGCATCAGGCAGCTTGATCTGGATGCCAGTTTGACCCTTTCTACAGAGTGAAGAAGCTTGATCAGGAGTGGTCTTTGTGGATGGGTGGCTGCCAAGAAGCCAGTTTCAGAAGGGAAGCAGTGTAAAAAGGCTAGCATATGCTAAATCTCTCTTAGGTTGGAATGAAGATCAGTGGAAAGGAATAATATGGAGTGTCGAATCCAAGTTTGAAATTTTTGGGTCCAGTCGTCAACAATATGTAGTAATTATACCATTGCTAAAACAACAAATCTAATGAAATCTAAAGACTTTTTTCACACTACTGTATGTGTATCAAACTTTCTTCCAAGTTTTGGAATTGGGGGGATTCTGGGGCCAGACACCTAGTCTGCCCACCAACAAAAATGGTGGGACTGTGGTAGCCTAGTGGGTAAGGTACTGGACTATGGACCAGAAGGTCCAGGGTCAAGGCCCTTAACCCACAATTGCTTGGATTGTAAGACTGTATCAGTTGTAAGTCGCTCTGGATAAGGGCGTCTGCTAAATGCTGTAAATGTAAATGTAAAAAACTGAGGTGGGCCATAAGAAAGCATTTTACTGTATCTTACCTTTGGACCTCAGTACACTACAGGGTTGTAGATGAACCTAGGTTCTGTGGTCAGATGAGATATAAAACAGAGCATTTCAGCAACATGTGAGATGTGTTTGCAAAACAATATGGAAAGAAACTGTATGATGCTGAAGGACAGTATGAGCACAAACTGGTTTTAAGAACCGTACATAGTCCTAGTCCACATAAAAGCACAAAGTATCCACGTCTAAAAACCTTAGCCCGTGGTGAATCTGGAGAGACTCTGTACTGAGGAGTGTCCCAGATATTTTTTTCTTCCATATTTTCAAGGCGATTATGCTAACTAACCAAAGCCATTTCCCATAAACTTTGTTACTCAAGGGTACCAAATAATTCTGGAGCTGGCTGTATTTGAAATATAAAGGACGGATGAATGACATGAATAGCAATTTATGTTGTCTTTGTTAGTTTCGACACTGGGCTGTTTTATAATCAGCGATGCCTGGAGGGTTTGGGTCATATGTATGAGCTTGGATGTTGCCCTGGTGTCTAAGAATCCTATCAGAGAATTTTAATGAAGATCTGTAAGACACATCGCTGTCCTCGTTACAATTGATACGAGCCTCCACAGGCACCGTTATGGAACGAGTATAACGAACATGGTGACCTGTATCACAAACAAATTTTTGTTTTTAAGTGTATTAGAATTAACTCTAATGGCATCAGGATGTGTTTTGCCTTATTAGTTTTGGAGGTTTCCCATAGCAAGACTCTTTAGCGCTGTGTGCAACTCGGTTATGTGTTAGCAGTGTGCGCCTTTGAACTGCGTTTGTATCTGATCAGTTCCTTCTAGTACGAGTCTCTCCAGACAACACGCTGTTCTCCTCACTTTAAATGTGCCTTCAGACGCTCCAGCCTGTCATCACATGACAGTTTATCGCACCAGCGTCTGGAACAGCTCTTAGCCTAGCGCGTCCATCAAACCCACCGCTACCTTTGAATGCTGGATCAAAAGAAGACGAATTCGAGGCGAAAAGAGCGAAAGAATGCGCGAGGGAGGGGCGCGCTGTGTAAACACTGGATTGACAGCTTACAGTGGGGTTGCTTTAGCACTACGTTAGTACTTCGCTAGGAGCTCAAGGCGCTGGCTTGTTAAACAACAAATCATTCCTCTGACATCTCCGAATTCAGCCTGTCTCGTCTCATTAGTGCCGAAGCTGACGGAATCTGTGGATTGTTTTAATTGCCCTTTTCATAGCGGAGTCAAGAGTCAATCTACTTTTGTGCTGCTTTTCTAAACAATTAATTCTTTACTACACAGCTGTGTGTTTTGTGCAGTGTGGTTGGTTGAATGAAGTTGTTGTAAACGCTGTGGTTAGTGAAGTCTTTTGTTGCTTAACAGCGTCGCATCTCCGAGTGATTGAATCGGTTTGCTGACAAGCTTTATGACACAATTTCAAAAACCCAGAGCAACTCGGTGTACCTTTCGTCCTAATCTTGAAGTTGTCTAAAGCCCATATTGCATCCTGTTTATTCAAATATCCTTGTTCCTCTACCCTTGCCGCTAGCATTGTGTACATATCATACACAAAGCATTTACGTGTCATAAAAGTTTCTGTGTAAACAAACACAGTACACTTCCCAGAAGTGAGTAAGAGGTGGACGTGCCTGAGTGGTAATTTGTCATCAGAGTATCAAGAACGCTTTGTTCCAGCTTGCAAAACTCCTGAGTTGTCTCTGGGCACAGATAAAGCTGTATCTTATGTTGAGGTTCACAGTTGAGAATTTGAGATCCAAATCTTTTTAGTATAAACTAGACAGGCTGTAGAGTTGGAAATGCAGGAGTCACACCTCTTTGAAAGCTGTTGGCAGTACACACTGAACACACCTACTTAGCCCCCATCAACTGGTCACTTATTAGGTATGATTGAAGGAAGTTTACTTATTCCCATGAACAAAAAAAAAAAACCAGGAGCATGTATTTTAAGGTCATGTCATTTCCTCTATATGTATATTTTACCAACAAATCATCTGGTAATTCTGGTAAAGCCATTCACTGAAATCAGCTGCTCTTACACAAGGTAAAATGCAACAGTTTACTATTTTGGACGTGTTTGAAGCAATTGTCATGTATAATTTATGCCTTCTTTGTTTCATCCTGTTTAGTGCTTCCTGTTCTAAGTCGGTCGGTGTGTATGTGAAATATGGGGTGGCAGAGTGTGCTTTTCATGATTTGAGGTGTGAATGTGACCAAAGGGGTTGGTCCCTCTAAAATCCCTTCCCTGATAAACAGAGCAGAATCTAGAATCATTTTGATTCATGCTGTTTGAAATGGCTTGAGTGGTTTTCTTTCCACGTTATTACTGTAGCATGAATCACAGATGAATGTTCCAAGCCAATGCAGTCTTTATGTAATATTACTATTGTATCGCATGTGAAAATGTGGCTTTGAAAGTGTGTCTGTAGGCAAGCTGCTGTTTTTGAGTTCTTTTCACTAACCAAAATATGGCCATATTTTAATGAATATAAATACAAATCAGTGTGAACAACACTATAGTGTAATATGTACCATTACCATAATATAAAATTCAGTGTATAGCCCTTACCTATAAAGAAATACTATATACACTTACTGGCAAATATCTAATCAGCCAATGACATGGTAGCAGTCGACAAGGCCAAGTCGACCCGTTGTGGGACTGTGGTAGCCTAGTGGGTAAGGTACTGGACTCTGGACCAGAAGGTCCAGGGTTCAAATCCCACCTCTGCCAAGCTGCCACTGTTGGGTCCTTGAGCAAGGCCCTTAACCCACAATTGCTTGGATTGTAAGATTGTACCAATTGTTAGTCGCTCTGGATAAGGGTGTCTGCTAAATGCTGTAAATGTAAATGTAACGAAGTTCAAACTAAGCATCGGAATGGGTACGAGGTGTAAGTGTGGTTATTTAAGTTGTTTAAGGTTATTAGCATGGCGTGTTTTTTGGCGCTAGACGGGCTGGTCTGAGTATTTCAGAAACTGCAGATCTACTGGGATTTTCATACCCAGCCATCTCTAGGGTTTACAGAGAATGATCAGAAAAAGAGAAAATATTCAGGGAGAGAGAGGTTGAAAATGCCTGGTTGATTCCAGAGGTCGGACTGGTTTGAGCTAATAGAAAGGCAACAGTAACTCAAATAACCACTCCCAGGTTACGACCCAGGTATGCAGAAGAGCATCTCTGAGCACCCAACACGTCAAACCTTGACCACACCGGGTGCCACTTCTGTCAGCAACGAGCAGAGAGCTGAGGCTACAGTTTGCAGGACCTCACCGATATTGGACAGTAGAAGATTGGAATTGGATTGCCTAGCCTGATGAGTCTCGGTTTCTGCTGCAACATTCGGTTCAGGCTGCTGGTGGTGGTGTAATGGTGTGGGTGATATTTTCTTGGCATATTTTGGACCCCTTAATACAAGTACTAACCAGAGAATTGTTGTTGACCACAGTGTACCCATCTTCTGATGGCTACTTCCAGCAGGATAACGCACCATGTCACAAACCTCAAAGAATCTCAAGCTGGTTTTGTGAACATGACAAAGAGTTCATATTCAGATGGCCTCCACAGTCACAAGATCTCAGTCTAATAGAGCGCCTTTGGAATGTGGTGGAACGCGGACAAATCTGCAGGAGCTACATGATGCTATCATGGCAGTATGATCCAAACTCTCTGAGGAATGTTTCCAGCACCTTGTTGAATCTATGCCTCAAAGAATTAAGGCAGTTCTGAAGGCAAAGGGGGGGTCCAACACGGTACTAACAAGGTGTACCTACTAAAGTGTATTTCATTGTGTGTGTCTGTGTTAGTTCAGAGTGAGCCTGTGATCTAGTGGCCCCTCTGTAGCCTGTGGTCATATTCCTGTCTTATGATGTCATCTCTCTCTCACACACACACACACACACACACAGGAGCGTCTCAGCCAAATGCTTCGATTCAGCAGCTTCTTTATTGAGTATATAACGAGTCAGAGTGATTCAAATAGCAACTCCTAACTGAACCCCTAACTTTTCTGTCTCGCTCTGGCCAAAATCATTAACATAAAGCTGATTTTATAATAGTGTTGAAAAATCGTATGTCATTTAGTGACTAATGGATTGAAAGTGAATAGTAACAGCAAAACACTGTTACTATACTCTATTGGTGAACATTAGCATAGCTGCTAATGCCAAGTGCAGCCTGTGTTCTGGAGGATTCAGTTTTCCTTTCAGTTGGCTCTCATTGCTAACCTTCTAGGACCCATGGAGACTTGTTTGCACTAAGAATATGCTACTGATGTAACAATAAAGAAAAACACAATAAACACAGCAGAGATCTGAACCGAGCAAGAGCTGTTGTGAATCTGAATCACTGAATCAGCGTGTACCGAATTGTGAATCACGAATCCTTAAAGCTCCACTGTTATGTCGGCCTGTCTTCTGATCCCCTCCCCCAATATTATAAAAAAAATGTTATAGTAACTGGCACGTTCCCAAATGTGTTGTATTTTTGTCCTCAGAATTTAAGTCAGTCTGATTTTTTTTTTTTTTAATCTATTTATGGTTGCCATTTCTGAAACAGTTCTACATGAAAAAGGGTTAGTGTAACAGTTTCTGGAGTACCAGGCATCAGTACTTCCGTCTTGAAAACTGACATTTCGTAATATAGCTGATTTTTAATGCAGCCGTTGTTTTCCTCATAACTTACCCGAGTCTCGTTCTTTTAAATGATGACACAGTGTTATAGTTTTATCTCACAGAATCCTACTTGGTTTACTGCATGGATGACTTATGGATTCTGTGCAATTGATATGCAGTTACTGGACATGTTCATTTCTAACCTATTGTTTGTCACTGTTTATGACAGATCATTTCCTGCTCAGGTAGGAGCAAGCGTCATTTCATGAAATTAAGTATAATAACCAGTGGGGCTATAATTCTTGAAAAGTAGTAAAAATGATCTATAAACTTTTGCAGGTCACACACTTAAAAGTAGACGAACCTAACAGACAACGCAGCGGCAAGGCCGTGCAGTGCCGGTGGTGCAGTTTTGGAGCTTTTGAACTGTTCCAACGACTGTTTGTTTAATCGTGGGAGTCATCTGTGTGTGTGTGTGTGTGTGTGTGTGTGTGTGTGTGTGTGTGTGTGTGTGTGTCGATGATGGAAAGAATGAAGCTGGTTATTTACTCAGATGTTGCTCTGGTGTAGGTGTGAATCTACCCCAGACACTCTGTGGGAACGCGGCGTTCGCTTTTCTTGGTATTGGTGGTTCTTTTTTCCTCGACCAGAAGGCCTTTTTTTCCTCTCCTCTTCCCATCACTGCCTCTGCCTTTTGTTTGTACTGGATGGCAAGTTTGATTATTTATCGTTGGTGGGGTGGGTTGTTGAGGGAGGGGGAGTAGCCAGAGCAATAAACATGTGACTCCACTGTATTTTGTTTTCCACGCAGAAGGCCGTGTCCTTTAACAGTTCCTTGCAAAGGCAGTAAACCTTTTTATTTATCTAATGAATTCGGGCTAGAACACAGGAGGAATAATAAAAACAATAAAGGAAAAAAAAAATTTCCAAACAGGGTTTTGGAGGAAATTCTGATTCACCCCAACCCCATCTTTAATTCAGTCAATTAGGTACTATTTTTGATCCCTTAGTTCAATTTTTTTTTTAACGCTTGGACATTCATGGACGTTCAAATTGATGTTGTATGTATATGGTAGCAGAAAAAAGTGTATTCATTATTAATTTAAGCCTCTTTCTTCCCACAGCTGTTTGTTTTATCAACACTGTACTGTTCGCCATGTGCAGCTAAAAGAAACCAAGTGAATATGTTTGAAAGCAGCCAAGAGGGGAAACAAAACTGTGTGTTGCGTGCGGTTTTTGTTTTGCTAACTATTTGGGTTCCTGAAAAATTAGATTGGCGTTTGGAAGTTAGAAACTGTAGAGCTGTTCTTGAGGGAGAGCTCTGGCACACACACAAAAAAAAACCTTAATATAAATTTGCTTTATCGTTCTCACCTGTGTGTTCTATCTGTTACAGGCACTACAGGCTGCAAGGCAGCTCCTTCTTAAGCAGCAGCAGCAAAGTGGGGCCATTAAGTCTCCAAAAAGCAACGAGAATCAGCCTGCACTTCAGGTAGGAGAGCTCTTATAGTGGAGCTCATCATTCTCAAGCTCAACTAGACTAAATACTTTTGTTCAGTTTCATGTTATCTTTACAGCGTTTTATGTAAATAATGCACCATATTTTGCAGATGGTGTGTGTGTGTGTGAGTGTGTGTGAGTGTGTGATGATCCACCGTGTGCTATTGGTGGCGCAGCTCGTACCAGTCAGTATTACATAAACAGGAAATTGAACTTGGCAGGCCAGAGGCTGTTGTCTGCACATTACTACACATGAGCACATGAGCTCATGCTCTGGTACACTAGTAATACAAGTATGGCATGATCAACCGCAGACTGTGACAAATGTAATTCTGAGAGATTCCTCTTTCGGGGTTGAGTTTAGCTTTTTGGCAGTCTTCGAATCCGCTGTGGGTGTGTGTGTAGCAATTGTAACGTGAATGAATTCTGATCTACTTTTAACTGTAGATCTGCACTGTGGTAGCTCTCACGACTGGTAGTACCTTATAATTAGGGAAAGTAAGATTTCACTTCAGAGAGACAGTCGTTTAATGTGACGAAGAATGAATTTACAGTGGTACCTTGCCTTGTCGAGAACCAAAAACGACAGATACCGAGCAGATTTTTCCCATAAGGAATAATGTAAATTGAATGAATCCAGACCCCCAGAAAATCCACACTGTATAAGACATTATATGTGTTAATGGAGATGTATTGTACAGGTGCTCCCTGATTTCTGATAGGGACATGTTCAGACAAATCCATCACAAGTTAAATGCATCATGAACTGAGGAGTTTAATATAGTCTATGCTGTATCATAGCGGAGATAATTACATATTAACACTTTCCATTAATCTACAGTTGGCCAAAATCATTAACATAAAGCTGATTTTATAATAGTGTTGGAAAATCTCATGTAATTTAGTAACTAATTTATTGAAAGAGAATAGTAACAGCAAAACACTGTTACAATACTCTATTGGTGAACTCCGGGCATTAGCATAGCTGCAAATGCTAAGTGCAGCCTGTGTTCTGGAGGATTCAGTTTTCCTTTCAGTTGGCTCTCATTACTAACCTTTTAGGACCCATGGAGACTTGTTTGCGCTAAGAATATGCTACTGATGTAACAATAAAGAAAAACACAATAAACACAGCAGAGATCTGAACCGAGCTATTGTGAATATGAATCACTGAATCAGCATGTACCGAATTGTGAATCATGAATCGAGGTTCGGCTGAAAAGAGTCAAGCGACTTGACTCGTACAAGTTTAAGCAAGTGCAGTGAATACCGAGCAAATGACGAGAGCCGAGACATTTTTTCTCCTCAAAATGCATTGAGAACCAAGTTCCGATGTATCTCAGGTACAGTATGGACCACCTTGTTTTGAAGGGTTAGGGTACGGAACAATGTGTCCTGCTACAATAACAATAAAGTACAACCCCAAATCAGAAAAAGTTGGGACAATATGGAAAATGGAGGGGAAAAAAGACTTTTGTTAAATGACGGTTTGTTCCAAAAAAGTTTAAACAAGATGGGGGAATTTAGGGCTAGTAATGATGTACAAAAGAGTATTCACAAATGGCTGAGTGTTCGAGGAGTAAAAATGGGCAGAGGACCTCCAGTTTGTCAACAGATGTGCTAGAAAATTATTGAAATATTTAAACAGTGTTCCTCAAAGAAAGACTGGAAAGGATTGACATATTTCTCTGTCTATAGTGCATGATATCATAAATAATTCAACTAATCGGGAGGGATTTCAGTGCGTAAAGGACTTGCAGCTTAAACTGAACACCTGTGATCTCTAGTCCCTCAGACCGCACTGCTTCAAGAGCCGCCATACGATTACACATAGCATTTATACCAGTTACCCGATTACAATCGATGTTTGCAGTCTGTGCATGTGCGCGAGCCTTCCTCCACAGTTGCCAGGTCCACGTATTCTAAAGACTTTGCTGTATTTTGGCTCTTTTTCCATTTAATTAGCGTTTTTTTTTCCCTCGGTGGTCTGGCAACCCCGAAATTAAACACACCACGGAATTAAATGCAGTGAAATGGCTATCGAACACTTTGTGGAGAATCTGAAACACAGTATATACTCAAGAAAATGAGTCATTTGATTATTTAATAATAAAGGTTGAAGTTTGTGTCACATATTTCTATGAGATTATTGGGAGGTTGCAAAGTAGAAATCCAGTTACTAGGTCATGTGAACCAGGAGGTTTTTCATTATCTGATCACTCAAGTGCAGGTAAACTCGATCGGATTACTGACAAAAATCTGATTTTCTGCAATTATCGGATTATTAAGTGAATGTAAATGCACTCAGTGACAGCTTGGCAAAGGTGGGAATTGAACCCTAGTTAGTCTCGCATCTTAACCACTATACTTCCACAGTCCCACTCTTCTCTTTCCTCTAACACACCATTCCTACTCACAGTTATCCCTCCTAGCAGCAGCTGCAGGAAGTGCTAGAGAGCAGATGCTGGTCCCCCCACTTGGCTCTCATGCTTCTATTTGTCTAGCCTTTGTCATGCAAAACAAATCCGGTCCTCCTTCTTTCCCCATCCTCTATCATTTTAACACAAGACCAACTCGCCAGGCCTGATGCAATATTTACACGCATTTCAGGCCTTCTCTCTCCTTTTCTCTGTCAGATCTTTATCTCTGTTTGAACAAGGAGGGTGTTGTTTGTTCCATGGCAAAAATAGCAAACGACTCCAGGGCATATTTGGTAATTAATACCCGGTGCTCCTGCACATGTGCATCTGTAGAGCATGTCTAATAACTGTGCCTCCATAGGGTAGGGTGTTTTTTAATAAGCATGTGTCGTTACTGTCCCATAATGTCGTGGTGTGATGATGTGTCTGGGGGAAGCAAACGGATAAAAAATGGCTTTATTGACCTTTACGTTGTACAACAACGGGGTTCAAACCAAATGCTTCCCCAAGTCTGGTGAGGAAGAGGTCCTGGAAAGTGGGTTCTGGTGTCCAGGAAAGTGCACAGTGTCCAATTTAAAATTCAAATATATGAATGAAATGTAGCCCATATGACTCTGCTGCTGAAAGAAGTGTGTGTGAGAGTTTTCTGGTTCTTCCTCCCTCCCTCCCTTCATCCCTCCAAAGATGCATCTCCTTCACATGGTGTAGTTGCTAAGCACCTGATAAACGACTTGATCTGTTATGCGATCCCTTGTTCTCTTCAGACGCTCATGCTCATTTCACCCCGTGCTGTGCAGCAGTGCAAACGCGTGTTTGTTTCTCTTCCATCATAAGCCTCCTCTTTAATTGAGTTTGTTGTTCTGCTCGTATCACCGGTTCAGTATGTTGCGCACATCCGCGCAGAGTGCATTGTTTACAGACTCTCTTGGTAATACATCAGCCACTTAATTAAGACCTTAAAGTGGAGCTGTTTAATAAAACAGTGGAACGTAATTATCCATATAATGAGTGCTTTCACAGGGAAAACTCCTGTTAAAAAAGGAGTGCATTTCCTGTAAGCTAGGAATACAGGTATGGACATAGGAGTACTACTTACAATAGGACAGGCGCATACACTTATGAACACCATTTACTCCTTGTTACAAATAAGCCGCGGAATGCCATACACACAAACACGACTAACTTGCACAAAAATGTCTCAGGCGACTTAGAACAGTCTCTAGTCCAAACCTGAACTAACAAGTCAGCGAGCACACGACCGGAAAGATTTAACACAATTACAGATAGACACAATTACTTAACTTACACACACACACACACACACACACACACACACACACACACGACTGGACTTCTGCTCTTAAACTCGAACTCCCGCCAGTGTTGATTGGCCTTTGGGGCCAGATTTTTATTTCCTATTGAAATTTATTGTCGTTTTTAATACCTCGTCGTCAAAGCGAACATACATTGATCGGACAGCCGCTGAATGGCGCATACCCGTATGTCGATTCATTCGTAAGTGGCCTCCAGTCAGACTACATTTTTGTTCTGTTTCAGCTTCAGACACACCTAAGATAGGCAATAAAATAAAGACACTAGAATAAAGATCATCCAAAAGCCAAATAAGTGCATGCTGGCTACCCTTTCTGTGGAGTGGATTGATAAGTGCCATTGATGTGTATGTGAAGTGGATTGATAAGGGACTGTGGTGGCCTAGTGGTTAAGATACTGGACTCTGGACCTCTGCCAAGCTGCCACTGGTGGGTCCTTGAGCAAGGTCCTTAACCCACAATTGCTTGGATTGTAAGATTGTATCAATTGTAAGTCGCTCTGGATAAGGGCGTCTGCTAAATGCTGTAAATGTAAATGTAATGTAACCTAATGCATGTCTTTGGAAAGTTGGAGGAAACCGGGGTACTCAGAGTAAACCCACGTAGACACAGAAGGCACACTTTCCTCACTTTCTCTTAAAAAAAAAGGACTGTGGTAGCCTAGCGGGTAAGGTACTGGACTATGGACCAGACGGTCCAGGATTCAAATCCCACCTCTGCCAAACTGCCACTGTTGGGTCCTTGAGCAGGGTCCTTAACCCACTATTGCTTGGATTGTAAGACTGTATAAATTGTAAGTTGCTCTGGATAAGGGCATCTGCTAAATGCTGTAAATGTAAATGTAAAGGTGCCAAGCATGTGAAGACATATATTTGTTCACTGCACCTTCCACTAAACCGGGACCAAAAGTGAACCAGCTGAGCTTGTGCTTCTAGTTGTAGGTAATTTTCCGCCAAGTTATGAGACAACTTGAAAGGTCACGGTGGCAACAGTAAAAGTGGCTGTGTAATCATTATTGCATGCAACAGTGTCATTTTTAATTTCCTCACCGAACAAGTGCTTGTATTAACTTTGTTCCTTTGTTTGATCAGATTTTTAGATAATCAGCTTACATAATCTGCTCCAATATTGTGATGTGATGAGGAACTGTTCAGTTTAACAATACAAATCTGCCACTTCTGTTAAGTCTGATCAGAAAGTGAAAGTGTCTGTGCTACATGTACGGTACGGTGTTTGTGCGTGGTGTAGCACATTGTGCAATGCGTAACCAAACAGCAGCAAGCACTGCTAGTAGTCCTGAGTACCACTGGGACCTGTGGTACTGGACCGGTAACAAGTGGAAAAGACAGCAAAGCTCTGAATCACACCCTATAGTCTGGATTATAGTTCAGTAATCTGATTTCTCAGAGCATATATACCCATACTGCAATTTCTAACGGTTTTCTTGGACTGCGCGTGCACGCAACGTAGCACGAGAGTGTAACGCGGTTGCCAGGTCCACTTTTATTCTTAGAGACTTTGCTACCTTTGAGATTAGTTTCCGTACACCTGGTTGTTTTTTTAAACTCACGGGATCTGGCAACCCTCAAATTAAACACAGCACCTGCGAAATGGCTATCGTACACCTTGTGGAGACTCAAATGCAGTATAAGCTTGAGAAAAGGAAGAATTTGATTGTTTAATATTATAGTTTAAAGTTTACAGCACATGTCTGCAGTGTTTTTTTTATTGGCTGGTTGCAAAGTACAAATCTGATTATCTGACTCGTGTAGGGGCAGAACGGTGGGTAGCACTGTCCCCTCATAGCAAGAAGGTACTGGGTGCGAAACATGAGTGACTGATGAGTGTTTGAGTCAACTGATACTTTAGTTTGTCAGAAGCCAGAAATGCATAGACAGACAATATTACAAACACAGATCAGCCATAGCTTAGAGAGAATATACAGGTAGTGGGGGGACAAACAAAGTACAGAGTACTACTTACAGTAGAACAGGTGCATACACTTTCCAACGCCATTTACAGCTTGTTACAATAAGTAGCAGAAAGTCATACACACAAAGATGAGTAACTTACACAAAAAAATTCTGCAAACACATCAACCGAGTTAGAACAGTCTAAGGTAGTTACTTAAGCACACACACAATGGAAGGACATCCGCTCTTTAACTCCCGCCTCTGCTTGTGGATCCGCAGTGTTGATTGACCACAACGTCCAGATTTATTTCCTATTATAATTTATTATAATTTTTAAACCATTGTTTGTTAATCGAACAGACATTGATTGGATGGTCCTTAAACGTTGCATAGCTGTATTGCATTACCAGCCGTTTGAAGCCTGGCTTCGTGTGTTTTGGATGAAGCACCTCCCAGATGCTGAACAAACTTGGCTGATCAAAAACATTGAAATTGGCTAAAAAATGACACAAAATAATTAAGGGGAATCCACACCACTTTACGTCCACACCTACAATACAGAGACAGAGCGAGAGAAAAAGACCAAACGAGTGCAACACCCTGCTCGCTAATTACGGTTATCACCGAAATGCTAGGGTTTGAGTCATTAGTTCCATGTGCATTTAATTAGAGGCAGTCTGAAATTGGATTTAACTTATTACTTTTTCATGGATCACTCTCTTGTCATCACTTCAAATTAGATTGCAGCCCCAGGTAACTAATTATGCCCGCCACAGTATCAGGAGTGGAGAAAGAGGTAATTAGAAACAACACTTGCAGACCCTCATTGATGGTCCACCCTCTCCATAGAATCAGGAGAAAGAACAGCGAAGTTAAAAAAAAAAAAAAAGCAGAATCCCTCACAGGATGATGGGTAAGCAGACAGCACTTACTATGGATTATTTGACATGCAGCTGCTTTGATGACGTTTATCAACAGGAGCTGCCACCGGTGAAAATTTTAAGTGATTACGCGGAAGCAATGGTAAATTGCGAGAATAAGTTTCCACGGCTTCTTGTTGAGAACGTAGCTAAATCCGTGTAGCTAGCCCAGCTAAAAACAGGCGCAGTTTGCTGCTGTAGTCACAGTGGATGACACTGTCCACTTTCTGAATAGCCAAGTGTCTCCAAAACACACGCCAAGGCCTCTGTGTTGAACTTCTCAGTTTCACATAAGCAAAACTGTAAACAATAGAGGGGTTGTGTAAATAGATTATTCTTAGCCGTTCTCCAGGATACTGCTTGCGTACCTAAAGACCAAGGAAAGAAAGAGGTTTTATGGAATTTTGTGACTTCCTCTGTTTGTAAGGTTTCATACAGGGCCTCTTTGTAATGAACTGAACTCAGAATGATTTGTAGGCCAGGCTGTCGGTTTGGCTAAAAATGCTGCAGTTGTAGTCGCAAGGCCCTTATGTTTTGAGCAGTTAACGAGTCACGTACAAGTGAAGTTGCAGTTGTGGTCTTCATCTCTTATGACCGTATACAGGGTCGAATATGCTATCCGTTACCAGAAGGCTAAGTGCGGTCGAATGATAATGTCCTTTCATGACAACAAAAGGCCGGTATATTTACCACCCCCAACCTGCGCGTAGACTCATCTGTGGAGTGCTACATGACACAACGCAGTGGCCCATCTCCCTTCTTCTCTTTTCTCTTTTTTTGGCTCCTTTCTTTTTTCTCAGAGACCCATGGCATTGTCCTGACACATGTACACCACGGTGCTGCAATCTGTAAGCCATTAGCAATGTGGTTTGCTGGGGTTTTCTGGAGCGGGGCCAGAGCTTCCAGACGGATCCAGCACAAGCAACTGGCTCAGTCCAGTCAGGAGGAAGCCATCAAGAGCAACTTGAAAGAATGTTGCATTCAAAAGGGCTAAGAGGGCCAATCATGATTTGCATAATACAAGTCGGTCCCAGGAAGACTTCATTCACTATTCGAAACGTTAGCCATTTTTGGGTTCCTGCGAAAGTTAAAACTGCATGTAAGTGTCATGTGTTATTTTTGATATTTATTGAGTTTCTTAAAAGTTGAACTCAATCGCACTGGCTTGGTTTCATTGTATACACTGATGAGCATAAAGGTTAAAACCACCTGCTTGGTTTTGCACTCATTGCCCATTTTATCAGCTCCACGTGCCTTATGGCTATACTTTGTTGTTTTAAAATTACCAGTTGTTTTCCATCTTTGTTATCCTTTCGCCCCATTCTTCAATGGTCAGGACCACCAAAGAGCAGGTATTATTTGGGTGGTGGATCATTGTCAGCACTGAGAGCAGTCCAGCAACCAAATATATCCAGCATCTTGTGGGCAGTCCTGGGAACACTGATGAATTTCTTTAGGCATCCTAACACAAACTGTGCAGCAAAAGCTGAGCTACAATCCCTGACTTTACATTTATGAGGTGGGCCAACTGGGTTGATGTGTTTAATAGAATGCAAAGTGAGTGGGCACTGTTAAACTCAAGCAGCACTGCTGAGGCTGATCCACTCATACCAGCGCAACACACACTAGAAAGATCTATCACCCAAATAATATCTACTCTGTGGTGGCCCTTACCAATGAAGAACAGGGTGAGAAGAGTCTACAGATACCCAGAGCAACGGATGTGACTGTAATTGTAATTTGAAAAAAAAAATGGAGAAATGGTAAGGTTCCTGTAACCTTGCCATCTAGCTTATTGGCAGTAAGTTGTCTGGCCTGCTAGCATCTGGCCTGGAATCTCTCTTTTTACATTGACTACATGGCTACTATTAAAAATCACAGAGAATAAATTCAGATATTGAAAGTCAGATCCTGTCCCACTTGTACCAAAGTCACTTGTGTCTATTTGTGTCCAATGAAGCTTGTTCATTACCTAGCTGACCGGCTAAAACCGTTGTATGTTTTTTTTGGAATGCGGCCAAAATGGATGTGCTGGTTTATTTCAATTACTTCTGTCACTCCGGATAAGAGAGTTTGCCAAATACCATACGTATAAATGTATTTTGACAGGTTTATCTCCTGTTATATTATAAATCACTGAGAATATTGCAGTACAGATCCACATTCTGATACTGAAATTTCACTTTTGTCAACCTGAGAGAAATGCAAGCATAAACGGTTCTTTAGGTGTTAGACTTAAAGAAGACTGGCTTGTTGTTATGGGACCTATGTTACCTACTTTTTGGCGGAAGGTATTGTCAGTATTTAAGGTCTCGAAGCATGCTCAATGATCCAGGTAAAAAAAACCCAGAAGTTGAATCTGTTCATCTGGACATAGATGAACATGTCCAGATGAACAGATTCAACTTCTGGGAGTGTCAGTATTAAGGCATATTCAGTATGAAATTCGGGGTTCTTTGATCAATTTGTTTCTTTATTTTGTCGTAAAAATAATGTTGTATGAAAGCAATAGAACACTCAAGGTTGTGTGTTATCGTGAACAACATCATGGCTGTGATTTGGTCGCAGGCATGAGCCGAAGGCAAGTGCCGTAGATCATCAACACAACAAACTCCCTCTTGTGTTCTATTGCTTAAATACCAAAATGAACATCTAAAAACTTAAATGTAAATTTTTGCTAAAGCATCTTAAGAAAGAAAATCTTCTTAAATGTTTTTTCTTAACAATGTTCTTAATAAAACGTTATCTTGTTATTATTATTGTTATTCTTTAAATAACATCTCAAGAATGATCTTATTTTTTTGAAGAATTGCAGTTAAGAACATTTCTTCTGAACTCCTTTGTGTTTGTCTTGAGAACCTTTGCAACGTTTTTCTTAAGAACGCTTTTGTGAATCTGATCCCTGGATGGAGAAGTGATCAGTCTGTTTTTGGAGTAATTGGAGTAAATATTATAAATTTGTTTAGGGACAACCAGTCACCTTACAATAACACACAAGGCTAATTGGCCCCACCTGACACTAACTGTAGTGCTTGCTTCAGAATTACTTCAGAATCAAACTGGCTGTTCCTGAAGGACACTGCTAGAAGTAACACAAAGAATTCACTATGGCTGGAAAGGTGATTTCAAAAGGGTTCCGGATAACGTTGGGAAAAGTGCTCAGTGTTTTTGTAATTTTTAACAAAAATTAAGGATCATTTTTAACAGGGCCACACGGTGGGTAGCACTGTTGCCTCACAGCAGTGAGAAGGTCCTGGGTTTGATCCCAGGTGAAGCAGTCTTGGTCCTTTCTGTGTGGAGTGTGCATGTCCTCCCTGTGTTTGTGTGGGTTTACTCCGGATACTCCGGTTTCCTCCCACAGTCCAAGATTTTTGTCTTGCTCCCTATACCACCGGCTACACACTGGCACTGGCTCTTCCAAGACTCCAGGATTAAGCAGATAAGAACGTGAATGAATGCATGAATCATTTTTAACAAAAAATAATTTTGGTTAATTTTCAGAACTGATGTTTTATCACGTTGTGTGAAGGAAAATTGTGTAATTAAAGCTGGATGCAGATTTTTTTTTAATGGGTTTTGGCTGTATGGCAGAAAAGTATTTCAAAGGAGTATGATGATTCTGTATAGGCACTGTGTATTCATAGATCTTGTGAATGTTGAGGACTGCTCCATCTATGGATGTAGCAGCGCATCATTCTCTGGCAGTTGAGTGCTTTGTTTTACCCTGTCATATTGTAAGAATGCGTTATGCTTAATGGGAGACGTGTGTTGGAGATGGCTGTGGACATTGCTGTTGGGATGAAGTCATCTCGCGCAGCCGTCAGATCACTGTCGCCCTTAAAGCAGCAGTGCCATTTTCAAGACCTTTTTGTGTTCATTGTGATGATTTGCTTCTGCCAGCACAGTCGGGCCTGTTTTTTCCCCCCAAGCCTTACCCTCTTTTCAGCATACGTCCTATATTTCTGTGCATCTCTGCTTATTTGCTTCTTTGCTGGAGTGATTCTTCTGTGCTTTGGGGGTAGCTTATGGATTGATGTACACAGCTGTTTGTCGGGCTAACAGGGGTATTGTGTAGTAAAGGGGTGGTGTGTGTGTGTGTGTGTGTGTGTGTGTGTGTGTGTGTGTGTGTGTGTGTGTTAGAGAGAGAGCGAGATTATATTGTATGTTAAGTGAAATTTAACTGTTAGCTGAGATGCATCTGACCCCAGTTACTGTGAGTACAAGAAGAAGCTGGTGGCTTTGAGGAAGAAAGTAAGTACATCTTTTGGAGAACATGTTTGTGGAGTGCACTGTTAATCTTCTAATCACTTGTCTTTCTGTCTCTTTCAATGTGCATTTGATTTTTCTCCCAACTTTTCTCCTCTGATTACATTTGCTAAGTATACACAAATAGTCGAAATAGACAAAATATAAACTAAGTGGGGTAGTCTTTACTGGAGACTGTGATGTGAAGGCCTATTTTGTGGATTTGGTGCAGTTTTATTTCCTAAGGTTGATTTGGCTAGGAATGCACCTGGTCAAGGACTGTATTCAGTGTGTGTTTTGTCTGTTAGACTGCGGCAAAAGGGGACAGACGTTTGTACTGCTTGTTGTTTTCCCTATCTGAATGTTTGTTTTTTGTTTTGTTTTTTTGCAAGGGAAAATGGGGTTGACTGAAATTCTTGTTCAAATATGTGACTGTTTTTTTCTCACCAATTTTTGTGACGAAGGTTCCAAAAATAGCATGTGAATCAATAATGAATACTCTATGAATCAATCACAATGTCATAAAGAAAACAAAATTTCCCCACCCACCGAATTTATGTTGTACGGCACTGCAGCAAAAGAAAGAAAGAAAGAAAGAAAAAATACTCATGTTTTGACTAAGTGAAAACCACAGACGAGCTAGAACTTGAAGAAAGGCAAACTTCAGTTTCTGTTGCCGTCAGCAAATGGCTTGCCAAGAAAATTATGATTTTAATATTGTATTGGAAAACCTGCCTTAGATGGACACATTTGGCCTATTAATTTCAGTAACGGGTTCACTTCTTTTAAATTATGCAATTAAATGAATAAATAAGCAAGCAAGTGCTAGTAATAGGGAACTGCATTATTTTCTTTTCATAATCATTTTGTTTACTCAACTTAAGGCCTATATGCAATTAAACTGTATTTTAGAGAGCAGAGTTCATTCTGTGAATGAGTGAGAGATTCTGTGTGTGTGTGTGTGTGTGTGTGTGTGTGTGTATGTCTACGGGCCCCGAGGATGAAGGTTGTTGCCCAGAGCACCAGCTGTTAGCTGTTAACTTTCACACCTGCTCAGTTCAACCCTCTTTAAGTAAACAGCCGATTAAGTTTAGTCAGAGGACAGAATTAAAAATGTTCTTTAAACAGGACGAAAGGTCCTTCTCTGCGAGGCGGGTGCATACGTTGAAAGATTTCTCTGTCCATCTTATATTCCCGTCGACAATGGCGACATTGTTAATGCTCGTGCCAGTTGTTTGTACACTGCACATGCATAACATAACAATGTAATTTGTCTTTGTAATGTCAGACGCACTGACCTTGGCTGTGGTAGTTGTTCCTGTGTGTACTGATAGAGTCCATCACATGAGCAGAAGTATCTGTACCTCCAAGCAGACCTGCTCCGTGTCTGAATATTATGCATCAGAAAGATTGGAGCTTAAGGTGTGTTAAAATACGACATTACTTCATTGTACTATAAGGGAAGCAAGAGAAAGATGGGTAGAGCGTGGGGGAAGAGGGAGAGAGGGAGGATGGCGGTGCGAAGAACTGCACAGGCTTGAACTGTATGTCTGCTAAATTTATCATGAGGCCTCTGGGAGCACTGAAATGAGAACAGTGGCCTATTACTGCTAAGAAGGTGTTTTATTGGGAATATGCCCACATGCTACCCGAGGGAGATGAAGGGACCTAGCTGACTATGTGTGAGGATCATGTGTGAGTGTGGAGGATGAGGGTGCGCACATGCTCTGCCCTTGTGCGTACAGGGCTGTGAATGCTTCCATGCCCAATACAGGCATCCGCCGTCTAACGTCTTATGTTCTGTGAAATAGGATTTTGACCAAAATGGATGTTGACCAGATATTACCATAGTCTCATAGTCTTTGTAGGCTACTGCAGTGTTAATGTAAAGGTCATTTTAACAAGAAAACTGTGCAGCTAATATGGAAGTGTGTCAGCGATACCTCTGAAAACATGAGTGGGCAGCACGGTGGCTCGGTGGGTACCATCGCCGCCTCAGCAAGAGGGTCCTGGGTTCAATCCCAGCGTGGAGTGTCCTGGGTCCTTTCTGTGTGGAGTCTGCATGTCCTCCCCGTGTCCGTGTTTACTCCGGGTACTCCGGTTTCCTCCCACAGTCCAAAGACATGCATATTAGGTTAATTGACTACACTAAATTGGCATTGACTTGTACTGAGATAACCTTGTGTAAGGATGTAACCTTGTGTGTGTCGCTGAACATGGCCACTGATGCTGATAGCGACGTTAAATAAATGAATAAACGAAAACATGAGTGGAACGCTACCATCCTAAACTGTTATACACATGTTGAACTTTTTTTTTTATCAGTCTTGGAGAAATTCAAAATAATTATAGAAAATCCTGTAATATACTGTTACGACCCTGCCTTGGGGAAAGCCGTAACATTTAAGAGGATGGTATGATGGAAGCCAAAATGCCATGATGGACACTGTTAGGAACAACACGGACGATCAGGCAGATGAAACCTAGACTCAACGAGTAAATGTAGACCACTTTATATAGTTATAGATTAGAGAGAATATACAGGTGGTGTAGGACAAACATAGGAGTACTACTTACAATAGGACAGGCACATACACTTACAACCACCATTTACAGCTTGTTACAAATAAGTAGTGGAAAGTCATACACACAAACACGACTAACTTGCACAAAAAAAGTCTCTAAACACATCAACCGAGTTAGAACAGTGTCTAATCCAAATGTGAGCTAATGAGCAAGCCAGCAGGTAGTTAGCTTTCAAGTGAATGATGGATTTCTGTTCTGCTCGTGGTTCCACAGTGTTGATAGGCTGGTGAGGTGACCAGCAGTTTATGGCCACAATGTCCAGAGTTAAAAGACAGAATTTTTTCCTATTATAATTTACTATACTTCTTAAGACCTTGACTGTAAAGAGAACAGATGTTGATCAGATGGACGTTAAAAGGCCCATACATTGCATTTCTTGCTTGAGTTACTGTATAGGTCTTTGCAATGAAGATTCTTTTCTTCACATTGGAAATTCACCAAGATATGTCACTTCTGACACTTGAGGTCTTCCAGACAATATTATTTGTATTTGTGGTTGGTTATTGGTGGATAACCAGAAGAGGTTGGACTAGAAAAGTTCTGATCCTGTTTTGTTCTCCTAGTGTATCAGTATCAGTATGGGAATATACCGATAATGGTCCTCACAATGGTCTTCATGTAGGTGATCTGATCCGGCACATTAGGTCAGCAGTGGCCCTGATACGATACACATTCAGTCATTTTCAAATCTACTGAATCCAATTCAGAGTCATGGGGAGCTGGAGCCTTACCGGCAGCACAAGGTGGAAGGCAAGAACCAACCATAGATAGGTTGCCAGTGCACACACACTCACACTAGGACCCTTTGCAGACACCACTTGACCTAAAGCATGTCTTTGTAATGTCGTATCTGAACAATACCTCCCTGAGACTAACTATCATCACACGACGCAGTCACATTTATAAGCACAGTTTGTGTATGAACTAACAGCAGATGTTCTAAGGGGAAAAAAAACTTTTCATGAATTGTATTTAAAAGGGAACTGAAATATAGGCTTACAAGTGAATGTGTTCTCTTTAAGCCTGTTCCTCTTTTAATCAGACTGCTCTTGTACTATATAGTGAAATGTAAAACAATGATATCTCTGCGTACTGTATGTGCGCAAAGAGGGAAATAACATCTACCCACAATGGAATTTACTGTATGATCGTATACATACATAACTGTGCGTAACATAAGGAGGACACACATGTTCAGTAGTGCATTCACTGGACCGTGTAATAGACAGACTTTATTTCAGCATGTGATTTGGTGAGTCTGCTTCTCTTTTTAATGTAAATATTCTCTGAGAAGTGCGAATGAGTAGTGATGTGTGTGTGTGTGTGTGTCTGTGTGTGTGTGTGTGTGTGTGTGTGTGTGTGTGTGTGTGTGTGTGTGTACACATTTTCCTTAGCATGTATTTCTTAGTCTTCGTAGTCTCAAACCGGCACAAAACATTATTCCTGTATGTGTTATTACAGTATAATCCATGATTAATGCTCACCTTCTTTATTCTACACTGTGGTTTGTTGGCTCCAATAGTCTTCTGTTTGTAAAACTATATTTGAATTTCCTAATCCATCTGTCAATATGACAAAAATGCAATGAACCATATAAAATGGAGGTACCCCTTATTTAAGAGTGGAGGTCAGTCTGAAACTGATCTGTATTGGATTAAACATATTTTCAGTTTGCTATACTTGATCAGACAGACAATAGATGGAGATAATCCTTCTGGCTGATGTTCACACGTGTTTTTTTTCCTCCTTTCCTATTTTTTAATACAAACTTGGCCAGAAGGGGGCAGAACCTAGTGGCTTTTCTGCTCTTCTTTTTTCCTCCTAAAAGTGTGTGAATGTGATGATGTGAGTAAACCGAGTGCACATCCTCAGTGCTGAAACAGGAAGAGTCCCTGTGCCTGACATGATGACTGTTCTTTTATCTTGCTAGAGAGCAGCTTATTGAGCTGCAGTGGCAACAGTTGATTTAAGTCTAACAGGAGTGACAATGGAAGTCTGAATGGTCAGTGTGCAACAGGATTCACTAGGAGCGTCACACATGCTTTTTCACTTTGAGGAATTGAGAAGAGGTTTAGTCATCTCTATTTCAAAAGTGAGTGTGCCACAAGTCATGTTTGTGTGTCCTGTAACAACTTAGTGTTGTGTTTGCTCTTATTGGGCGACAGAATAAATGTAATATATTCATTCGTTCATTCATTCATTGTCTTATCCTGTCTTATCCACTTATCCTAGTCAGGGTTGCAGGAGAGCCGGTGCCTAGCTGGTGACACAGGGCGCAAGGCAGGAACAACCTCTGACAGGGCTCCAATCCATCGTAGGGCAAATGTAATACAGCTGATGATATTTAACAGTTTGTGAGTTTTCCCATTTAGATTGAGGGACTGGGACTATAAGGGTACTGGCCTGCGGTCCTTAAGATCTAGGGTACAAACCCCACCTCTGCCAAACTGACACTTAATAGTTTTAGTTTATGTGCACGTGATATTCTGATAACTGCAGAAAATCAGATTTTTTCAGTAATCTGATCAATGAGTATACATGCACTAATCAGAGTAATCAGATAAGAGGAAAACTACAGGTTCTGCTCTGCAATTAGCCAGTAATTTCACAGAAGTATGGGACAAATTTCAAACTTTAATAATTGAATAGTGAAATTCTTAATTTCCTCGAGCATACACTGTGTTTCAGTGCCTTAGCAAAAGTGTTTGGCGGCTGTTTCACAGATGCTGCATTTAATTCCAGGGTTGCCAGATTCCGCAAGAGAAACAAGCGACCAGGTCTATGGAAACAAGCCCAAAAAAAGCAAAGGCTCTTAGAATAAGCTGACCTGGCAACCGTGTTTTATTCTGCGATCTGCATCTGGGACTACTCTATACTCTGTATGGTTACATTTGTGTTCATGTTTGTGAGCTCAAGTCCAGCTCTCTTTATTGAATTTTTTAATCTGAATTCTGGCAAGGTAGACAAAAGATAGACGAGAATGCGATATCAGAGTCATGATTTGCATCTTCATAATCTAAACATACTTATTAGTTCCCGAGTCGCGATTACTTTTAAACATACAGTATTGTGCAAAAGTCTTAGGACACCATTAGATTAGATATACCATTGTTTTAGTAACGGTATAATGACCCTATATAATTATTTCCCAGTCTTGTTATTAGAAAACAACCAGAAAATACAAGAAATGTATATACAGTATTAAAATCTGAAATAAAACAGCATCCATAGGCTACAGTGCCAAGTATTTTGTGTCACCTCCCCTTACATTTGAGCAGCGACAGCATCTGGCAGCTTCAAGAAACTACTTTTTGGAAGGGGAACAGGGTGAAAATGTTAAGATATGGTAAAGCTCACAAACACTGGAGTGAATATCAGTGGAAAAAAGTATTACTGAGTAAGGAATCCAAGTTTGAAATTTTGGGTCCAGTAATTGACAATGTGTTATGTATGCTCATCATACCATTGCAAAAGCAACACATTTTGCACAGGACTATATATGATATCCATCCACAGTGTTTAAACCGTCGTCATTATGTTTTCAGTGATTTATGAAATAGTAGGAAAATATCAAAATCTACCGAAATAGCCATCATATAGCCTAAAAACTCTTAACCGGTGTCCAGGGACTTAGTGCTCCCTTAGTAATTTAAAATGTGATATGATTGCCTCAAAGTTAAAGAGTGATGTCACACTTTAGCTGAAGCCTACCTACTGAACGTCTCCTTTTAAATAAAATAATGTGTGGATTGTGCTGTCAGAGCTGATCTGACCTAATTATTTTGATTTAATGCCATAAGAAACTGATACATTTTATTTTGATATTTATGTTAAAGTGAAAATAGTTCTGATTTAAACCATAGACATTCCACAGCCAGAGAACAATGCATGCTTGCAAGATAGCCCTTTCCTTTATTTTTATTTTTCTTCTCTTTTCTCCCTCTGTCCCTCTCTGTTTCTCTCTGTTGACCAGATTGTTGTGTTTACTTATCTGTTGTTTAATTAAAAGGGGCTCCTTTCTTCAGACATGCATTGTTTCACCAGTGCACAGGGAACCCCCTGCTGGGGTCAAAGGGTTAACAGGCGTCAACTGTGGAGCTTTTTTTCTACTTTGTCTTTTTTTTTTTTTTTTAACGGCCCCACACAAAGACATTGCTTCACCTGCACCCCCTACCAAAGAACCCCCCACACACACCCACACACACCCGTACAGCCCGCGGCAGCCCCCGCTGCTGCTTGTGTTCCCATTTGAATTGATTGTGTTTAGAGCTCAGCTTGTGATTGGTGGAGAAAGGGCGTGGTTGATTGGATAGTTTTGTATCTTGTCAGTCGGGCAGCAACCTCACGCGTGCAATCTATCCGTATTCCAGGGAAGAAGGCTGGAGACACAGCAGCGGCACACACAGGCGCACTCTAGCTGTAAACACCTCTCTCGCCCTCTCTCTCTCTCTACCTCTCTCGCCCTCTCTCTCTCACGCTCTGACTCACACTCTCTCACTCACCGTTCCGAGATTGCGTTCCTCTCATCTTCCATGATTCTCTGATCGGCCTCGGTGCTCTGCCTCTGTTTACCCTGCCAGCTAAATGGAGTTTGTCAGGTTTGTCAATATGATTGATTCTTTAATTGTCTGCTTTTCTTGATGTGTTTTCTTTTTTTCTTTTTAAAAAGGGCAACCTGAACATTTTTAATTTGATCTGGGAAAAGAGAGGTGTGTGTGTGCGTGTGCGCGTCTGTGCGTGTGCGCGCGTGTGCGCGTGTGTGTGTGTTGAGATGTGTAACTTGAGCGTTTTTATGTCAGTGTGTGAGACATGACTTCAGATGGGACAGTTTATCACCTGTAGGCTAACACACACACAGAGGCGATGGCTTTGTGTTTAAGAGGACATTTTTGGACCGTTTTCTAGTCTCTGCTCGCCATGGGGTTGCTCTGAGAGTGTTGTGTTATTTTGTGCGTTTTAGTGGAGTACTTTTGGTCACTGACTCTGACTGTAACTGACGTTTAGTTTAAATTCATTTTACAACCGGATTTAGGTTATTTCTTTAGGTTTTTATCAAACTTTCTTCTACTTTAAATTAGTTTTACTCCTTAAAATATGCTGCACACGTTCTGTGTGACGTGCTATGGGTACGTGTGCTTCAGTGTTGTGTTGGACAAGTAAGTTAGGGGGTTACAGCTTTCTACCAACACTAATCCACGTTGTGTATAATTTTGGTGGACAGCTGGAGAAACTTTGGGGTTTTATTTTTAGAAATGCTCTCTAGATATCGTTATTTCCAATATGAGATTATAATCCAGTAGTAACATGGTCATAGTAAGCAAGGCTGCTCTCAAAAAAGTTGTGCAGAAACTCATGTTTGTATACAAGAGTGATCAGTTTCATGACCGTCATTCTTGTGCACATGAAATGTATTAGTGGATCAATCTAATACCTTTGATCCAGATACACAGTATTGGATCAGTACATCCCTAGAGTTTACCCACTTGTGTACTTGTGGGTGTGAGGCCAAGGGCAGGGATTGAGGATAAGTAATGTAATGCACAATTACAGAAGTACACATTCACGTCTTCATCCACACACCCACTTTTTCGTTCAGAACCTTTGGCATTTTAAATTTCATTGAAGTAAAAATCTCTGAAGTCTTCATTGAATTTATTTAGACGTATTCAACCCGGTTTCCCTGTCAGCGTCCTGTTGTTACATTTTTAACTTGCGCTCGCAAAGTGCTAAAGCTTTCAGTTTATTGATTGTAGCGCGCTGCCGGTGTTTAGCCTGGCAGCGGTGCGCCGTGTTGGATGTGGGGAAGTAGGCAGACTGAGCTGAGGGAGACTGAGCGAGAAAGTGTGCGATATTGTGTGGAAACTTAGGCAAAGCCTGTGCGGTTAGGACGCTAATTCCGTCCAGCTGCTCCCAGTGCTTTAGGGGAGCGAGCAAGAGGGATGATTTGGGCTGGCACTTTGTAATCAGACTTGATTTATTGTTCATCGCGAGTGTATTAGAGGCCGGGCTGCGCTTGTGCCACAGTTCAGGTTGGCATGACGCCACTAACACCTGTCATTTCTGTGGCATGACAGCAGAAGCGATCAGAAGCGCTGTACTTGCGAGAGAGAATGAGAGAGTGCCGTTTTCAACACAACTCTATAATTGCAGGTGTTGCCGAATGTAACTTTCTAGTACAGACTTGATATTGACACAGCACTCTCAGGAACAGAAAAGCTCTGAGCACATTTGTCTCTCCAGGGTCAGCAGTCATTTGCTTTCGACCTTTTTTTCCACCCAGCCCTCTTCCAGGATGCACCTCAGGTGAGAAAACACTCCGGCACAGCGCTCTGCCTATGTGACAAATGATTCATGTGCAGAAAAAGGGCTCGGAGTTACTTCAGACAACTTTGCGGATAATTTCTTCTTTATCCGTTACAGCTGCCATAATAATAGTAAGTGTAGTCAAGCCGTTTTAAGCCTGTGTTTGTAGCCGAGTACTACAGCAATAAATTCCACACTGAAATTTACTTAGACATTTGATCTGTCATTTTCATTTTCAAGTAGCTCCCAGCAGCCGACAGCGGTATCTCCTGTCTGTTATCAGCATTAATTGGATTCACGCCTCCGAAAAGACAGACACCACGACGCAGACATAAATCAGAACGCCGCGAGGTTTGGCTCAGCCGGCGTCCGGCGTCATGGCGACGGAGATTAGCGCGGTGGATGCCGTGCCTTAGCGGCGAATGGAAACTATCTGCTCGCTGGACGTGACGGCTATTGTCTCGCAGCAAATTCTCCGTTTGATGGAGGGGGGGATTTGCACGCTTTGTGATCTTAATTAAATCTCCGCCGACGCCAGTAACGTGTCTGACAGCACGTGTGGTGTTGCGTAACCTTGTTAGCCGTATCGAATATTGGTGATGCGTTAAGGTTAAACTGGAGAGAATTGAGTCGTGGCGTGACTGCATGTCCTTAAACTTTTTAAATGTGTGGAAGGAACACACGACGGATTATGTGACCGGTGCATTAAGAAAGTTTTGTGTGTCTGTGTGTGTTAGAAGTGTGTATAATATATGTAAGGGATATAATCCAAAACTTCAGGATGTATAAAACCATCTCCATCAAGCTTGTGTGTGTGTGGGTAGAGGGGTCTATGCTTTCGCCTGACGTAGGTCTGTGTAGCGCCTGATCTGCTGTAGGAGCATGCAAACTTCAGCGGAGTGCGTTTCTTTAATGCGAAACTTTCTCTCTCCTCCTCTTCATCATGGCTTCGTTTTCCAGATCAGTGGACGCGCTCTGCCCAAAAAACCTGTATGTGGATGCTTTAAAATGAAGTTAAATGCAATTGGCACGTCTGTTTGGACAGCTGCAGTTCCCACAGCCCTCTCATTAAATGGGTAGGGGTGTAATGTGTCTGATCTCCCTTCCTCTCTATTACATCGCTTTCTAAACCTGAGATTAACCCCATTAAAACTCCCAGGACCTGCCAGCAGGGCCAGACTTGCCTTCCACACTGTCTTACCCGCACTGTTTTACTGTAGTTACTGAATGATTCAGCTTAGAGTTGAATAATTGAATGTAGTCTGGAGGTGAAAAGGTGACCAGATTTGCCTTTCGACTTTCCTTTTTTTTTTACATGTATGTAAAAGTACTGTATATCCTTTTTTAGAAGAATAATGCAAAAATGGCCGTTATTATTATTATAATACTTGATGTGTTAATATCATTTCATGTGACCATTAGCAGCGGTGACAATAGCATAAATAAGTTATGTTTAAGTGGGTTTTTTCAATTCCCGCCGCGCCGTTCAGTAAACACGCTAGCAGCGTGTAAGTGAGTCGTCCTGACCTTGTCGCTGGTTAATTATGCCAGCTCGGTCGGCCGTGGTGCGAGGCGGAGTGTGAAATCCTCGTTTTTCCGCTCCGTATCAGCAGCCTCTCGGAGCCGAGCGGCATTCGCGTCCGAGCCTACGTCGGACAAAGGTAGAGCACGTGGCAGCTTCAAACACAGGCCCAGACTCTTCTGATTTCTCAAGGGCTTGTTCTGTTGTGCTCCACCATTCTGTTTGATGTCTTCACAAAACAAGATGACATCGGGGAGCATTAAAATTTGATCTTTTTTTTTTCCCTGCCGTCTCTCCCACTCCAACCTGTATCTGTGCGGCCGCGTCGGCGTTTTAAGATGCTTCTTATTGAAGTTGTTTCCTCTTTTCGTTTTCACTTTTCGCACCGTTCATCTTAATTGCCCCTGCCACCAAGAGAGTCTCTCTCTCCTCTCTGTGTGTGTGTGAAAGAGAGAGAGAGAGAGCTTTTCTTGCTCTTGTGGGCAGACTGTGTTCATTAAGACAGTATCAGCGAGTCAGATGGGTGTCAGATGTTTCCTCATTAGGCTAACATTTGCCCTGATGATGCCCTTTTCTTACAGCCCCCTTTACCAAAAGCAGCTTGCTATGAGCAGGTAGCCTTTGTAGGCTACACTTAAGATGAACGCTCTCTTCCTTGCCGCTGTTCGCCTTCCAGCCGATGTAGATATTTACGAGAGGCACCTGATGTTTGGGACCGTAAGCCGTAATCGCAGCACAATTTAAAAAAATGAGGGGGAAAAAAAACGTTTTAGCTTTATAGTGCAAGTGTAGTAACCTCAGTTTTCAAGTAAGTATATTGTTCGTTTTAGCTGCAATAAAGTTTGTGGTTACATTTATTGGCGTGTGTAATGTGTGAAAAACCACTTGGCACTTTCTTCTCAAATTCATAAAATACCAGCCACCTCAAGGGCTCTCAAATACTCATTCCATCCACAAACCTTTAAAAACTATTTCAGTATGTATTTCACTTTCATACCTATAGATATCATTACTTAACCTTTGTGTTGTCTTAAAGGCCCACTACTGTTTTTATATTAGAAACACAACGCCTTTTTTTCAACTTGAAATGTGATGACTTTAGAAAACGTTAGAAAAAGTGAAACATTGCCTTTATACACATTTACATGGAAGCTGCACCACTAGGGTACAAGGATTGTCGTAGGGTTATTTTGACCTAGCAGTTATACAGTCACTTACACATCACAAAACACACACTCGCACATAATGAGTAACTGAGATTGGGTGCTGCTGAGTATGTTTCTTGGAAGTTTCTTGCGTATGTGCGGCATCTCATCTCCATGACCCCCACAGACCAAATAAAAACAGTTGTATGCAAAATAAACACAGTTTCAGACAAAATTAATATGACTTCAAAGCATTGTTTACTAATGGGGAATGCAGTCAAAGGTTGTAAAGCTGTTGGTGACAGGAACCCCAGTTGCCTCTCTCTCTCTCTCTCTCTCTCTCTCTCTCCTGAGGAATGGGCAGTGACTCAAAAAATGAGATTCATCCTTGTACAGTATATAAGAATATATCAGTATGTCACTGGAAAACATATTCAAGACTGCTGATGTTTCCCTTCAATAAAATGGATTCTGAACTACTTTATACACATTTCTCCTTCTTTTTAGGATACCTCTTGCTATAAAATAGTGTATAGTGTCCACTTATGCAGTACCTTTATCAGCAATAACAATAATAATAATTAACCCTCTGCTTTAATAAAGAAAATAATTATGGCAGTTGCATTGAAAACGAGTAGTGTCCAATGATTAAATGCAGTCTGTCTAACCCAGTTATTTGCAACGTTGGTAATGAGTGACAGGTTGCTTCTTTATTCCAAATAGAGTTGGAGTTTAAAATTCAATTACACTGTTTTATTTCAGGGGTTTAGTGAAGGCAGGTCATTTTTGATCCTTAAGTGAAAGGTTAACTAAGGGTTAAGTCATGCATACATTTCAGATTTTCAACATCTACACGTTGCGAATGCATTTTCCTACTCTTCTCAGTATGCTACTTCGTGGTCCTTATCAAAGTGTGAAGCAAGTTTCCAAGTGGATATCATCTTCTCCGTCTCTTCGTCGATGTGGACTGGTTGCAGTGGCCTTAGTGATATAAGTGCTCTTGCCCAGCTTAAGGATATCCCAGCTCATTCAGCTGAGGATTAAACACCAGCAGTTACCATGATCAATAGGTTAAGGAGAGTGCAATCCCTCTCCCCTATAATGCCCTTACTGGTAATGGGTACTAAAATGTGGCTGTAACAGATAGAGCTCAGGCTCTGGAGCCGTACTGATCTCAGCCTGTTTGGAAGGTGGACACGTGAAGAAATTAATTACTAGCGGCGTACAAAGACGATCAGAATTTCTTAAAATGGCCCTATTTAGCCAACAAGAAATTTCACTCGCCCTATAATGCAGAGTTCAGTGAATGAAACTCCGTAGAATACATAAGCTATGTATTTACGAATACCATCCAATGGCGGCTTTCACTAAAGCACTGTCATGATGTCATGATGAGTCACGACGCCTTATCACTCCTTTCTCATCCACCTCCGCAACCTTCAAAATAGTTCTTCGAAATTAGTGTTGGCAAGCAGTAAAGACACAGGTGCATAATGACTGGGAAGTGAGCAAGTCGAGGCGTGGCCTATGCAAATCTTACCATAAGCCATGTGCAAGAGTCAAGATAGGATGCATATTAAGCACCGCAGAGGTGTACTAGGCCAAATAACTTCCCCCCTCGTCTTCTGACGGCGTGTATGTAGAGCAGAAAGTGCCCACATGCTAAGTTGTGGCTAGTAATGTGTTTTTCCTTTTTCCCCCCGCACAAATGCCCTTTAACCACGTTGTGTTCACTGTCAAAACAGCACTGTGTTTACGCATTGAGTGACTCTTCTTCCTTGACACCTCTGCCCTTTGTAGCACTGGAGATGCGCCAGGCATTCATTAAAGGTGGCTTGTTTGTGTTTTATTTCTTTAAAGCGAGGCAAATTAGCCCGTATTTATGCGAGCAGACGACAAACAACACCCCTTACGAAAGGAGGACGATACAAAAGCCTCAATTACATCTACCAGAACATTCCAAGCCATATCATCTGCTGTGATCCACGGATACAATTGGAGTAACCTTGGTGAAGGCTGTCTCCCTTATGTCTGGCCCATTAAGGCAACACACACACACACACACACACACTCCCACTCAAGGGTGAACACACTGGATTATACGCTAAGGGCATTTTAACAGTGGCAAATTAGATCTTTTTCATCTCCATCTTGTTTGTCAATAAACATCACAACAAGAAGATTATAATGGCACATACACACACACACACACACACAGGTTCCACTGAGCCACTTCAGCAATTAAGGGTCCCTGTCAGTTCTCTACTAAGTCCCTTTTCAATGTCACCACACATCACACTGTTCTCCACGCTCACCTTTTTATCCGTGTCTTACTGCAGTCTGTTATCGGATGTGTTTTCCAAAATAATGCCCGAGAGCTTACTGGTTTATGTGTTCCTGAATTGTTGTTGACAACATCTTAACGAAGAGTACTCATTGATTGCGCCCTTGAAACAGCCCACATTAAATTAATTGACGTTTTCCTTTTTTCTATTCCCATTCTCAGTTCATTTCCTTATTGAGCTGTGTTGTCACGTTTGCAGCATTGCTTTTTTTGAACATCTGAAAAAATTATCAGAACAGGACAATGCAATCAAGAGCAACACTCTATGCTAATAGCCAGTGGCCTTGTTACTGGACTAAAGCATTCAGCGATTTGAGGTGCTGGCTGTTGAAAGTGTGTGTGTGACCAGCTATTTGTAATACTTGTGGGGGATCATATTGTCCCCCGAAGCAGAGGGACATCTGATATTTTTGGGCTTGTGGGGACATTTTGATGGTCCTCACAAAAATCCAAAAGAGAGAAGACATTTGCTTTTGATTACTCTAGTTAGGGATAAGTGAAAGTGGAGCGTCTATTGGCTTCAGCAATCATTATGTCAATGGAAAGTCCCTATATGCATACTGTTATCAGGATTGTGTGAGTGTTGTTGATATTGGTTTTGTCTGAACCAAACGTTTTCTTTGTTTTGTTTTTAAATTGTGGTGTTAATTGTGTCAGTAGTCGCCAGATCAATTTCTGTGCGTATGATATACTGTACTGTACATATATAATGTAGCATCTGAATACGACTGTGCCTTGTTCTTAACCAGTTGTCTTTGTGTGTGTGATGCAGGTGCCAGTGTCAGTGGCTATGATGACCCCGCAAGTGATAACTCCTCAACAAATGCAGCAGATTCTCCAGCAGCAAGTCCTGAGCCCTCAACAGCTCCAAGTCCTCCTGCAGCAGCAACAGGCCCTGATGTTACAGCAGGTACATGCTCCAAGACAGACATTTCCCCTGCAGAATAATAAAATATTTTTTAAGTACTTTGAAACCAGTAAAATGTGAAGAACACAGGCAACATGTACTCAGCTTCCGTGGGACTCGACTCTGTGTGTGTCTGTCCATGCATATATATATATATATATATATATATATATATATATATATATATATATATATATATATATAAGTATATATATACAGTATTTATGTGTAATATATAGATATATATTAGAAGATAGATAGATAGATAGAGATAGATAGATAAGTCTGTTCGCTTTAACCACAAGATCTTAAAAATATAATAAATTGTAATAGGAAAAAAAATCTGTCTTTTATCCCCTGGACATTGCGAATGTAAACAGCTGGTCACCTCAACAGCCGGGAGGCGGGACTTAGTTTAAGTCCGTCATTTGTGTGTTGTACGAGTGTGTGTAACTAGCTTATCGGTCATGTGCTCGCTTCCTCGTTAGCTCACCTTTAGACTATAGAATGCTCTAGGTCAATAGATGTGTTTAGAGACATTTTTGTCCAAGTTACTCGTATTTGTGTTTATAATTTTCCGCTACTTATTTTGTAACAAGCAGTAAAAAGCCGTTTGTAAGTGTATGTGCCTGTCCTATTGTAAATAGTACTTCTTTGTTTGTCTCCACACTACCTGCATGTTCTCTGGTTCACGTTCACTCGTTGAGCCTCTATTTCTTTTGCATTGTTTGTAATACTGTCCATCAATGCTTTTTTGGCTTCGGCCAAACAGAAGGATCAGGTCCATCATACCACCCTCTTAAGCACTACGGCTTTCTCTTATACAGGGTCATAGCAGTAGATTGCTGCACTTTCCATAATTATTGTGAATTTTCATAAATTACAAATGCAGCGGCTTTAGGAAACTTAAACCTATCGTTTGCACGCAGTTTTCTTGTGAAAAAATCTTCTATATTTACATTACAGTAGCCTAAAAAGACAGTGTGACTCTATAGGTATATGACTACAGCTAGATTGGCCTAGAGCTAAATCTGTGCTGTGAATTTTTGCAGCAGCAACTTCAGGACTTCTATAAGAAGCAGCAAGAACAGCTCCACCTCCAGCTCCTCCAACAGCAACATGGCAGCAAACCACAAAACAAGGAGGTACGTTAGCACTATACATACATGCAGTCACATGCCTACACACCTGTTTCTTTTAAGGCACTCCTCTTTTTATTAGCCACTTTCACACTGCAAATAGACGTCTCACACAACAGCGAATGAGATTTCTCCATTTCTCTAGCTTTTGAATGACAAATATTTGTTCTGCTCAAAGTAGTAGGAACATAAAGACAGATCCTGATACTGGGTTGTATGTGACAGAATTTGAAGGGGTCCCAAGCATAATTGTGGAAATGGCAGAAAGAAAAGGGACGTGTAATTGTGAGATAGCAGGGATAAGGAGAGCTTGTTCTGCATCTCTCTCACCCCAAACTCCCACTTCCCCCGAGTTAGAGCCTGGCCTCAATTACAGTGGCTGTGTTATAACGAGCGGTGGATGCAGACGTCGCCCGTGACAAAAGAACTGATTATTGCTTGGTAAAAAAAATTAGTTCAAAGACAATCCAGGATTTTCAGACTTTTCCCCTCTGAGAACCACATTCACGTTCAAAGTGTGTAAATTAAACTGAATAAAAAAAGGGAGGGAAAAAAAAAAAAGACTCAGACACAAGCATGCACATGCATGCACAAACGTTCGCACACACCCACACATGTGCGGACTTCAAAGTCCCAAGGCTTGCTAATTAATGAACTAAGGGCTTCAGTTTGGACAAGTTGTGGTGCTTCGCTCCCATAAATCAACGTGACAGGACTGTTTCTCTTGTCTCTGATAAGAGATGTCACTCTCTCTCTCTCTCTCTCTCTCGTTCTCTCTGTTGCTTCATGTCAAATGCACAGGGCAGAAGGGAAGAGGGGGAAGTTGACATAGCAAAAAGCCACAATTGATCAGCTGAATGGGGTACAGTGAATAAAAAAAGAAAAAAACTTTTGAAGCGCATTATGTTTGATCACAGGAAACTGATGCAGCCCTCGAGAGGCTTGTTCGTCTTGCCGATGTTTTCTCGCTCTCCCTCCTTCTCCCTGCTTTCTTCTATCCGTTTGGATTTCTTATGCAGCCATCAAAAGACAAGAAGCATCATTCTGCCACTCCCTCCCATGGGGCTTCCTCACAATAACCCCCTGTTGTTGCTTTGTGCCTTGCTTTCATTTTAAAGACATCAATTTTTTTCTCTTTTAAGGGTTTTTTTTCAAAGATCTTTACCTTCAGATTGGAGTCGGGACAATAAAAGGACCTGCCAGTGTCACTCTGTATTTTGTCTGATGCTTGAGCTTTGTCCTCCGCCTTCATGTGCCGTTTGCCGTTAAGCTCTCGTCTGCTCTGATGTGACTCTGTGATGCCAGCGTAGTGTGTTTGTTCGAAGAAAATGGGCCCGGACCTCTTGTATAGCGCAACAATGTGTACTTCCTGTACTGATTTAGTTCTGACAATTGCTGAAGTGAGCTTTGGTTTGTTTGATTTTCCACAGGCATCCAGAACTATCGCGTAGGCTGTTGTTCTGATTAGTAGCCCATTTTCACAGCTTCAAGCCTTGTCAAGTAAAGCGTTTGCTTTGTCATTGGGAAAATGCTAGTCCTGGAAATGCCATAGCACTCTGTGGGCTGTAGTCCAACAGCACCACCAGGGCCCACGTGCTGCACTGGACGGGATGACATTCCTTCCTTTCTTATCAATCAGAGTGACACTAGTCGGTCGAGAGCATTTGGAAGCTCATTATACAGACTAGGAAACTTGGTGCCCCCCTCCAGGTGCGTTAGCTGCCCTGTGACATCGCATGTCTCAGAGGAAGCCCGTGTCAGCCCCCACCCATCCCAACTGCAGGCTGTCATGTGAGAATCAGTTAGGGAGTGGAATTTTTTGTATATATATATAATGACTAAATGAGTCATTCAGCCGAATGGGTGCGACTTGCTTGTTGTAACTCATAAAAATGGCACATTTTCTATAGTTTTTTTTTCACACTAAATCTAACAACACATGTATTTAACTATTCATAATGAGTACTGGTCAATCTCAGGCAACTTTTATTTATTTGTACATGGCTTCGCCTATTACTGCTACTCAGCCTCCTCTTTATATGAGTAACAGGACCGAGCACAGAATTAGCAAACACATCAAATGTAACCACATTGCGTCCAGGCTAATAGTATTAAGACAAAGAGGGCATTCTAAGGATTTACCAAAAAAAATAGTATTTTTACAAGAAACAAATAACATCTAAAAATAATTTCGGTAACAGGCTAGTAAGTTGAGATTGACTTTCTTAGTCCTAGTTACAATATCACCTAATATAGAGGATAAAATAAGACTAAAATAAAATAACTTTTGGTCTCCCCATGGTCTTCAGAAGATCCAGATGATACAAGTTCCTACTGAACATGTTCCATAATTTTCAGGAGTGGGAACAGGACTCCTGGGGACATGATTAAAATATGTGTTGTAAAATAAAATATTATGGATGTCTAATGAGGGAAAAAAAGTGTCATTTTAGAGACCATGGACAGCTAAAAACTGGGGTTTTTCAGTGTTCTAGATTGGTTTTTCTTATTGTTTTAAATTATATACCTAAATTTGCAGTTGCATTACTGTGCAGGACGCTTTGGATGGTTTGTTTTTTGTTTACAGTTAATTATATTAATTATATATACATATAATATCCTGGGGACACTAAGAGGCACCCATTCAGTGGAATAACTCAAATTGTGAGACAATGGCATAAACAAAACAGCAAAAGAAATCGAATGTTTAAATGTTTGAACTCATTTCTTCTGATTAGTATTATAGAAGTACCAGCATTAGCCTGCGGTGTTCTCAGAAAGCGCACGGCTAAGTCATTTATCATTTTGGCACATTATACTGTCCTATTGGCCAAGCCTACAGTTTCATTTCAAAACTCGTACTTGAGTTGCGTAGTGTTTTAATTATTAGAGATCGGTCAATATAAGAGAAACAAGAGTGTCAGTTTTAAATACATTACCCCAAACTGTGTTGCTAATAAAAAACAAACATTTGTAAATTGCGTGACTATGGCATAGAGAGAGAGACGGCGTAGCTTGTTTATGTAGGCATGTTTATCAGGCAAGTTCAGCTCTGCTCCGGGTCTCCTGTGTGACCCGGCCGCCATGGTGCTGCGAGACCTTTTTTGTTTGCCTTCAATCGGGAGCACTAAACACAGCAGTGCATCCTGTGTTTGGGAAGAGGGTGTGGTACACAGCTTTACAGCAGCAAGAGGTGGGCTTTAATGCTTAGTTACACACACACTCCAACACAGTGCTGACTCTGATAACCCACTAGCACACACACACATAAAGCGAACCTTTAGTCATGTCCAGCTGCACTTTGCACAAGTTGACATGTCAATATTTTCTGCTTTGATGAGCTGTTTGAGTTTATGGTCGGCATCATAAAGGCATGTTGTCGAGAGAGACGGACTTTGGCTACTAAGTGTTAAGCTCTCTGGCTGGTCCTCCTGTCATCACTGTAACATCGTCCATTTGTTTTAATTCAGCACAAATCGGGGATATTACATCATTTCCTCCTGTTTATTGTTCTGACTAGCGCAGCATTTTGTGCTCTGTCCAGCCCTGCCTTTTTAATCTTCTTCTGTTTTTACTGTTTTCCAGTTTCTCCTTTCTCGTTCTCTTCTCGGTTTCTCACTTCATCGTTCTGCACGAATAAAGATTTCTTTACCTCCATTGTTCTTGTAGATGGCACCCACCCTGTAGGTCCTACTGCTGGGTTTATCTGCACTAGATTAAGTATACAGGAAGTACTGTGCAACCACCTTAGAGCTTCTATTTATTTATTAACACTAGAGCGAGAGCTAGGATGGTCAGCATAGGTATAATATTAAAACCACAATTATTTAATCACAAACATCTAGGTCATTTGGGAACAAAGGGGTTATATTTCACTGTATCAGTGTAAATAAGTACACAACTTGTACATTATAGTCCCTCACCCTTCAGATATACAAATTGTAGCACTTAACTTTGAGTGGATTATTTGAATGTCAAAAAGCAATACCAATTAGCAGTACTAAGCTTAATTACGCTCACATGGTCTTACATTGTGTTAATACTTATAGCTGTGCAGACTCGTTTTGTGTTTATTCTTAATATAATGAAATCATATGTCCTGTTTGAAAATGTAATGTCCATTTTGTTACACACACACACACACACACAGGTACTCCCTGTTTTACCAATGCTCAATGTACAATATGTCTACTTTACAATGGGAATCTGATAATAAACATTAATCCACATTCAGCAGAAGCCATACTCTGAATTTTACATTTTCCCGGACAAGCGATATACGCAGTACTCTCCCACATTCGAAGTCAAGTGGCTGGAGGAATGAGCACTGGGAAATGTAGTGAGGAAAAGTCATGGTTGTGCAGTAATCAATTTTTTGTTTTTCACGTTGAAGATATTATTCAATAAATTACGTGAGATTTTCAGACGTAGGGAGTCGCCTGGCGGGAGCGACGAAGGGTGGGAGTGTAGTGATGTCATGTTTTAAGCATAACGGTAGCTATGATATATGCGGACTGTATCCCCATTGAATTTTGGGGAGTACCTGTATATGTATGTGTACGACTTTCAGCCTTAAGAGTCCTACTTCTATCAATATTATGTGCTACAGAACTAAAGGTAATTAGTAAGGCTCAGCAGCACATCGAGCTGTGAGGATTTTGATAATACCCTAACGACAGCTCCCACAACCCCCTGTGTCCTGCTCGTCTCTCTGATAGGACGGCAGCAAGCCCTTTGCGTCCTGGGATCAGCGCTTTGATACGGCAGATGATAAAGGCTCGCGTGTTGTCGCACAGTGTTTTCTGAATTATGAATGGCTGTAATTAAAATCCTGTGGTTCCTAGCATGAATGATTTACTGTGTTGTGCGTTGTTTGTCACAACTCCGAGTTAATTTCGAGAAGAAGGGATTTACCTGCCATGTGTGTGAGAGAGATGGAGAGAGAACGCGAGTTGTAGTCTACTTTTTCAGCGTACCTCCTCCTCTGTGTCTCTGTAGGTTTCGGCACAGCAGTTGGCGTTCCAGCAGCAGCTCCTTCAGGTTCAGCAGCTGCAGCAGCAGCATCTGCTCAGTCTGCAAAGACAAGGCCTGCTGTCTATCCAGACCAACCAGAACCTGCCTCTGCACTCTCTCACTCAGGGTAAGTACACACACACACCTCACACACCTCACACCAGCATCCATGTTTGGGCTTATACATGAAACCATCTTCGTCTATGCCATGTGCAGAAATATGTTGTTGTTTGTTTGTTTGTTTAAACAGAGCTCTAACACTGGTGCTACAAAGCAGCAAATTAAGATCTTATCACTTGGATAAAGAAATAGTAACATTGGTTTCTCCCCATAACACTTCATCACTTCAAATGGGACTGAAACAGGATCCATAAGAGAACTAAACAGGATGTAAAAGGTTTAAATAAACTAAAATCAGACTGGGACATCACATAGACAGTCTTCCATATTTAATTTGGCACTGTCACAGAAATGGTTTGTGGTGTTAAAAATGCACTGATGTTATTTTACTAATCCTGAACGAGGGGCTTTTAGCACCTGCAACACATCAAAGCTATGGTAACTACTGCTTAGCCTCATTACATAGGCATTTGTAGGAGTTTCCCCTCCCAAAGAGCAGCATAAGGGGCAGAGATTATTCAGGGCAGACAGGAATTATTGTTTTTTTTTAATATCTTTACAGTTGCGACAGTACCAGATTTGTACCACAGTGGCTTGTGCAAATAATGCCTTTATATATTTATATGTAATATTTTATTGATATATACTATTATCTTATATACCCTTGTTTTATATTCTCTTCGTAATATTGTATTCTCTTTAATTTGGCATAGTCTTCATTTTATATTTGATTTTATTCTTTATATTGTCTTTACGAATATGTTCGCTCTTTTAATTTTTATATTTAGCTTCTGTTTATTTAAACTATTACTATAAATAGTTTCATTCCTACACATATCATCTAGGTGGCCCAAGGAGGTTGGGTCACTTTTTGAGTCTTGTTCCTCCCAAGGTTTCTTCCTTATAATCTTTGGGGGAGTTTTCCTTGCCACTGTCGCCCCTAGGCTTGCTCAGTTAGGGCTTTAGGCCTCGATATTTATAAAGCTGCTTTGAGATAATGCTCCATTGTAAAACGAGCTATAGAAATAAATGTGACTTTGGCCTTTAGTCATTTAGATCTTTAGACATTTAGGTTGTTACACTAGGTGTCTTTAGATTAGGTTAGCCTGTATTAGTGTATTTAGCATCCAATCTCTATTTTGAACAATAACCTAATCAAGCTCAATAAGTAAGTGCCATAAAATTGGATTGCAGGCAGCGTACTAGGACTTTTGTCTATATAGCCTCTGTGTTGGCATGGCCTTGCAAGTAGCACAGGAATTGACAAGACTCTCCACAGTTTGACTCGCTGATAGGCATAATAGAAAATCAGCACAGGGCTAGCCTATTTAAATGACTTGGACAAAATTGAAAGCTTTCATATTGAGTAGTTTGCTACATTGAGTGCATTTAAATGCACTTAATAATCCGATAACTGCGTAAAATCAGATTTAGTCAGTAATCCAATCAACGAGTTTACATGCACTTGAATAATCAGATTCAAGACTCGGGGAATAGTCAGACAGCTACTAATAATCAGACAACTGGTCAGCTGTGCAACCAGCCAATCATTTCACAGAAAGATGTGATGTTTACGTCATTTAGCAGACGCCCTTATCCAGAGCGACTTACAACTGACACAACCTTACAGTCCAAGCAATTGTGGGTTAAGGGCCTTGCTCAAGGACCCAACAGTGGTAGCTTGCCAGAGGTGGGATTTGAACCCTGGATCTTCTGGTCCATATTCCAGTACCTTAACCGCTAGGCTACCACAGTCCCATGTAAACTTTGAACTTATTAAATAATCAAATCATTCATTTTCTCAGGTATATACTGCATTTCAGACTCTCCATAGAGCGTTCGATGGGCGTCTCGCTGTGTTTAATTTAGGAGCTGCCAGATTCTGCAAGAAACAAAACCCGCAGGCCCACAAAGCTTAGTCTTTCAAATAAGCTGACTTGGCAGCCGTGTCGGTTACGCTTCCGTGCATGCGCAGACAGAGTAAACCGATTAAAATCGGGTAACTGGTACACATGCTCTGAGAAATCAAATTTCTGGGATAAAATCCAGCTCTCTTTATTGGATTTCTTAGCCTGATTTCTAGATAGGACATGAACACTTGAAAAATCAGATAACTGCAGAAATCTGACTATGATCAGATTATTAGTTGCATGTAAACGCACTCACTGCTGTTTAAAAAAAAAAACTTTTGACACTAAATAAACTAATAATAAGCTGGTTCTGATTGGCCACACCCACCAACACGAACGGTTATCTAGTTAAATAATCTGCCCAAATTTCTTTCACCCAGGTGCAACAGTGGTGTCAGAAAAGTGTCATTCTCTTCTAGTATGTGTAACAGTATTGTAAAGCCTGCCTGTTCGGAAAAAAATGGACACACTCATGCTCTTTGACACACTCACACTCATGCTGAGTAATATCCTTACCGCCTTCCACTGTAACTGTATTTTAACCTGAATGTCAGTTCTTATATTGCATTCTGAAAATTGCAGGGATTCAATCATATTTTGTCTCTCACATCCCTCAGTCTTTTCCTCTGTCACTATCTTCTACTGACTTGGCTTCATGGAGAAAGCACACCAGGTGTGTTGTTTCCCTGCTTCCCCTGAGTGAATCCTGGCCAAGCCCCATTTTTATACAAGCACAGGCTGAGTCAATACTTGCTTTGCTAGGAAGTTTATTTTATTATACACCTCCTGGAAAATATTCACAAGGACCAGCTACAAATGCTCTGTCATATAGGCTTGTTTTTTTTTTTTTTTTCCTCTTTCCCAACACTAACTGTTCACTCTCGGCTAAGATAAACACACTCATAGTAAGATAAGGCAAGAAAGGAGGGGGCCATGGAGTTAGGTTAGGTAATGTGCAAACACAAACAGTGTTTGTGCAGTCTTGTTATTGTTTGTTTAGTACATAGTTTAAAAACGAGCCATTCCGACTACCCACAGTGCCCTTGGGCTGGGCATGTAACGTCTTTATGGGGAACCTGAAATGGGCCTTTGTTTGCTTGTAGTTGTGAACAGACCTTCAATGCATGTTTGGTTGCTCAAGACTTTCGAAAAACCCTGCTTAACATGGCCGATTGAAATTCTCAGACGACTTGAAGTCATTTTCAAATCAATTGATGTATGTATTTCTGAGATGTAAATGTTAAGATGAGGCTGGAAAGTATGTTTTTATATATCAAGAAGTCCACCCAATCCCCAGACAAGTACAGTTGGTAAAGTGTAATGTATTTTTTTTGTTGTATTAGTTGTTTGTTTGTAAGTTTTGTGTTGTTTTTAACTGCTGGTAAAATATGAACGATACAGGTATGTGCCCTTTAACGTCCATCTAGTTAATGTCTGTTTTCTTTAAGAGTCGTGTTCTTAAGAATTATAATAAGAAGAAGAAATAAACAGATAAATAGATGTCTTATATAAATGTAATTCACGACTGAATGACAGAAAAGTAGACAGAACAGAGAATCGCAGTCTTGAAAGGTAAGTGTTGCAAGTTTTATAAACGACACAAAGATAAGAATTACTGTATAGTACAGTAGAGAACTGCCCTAAATGTTTTCATATTGTGTCTTAATTAACGTTATGGTTTAAAATAAAATACAGTTTGTAAAATTATCTAAACTACTATGCCACCATGCTCAAGTCTGGTCAGTGTCCATTTTGGTCAACGTCCTGTTTTACAACATGTAATGCGGACGGTAAATGTTGCATACCTATAATATATTTTATAATGTAGTGCGTTTAAGTGCATCTTAACGAACGTTAAAAAAACTTGTCTCTGTGCCTGATGTCACTTACAGTTAAAATAATAACTCCATGTATACTTTCAAAGTAACATTTTGATATTTGTGACCTGAAAATGATTTATTTTATATTTATTTAATGTTTGTATTTATTCATATATATTTTTGGTTATTAGTGGCTAATAAGTTATACCGTCCTTATTTGTAAGATTGGCTTTATTACCATATCACAGGAGACACACACGGATACATATCTCAGTGGAACAGCAGCAGCACTGTTCTGTTTTCACATCTGTTAGGATTTAGACTACTAAACATTCGGAGCTTGAGTCTGTTTTGAGAAGTGGAGTTAGTAGAAAGTGTCTATTTTTCTTTCGAATGTAGTGAGCTAAAAACGAGAAGAATTAAGTGAAAGAAAAGCTGCCAGTACTTATTATACCGAGTTCAAGAAGAACCAACTTGGACATGTTGCTTTAGTGATATTGTGCATTGTTTGAAACGGAAGCTAGATAATAACCAGGAGTTTAGAAGGGTGGGCTGATCAGGCCTGACACAGCATCCTTTCTTCTCTTGGTTAACATCGTAATTGATGAACTGTGTGTGTGTGACAGCAGCTAAAACACACAGCAGTGTATGTGCACGTGTATGAGAGAGGCCTGGCCGATTTGCCACATTTTCTGCTCCGCTCTCTGAAGTTATTGATGACCTGTTCCTTTCACACTTCACCAGACTCTTTCATGCTTCAGTAGGCCAACCTTACAGTCACCGAGATTGAATCTCTTCAGTTCAGCAAAAGTAGTTAGCATTTGCTGTATGAGCCATGGCTTAATGCCGCATGTGCACGTGTGTGTACGCCTGTGCTGATGCGTGTATGACAGTAATACAGAGGGGAAAGATCGGCCTGTTTTTCTTCTGAACCTAAGGTTGCCGTGGATTATCATACCAAAATTTTTTAATTCAGCATTATGGTTTTTATTCTTAAGACGCAATAAAAACCCAAATGTTTCACAATAATCTAATGTATTTCAAATGCAGCATCACACCACCTGTGACCTGTTTGAGAGAGCAGAATTGTCACTGGTTTTCTTTTTTTGGGGCACCATCCTTGCCTTTTTCTCACTTTTCCTTTTAAAAATGGCATGAAAAATATTATGGGGCTTAACACAGCAGTTTATTATTATTATTATTATTTTAGTCATTATTGTTCTGAGAAGTGCTTTAAAGTTGTAGAGGATTTTTGTCTTAAAAGTGGAAATTGAAGCTTTTTCAGAGGCAGCATTTCTAGTTTCCGTGTAGTTTTTATGTTACTATTTTAGCTTAGATTATAAAAATGTTTAGATTATGAAATTGTGTTGCAGATTTGAATTTTGTAGACTCTACTTTCTTGGCAGGTGTGCATGTGTGTGCGAGTGTGCACTTGTTTGTGTGTTACTGTGTAGGTGTGTTTTTACTCTTGTCTGAACATGTGTTTAAAGAATCTAGTAATTGCAGTACAAAGCCAATATTAGCTTGAATCGACCAAGCATATCGTCTTTACTGTAATGTTTAGAACTTAAAATGGTAAAAAGGGCCTCGGAAGAATGGAGCGTCTCACAAATTGTTTAAGGTTCCCTCTGTTTGCATTGTGCCCGAGTGTCTTGAAAGAACATTGGAATAAGAATGTGATGGATAAAATGCAAACTGCATTTGCATCGACGGAAGGTTGAAAGAGAGAAGCATTTGTTCTTCATAATAGGAATAATAGAGAGCAGAAGAACGATGTGGGAGATGGAGAGATGGTCAAGGGAGGAAATGATGTCTGACCTGTTCACTCAGTCAGACACCTGCATTTACCATGCTCTCCCTGGTGCGTCTGCAAGGGGTGTGTGTGTGTGTCATATTCCCTTCCACTCTATTAGCTGCCGCTCACTACGCTCTGTGTGTACGTGTTCCTTGAGCCAGAACCTGCTCTCGTCCTCCACCTCCCATCAGTTTAGTTGTCCAGTAGAGGTCCGTGGGACAGCGACAAGACAGATTTGCTGTTAATATGAGAGTAGCGAAGGCGTACGGTGAGCTGTGGCGTTGATGGATTGTCCGGTAGTGTGGCACTGCTTTAATAGTTCCTGTAGCATTCAGTTAAGAACATATTTTAGGCCTAAAGGCTATGTATCAGAGACACTGTGATCAGAGCCCCTTAAACGGGGGGAGGCGGTGAAGGTCCTCGCCTGATGGAACAACAAACTAATAGTTGTGTCACATCGGGCCCCCAGCGGAGCACTGTAACACCTTGGAAAAAAGACACAGCCGGCCACTCTGCGCAGCCGGGGCCATCGGGTTATTTTTCTCCACACCCGATGATGATGATGGTTGCCGACTGATGTGGTTATGATCCTTAAATCAAGTTTCAGCTCGCTTGAACACGGCCACCGGGAGTAAGGGAGGTACAAGGACAGCGAAGGTTGAACGTAGAACCGGTGGCCCCTCGTCCAAGCGCTTCGCCACTACCTGCCGCGGTAAAAATCTACTCGCGCCACTGGTGATCAATCAAGGGTGGCGCGGACGTACATTTTTTAAAATGAGGGGCCTGTGTCTTTGGCCTCTAATGAGCCAAAGGCAGAGGAGGGGGGTTGTCTGAAAAATGGCAGAACGCCACAGATGCAGTAATCCAGGACTGTAAAGATACGTATAGGGACAGGAAAGAGTTTACATCTTCCATTGGGATGAAGTTAGTAAATAACGCTAACGCAATGTCTTGGTCTGTCTGTACTGCACATGGAGGCTGGAATGGGATTCTTTTGTGATTGTGTTACAACTTGTTTTGTCCAATGTCATTTCGGTTAGACTTATCCACTAGAGAAGATTTAATATATACAGTACTGTGCAAAAGTTTTAGGCCAGCATTCAGTTTGATGTTTTGGCAATGGTATAATGGCCATGTATAATTATTTCCCAGTCTCTTTATTAAGGTACGAACAGAAAAGACAGGAAATGTGTACGCAAAATTTAAAAAACTAGACGAAAAAGTCAGACTTTAGTGTGACGTCCCTTGGCACTAAGGACATCTTGAACTCTTTTGGGGATATCTGAAGTAGTCCTGAAGTCCTGAAGTTATCTTCTTGTGTATTATACCAGGCTTATTTCAGCACTTTCCAGAGTTCTTCTTCAGATTTAAGCTCTTTTTTATTTCTTTCTCTGCCCATGTGATCCCATACGGTCTCTTTAATATTCAGGTGTTGTTTTTTTGTTTTTAATATTGCATAGATATTCCCTGTGTTTTCTGGTTGTATTCTAATAAAGAGACTGGGCAAGAGAATGGACATTATACCAATGCTTAAACAAGAAATCTGATGGAGGCCTAAGACTTTTGCACAGTATGTAGTATATATTACCGAGTATTACAGAATATTCATCCACTGGACTTCTGGTTGGTGTGGGACTGTGGTAGCCTAGTGGGTAAGGTACTGGACTATGGACCAGAAGGTCCAGGGTTCAAATCCCGCCTCTGCCAAGCTGCCACTGTTGGGTCCTTGAGCACAATTGCTTGTAAGATTGTATCAACTGTAAGTCGCTCTGGATAAGGGCGTCTGCTAAATGCTGTAAATGTAAGTGTAAGTGTAAATGAGAGAGGCCGACCACCAGGCACATCAGCTGAAAGTACAAACCACGCTGTCACATGGTGACCAAGTGAAGGCCTACCTAGGGTGCTCGCTATACCTGTGACCGTCCCTGACTACAGCACACTGCTACTGTCACCGTCTCTAAAAACCCAACACTACCCCGCTAAGACTGTACACAGCTCTGCCATGCATCCGCTGGAAGAATTTTGATACACATTCATGACAATGTGCCAGCTGTAGCACAGGAGAATCGGCAGAGCCGAACAGGCAAAAAAACAATGCGAAAGGACGCGCCCAGTATCCGTGGCAGCACAAAGATGCTCCTTGGAACGTGGAAAGGTTATTGATTCGTCCCGCAATAATTTCCGCCGGCTCTTTGATATGCAAACGATCTTGAGTGAATTTACAGCAGTCCTATCAGACTCATTTCACAGTTCTTAGTGTCGCTCTCACTCGCCGTCTCTCCAGAGCTTTCCTCGCCTCATTAGCCCACTGTTCTCCATTACCGGCATAATTAAAATCTTTAGTAGCTTATCAAATTAAAAATGTTTTCTGCTGATCGCGTTGAGGTTTTCCACTCGCCCTGTTATTTCGCCACAACAGGAATAAATTAAGATGCTTCTGCTTTGAATGTATTACAGTTAAATGCCAGAAAGGGACCACTTATGGCTTCTGCAGAGAAAGAGAGATTGATTAAAGGCGGAAATAAAAATTCAGAACGCAGTTCAGATAAGCTGGGGACAAATCTCATCTTCCTTTTCATTTTGAAAATCGATTTAATTAATTGCCATGCGAGTTGATGGGTCTATCCAGATTCCATCGTGGTTTATTTTTACAGACCAGCCCAAGTACACTTCATGACCAGAAGTATGTGGACACCTGAACGCCACATTTGGCTGCAGTAACAGCCTCGACTGAAATGATGTCGAATATTATGACCTGGTTTGCGGGGTGCATTCCATTTCATCCCAAAGATGTTGGATGAGTTGAGATCAGGACTGTGTGTTCTGTTGTCTGTGAGCAGTAGTGTTTTTGTGTGTATGACGGTGCTTTGCCTGTCTTCTCGAGATGTGATCCGTTGCTAAAAAACGTATCATCTGTTCATTTTTTATTTCTCCGTCTGTTTTCCCTTTCCTCCGACGTACTTGAGCTGCAGTGTGCCTGACACTGTAAATGTGGTTTAAGTCAATGGTGTCAATTAGAGGTGGTGCAGAGCTTTAAGTATTTTGCACATTAACTTGCTTTTAAGAATATTACCCTGGGGGCTTGTTTTTTTCCCCTTATTTCCCTCACTCACACGCTCATTTTTCTGGCTCTGCTCCGCGAGTGATGGGTTTTATGTGTTTGCCGTTGTAAATTTGGGCTGCTGTCTGCGTGTAGCCTCTCTTCTCAGTGGAAGATTATTTAGATTTCACGCCTTGTCTGTATGTTAATTATTTACTCGAAGCATGAAATGCACATGAATGCCAAGGATTTGTGTCCACAAACACGCGCACAATGCGCTTAGCGAGAGACAGGGCGGGCCGAGCACATCTCCTGACACTCGTCCGTAGTGGAACAATTCCTAATTAATACGCTCCTTTGTTTACACAGTCCCTTGTTTTTTGATTTAATTACTGCACGAGTGGAACTGGATTAGCCCATTAATTGATTTAATTATCCAATTTGTTTTGTGGCAGGCGTGATTCCAGCTGAGCTGCAGCAGCTGTGGAAGGAGGTGACGAGCGCACACGTGAAGGAGGAGAACAGCGCGAGCAACAATGGCCACCGCGGCCTCGATCTGTCCTCTGCTTCACCTGCACCTCTCAAAAACCCCCTCCTCAACCAGCACGCTACCACCAACGGCCAGTACAGCAGCCACGTTCTCAAGAGAGAGAGGTAAGCGAGCGCATTTCATTGCTACTGAAATCAGTTAGGTACTTATAACCAACAGGGGCAGTTTGCCCCATTCAAAGCTTTGTGTTTCTCTGTACCACTATTACTGTTCCATAGGATGCGTTTAAAATGCTGGCGTGTATGCAAATGTATTCTAATTTAATCGGATATTAATGAATGTTAGAGCACAGAGTACACATTACAAATTACACAGGAGTATTAGGTAAATCTCTACCCTGTAACTACACAACGTGTAAAATGAGGATGCTGTTAAACCTACATAGTACACTATAAGCCCAGTAGGCGGCATTTAATATTGCGTCAAGAAAGTACTATGCAGATATGAGCCTTTTATTGTCTGCATTGCGTTCTGTGAAACGGGACTTTGACCGGACATTACGTTCGTCATGGAGTAGTTTGCACATCATGTTTTATTTTAATTCAACACAATATGAATACATGTAGTACAGACCTGTACAATACAGTAATTCTTCTATTTGAATCTTTTATACAATTTGAAACACTGTTAAAATATATATATATTTTTTGCCTTTCAAGAATGCGATTCTCTTTTTGAGTCAGCAGGAATCACGGGTTTGCTTGTACTACTTTTCATTCACGTCATTCAGGCGTGAATTAGATATATATAAGACAGAGTTTTATTTTCTGTTATAATTCTTAAGACCTCGGACACAAAAGCGAATGGACGTTGATCGGATGGGTGTTAAACTGTGCAGACCTGTATTCTGAAGTACGATCTTGGGCCCATGCTATAACTAAATATGTGAACATAAAGTACACAAGCAATAGCCTAATCATTTTATCAGACTCAAGAAAGGTAACTTTTCCCTACATGTTGGAAAATAAGAGTTTTTTAAAGAAATTTTGTGCAGTCGAAAGTTGCTAAAAAGCTTAGAGTGGCATTATCGTAGAGCGAGAGAGAGAGGTACTGTGGTAGTCTAGCGGGTAAGGTATTGGACTATGGACCAGACGATCCAGCGTTCAAATCCCACCTCTGCCAAGCTGCCACTGTTGGGTCCTTGGGCAAGGCCCTTAACCCACAATTGCTTGGATTGTAAGACTGTATCAGTTGTAAGTCGCTCAATTCTAAGGGCATCTGCTAAATGCTGTAAATGTAAAGGTGTTAGGCCAGCCTGGTGTGCGGTAAGTAGCTTTCTGTACAGTCGTTGAGACTGTGGCTTCTCATTTTGTGTATTTTGTCTCTTATTTCCCTTCCTCTGAGAGAACAACTTAGTGAAAACTCATTAGTGCTTGCCACCTCGTTGCTGTCATCTTTGAATAAAGCAAACAGGCCGTACTTGTTTCCCCATTCAAGATGGCAATCCCTTTAGGGGAAGCTGATTTTGATGGACAGTTACCCATAAGGCTTGGCCTAATAACTATTAATTTGTCGTTAGTAAGTACCTCACACTTTTCATTAAGGGCTCAAGCTCTGCAGGCCAATTCGGTCTTTAGGGACTGGAAGCAAACACCTGGGAGTCTGTGGCTATTTCTGCAGCTAGATTACAGCGGTGGGAATAGGCCCACTTCCTTATTAATTACCAGCTTCCTTAGGTACACTGTACTGCTTGATTCTAGCTATGTATAGAACGTATAGCTCTGTAGGTTGACTGCTGTTTGTTAAGTAAGACTTGAATTAGCCTTAGAAGGCGCACATCCCAGTAAATGTCAATTAATAGATTGCCCTCGGTTGTAATATCAGGTCTCTTATAGACGCCAGTATAAACTGAAGAGGAGCAAGACAAGATGTGGTTGAAAAAAGTCCCATTGTATCAGTGAGTCAGATATATTCAGTGTTATAACTCGTATGCACTGGAGGTCACACTGTTTTATTACAAAACAGTACAATAGGAGGAGGCGGCAGCTACACTTGTGGGCACTATAAAGTTTTTTTTTTAAATGAAAACCCCTGACATCATCTCCAGATATTTATTTGGAGAATGTGCGGTGTCGCCGCCGTGTCTTTGAGGAAGAAATTAATTTGGCGTGTAACACGTTTGCTTGTTTATATCTGCTGAGGCTTGATCTTTCAACTGCTTGCGAGGAGCCTCCAGGCGCTGTGAGCTCATTCGTTCTCTATCTGTCCATGCACACACACACACACACACACACACACACATATACATATATCTGACTCATGTTCGGCTGAGTACAAGCTGTGACACTGAAAGTGATGAAAATGAAAACACTTTCTCTTAATGCTGCAAATCCAGACCTGGCTCGAATGAGAGTAGAGTTCACGAACTTTGATCACCCCTCCTTCAGCATCTGAGCGAAGAACACAGACCACGATTGAAATTAAAATGTAGTTAATCTCATGGGAGATGAGCTAACATGCACCACCATTAATAATCACAAAGAATCCATTTCCAAAAGCAGACGGTTATGCTATAACATCTGTTCTAAGAAGAATCTCTGGCTTGTTTTTGAAGTCTGCATTTTGGAAATGTGTTCAGACCTGTCAGGAAAAAGTTCCATTCCAGAAATGTAGTCAGTTAGGTTGACACCGGTGCAACATGGGGTATCAAAATTGGTGCTGAAAGCTGGCAGTGGCGCATTCTGTTGTGAAGGCTTATAACTGACGCTGCACGTATGGTCCACATAAACTTAGCCCTGAAAGTCAGAGGATAGCCACATTTCTGATTTGTCTTAATGCGTATTTAGGATTAACAAGCTGACTAGCTTACTCCATTCCATTAAAGTGCACAAACAGGTCCACTATCACTTAGTACAAAGATCAGATGGGGCTGAGCATTGAAACATTGGAGAAGACTGTTGCAAAAGCTCATCCTCCTGCTCTCGGAGACTTGCTGTTGAAGATCAAAGAAGACGTCAGCAGCAGTTTAGCACATGCCAGCATGAAGAAGCCACTCTGAAGGCTAAATATGCAGCAGGCATCTTAAATCTGTCAGAAGAGTGAGCAGGTGATCGCTCCCTCCCCTGTCTCTTATTTCTATCTCCCTTCTTCTCCGTTATAGCCGTTCGAGGAGTCTGTTCAGAAGCTGAATTATCGCTACAAAATACGTTATCATGCAAACAAAAGGCATCATCATGGAAACGAAATGCACTTTACTTCGATGATCTGTTTGTTTCTTTGCGCGGAACCATCTAATCTATACTGATTTCTGTGAACTTGTTTGTGTAGGTGATTTTAAGGACCAGGGAGAAAAAGAAATAGTCTTTGCATCGTCATGTATATCAATGAACTTTTAATCGCCACACTTCTCAGTCCTTGCGATGGCCTGTGGGCATTCGTTTGATGGACCTGCTCCCTCCAGTCCTGCTGGATCGTTTTCCTTTTGGCCCGTTAAGTACCATGTAGTTAGTTTCATGTGTCATATAAAAATCTGGCCAGTCACAGTGACGCCTGCAACTAAAACCTTAAGTGCATCCACAGGCGTTGTTTGCCGGCTTTTCACTTCCGTCTTAAAGGAAAGGGAAAGAAATCCAATCGCTCGGCGCACATTTTAGACGCAGTTCGTTGCTGCTTTTAGCAGCCTCGCAGCTCTCCCAGCGGTGCCGGCCGCGGAGACAAGGCGCTTGCACACACCCAAATATGATAAAAGCCTTCCATGTGTAAGTCCATCTGACCCATCAGCTCTTCGATAAGGGGCAAACGGCGCTTGAACCCGCGCAAAACTATGCTGAGATGATTATCTTATTTAGATCGAGAGAGGCTAGGGGGTGACTGACACCCGTTCCCAGATAATCTTCCTAAAAAGGAGAGAAAGTGTCATCTTGTGTTGTTCCAATTCTTCCTTTTCCCTGCATGCACTAGGAGGGTGACACTCAGGGGATGTGCAGCTCAGTGAATTTGTTAAAGAGATAAATAATCAGATATGGGTCATTTCTTCCCCACTGTTTCCTTCTTCCTTCCCCTTTAATTGATCTTCCACTTTTGAAAATGATAATTAAATTATTCTAGGGCAAGTATTAGAGAGAATTTAGTCATGGGAGAGGGCAATCCCCCTCAGTGTGGAGCCAGTGGGGTTTGTTTTGGGGGGGTTTTCTGTACAAATCATAGAAATTGTGGTGTGACTGAAAGCAATTTTCCTGACTAAACTCAGGTAAAAATCCAGGTGCCTTTGTAAAGTGCATTAGTCATGGGAGCAGGTCCTGCCAGAATGTTTGTGGCTGTAAGGAGCTTGATGCAGATTTTTGTTCATTAGTTATAATGATAGCTTTGTACTATATTTCTACATAAACCAAAATGACAGTAACATTTGCTAACTTAATTTACAGATTTGTGTTAAACACGTGTCATCAAATTTAATGAGTAGGCAAAGTGCGTTTAACCTCAGAGTGCTTTTCACAGTAACTAAAGGACAAAGTGCTCAGAGTGTTTTTCACTTCGCTGAGTTTCTGTTTGGTCCTCCGTGTAAGCAGCAAGCAGATGACATGATTTTGCCACGCTGAAGTATAAAGATCATTAGAGGTCGTCTCTTTCACTCCCTGGGGCTGCTTGACTATAATAGACCTGCCATTGAGACAAGTCAAATTTAACACAGTCGAAGTGCTGCGAGGACTGTTTTAGCCGAGTGCTGCGTCGGAACGAGGTTACATTTCGGAGGAAGCTCCCCTCTTTCCAAAATCCCTCAGTCCCCCTATTACGCTAATGTCCCCCACTTAAAATTTTTACCATTTCCCATAATTTAGTTACCACTGGTTAAAATGAGCCATTTCTGTCATCATTTCTCCTTCAAGTCCTCAAGCACTCTGCTGTTCAATATCGAATTAATACTGAATTAAGCAACATGCCTGCTCGAGCAGGAGTCCGAATAAAAACGAGGGTTTCTTTAAATTAAAAATCAGAGCAATTCTCCAGACCAAGCATTTTGCTGGGTCTTGTTAAAAAGTCATTAGAATATATCTTGCCCCGTCTATTTATTAGCAATCCCAAAACAGCAGTCCATGTACAATTCATAAGTGGGGGGAAAAAAGAAGAATTTTCAGCTTTTTGGAGAGAGAAAATTCATAAATGGCTGATGTTTTCCTAATTGTAAGTAGCAGCTACTGCTTGTTACTTACAATGTAACCTGTTATATACAATGTAAAAAGGTTGTACTGAAATCTGACATGACAATTATGAATTAAGCTAAATTATTTAAAAACAAGCGTTTACATGCTATAAAGAATCGCTATAAATGCATCATTAGGTTTGTGGCTTGCTAAGGAATAGCAAACTTAAGTTTGACTAGCTACGTTCCGCTGATGTCTTATTAGTTAAAGGCCAAAATATTATAAATAGTTAAAAGTCAGAATAATATTTAACGTCCCTCTGATCAATGTCTGGTGTTTGTTTCGAGGTTTTAAGAATTACAATAGGAAATAAAAGTCTGTCTTATATACATCTAATTCATTCCTGAATGACAGAAAACTTGTCATTCAGATGATGTTCATCCGCTGCAGCTCCACTCAAGTTGCTTCCGTCATCAGCTCCATCCCCACCATACCCGAGCCACTTAATGCCGATGTGCATACTTCACATTTTATTCGAACTTTGACTCCATGACTTTAGTTTCGCTCTTAGATTTATCATCTACGCCGCCCAAGGAGGTTGGGTCCCTTTTTGAGTCTTGGTCCTCCCAAGGTTTCTTCCTATAACTCAGGGAGTTTTTCCTTGCCACTGTCGCCCTAGGCTTGCTCAATTTGGGATTGGGTCGTAGTTTATTAGGAGATAATCTAAACTGTAAAGTGCTTTTGAGACAATGCTCCATTGTAAAAAGCGCTATAAAATAGACCTGACTTGACTTGACTTGTCTGAGCGAACCCTTGCGACACCTGTTGACAGAAAAGAGCATCGCGGTCTTGAAAGGCAGAAAGAAAAATGGTATCGTTCTACTTTCATTTTTGGTTAGTGTATCAAGTTTTGTTTAGGTGCAAAGATAAGACATACTATATTGTGCAGTACTGTACTTAATGTTTTTTATATTGTGTTTTAATTACTATTTATCATTCTGGTTCCCTTTAGCTGTGAGGCAATAACGCTGCACCGCCCTCTTAATGTAACAGAATAGCTTAATACACTCACACAATATCCTGTTGATTAAAAACTCATTACATAAGCAGTTAGCTGTAGCAAAAGGGTAAAAATATATAGTTCTAGAACCTTAGAAGGCTCGTATACTAATGGAGCTGCAATGTAGTAAAGGTTTTTAAGGAAGCTTACTGTTTTTAGTTGAAACCCAAACTTTTGGATCTCTACAACCAAACAAAATCAGCTCCGTCCTTTAGAGTTCTCTCCAAAGCCACAGTGCAAACACACACGCATTCATGCATTAAACATGATTGACTGGCGAGCATAACACCTCTTGATTGGAAAATACTGCCCAACATGTGGACTGATTTTAGTGTGATCCTCTCTGTTTCTGTCTCAGTCTCAAGGAAGCCACAGAAATTGTTTTAGTGCCAGCTCTGGTAATGTGAGGAGAGTTTTCGATATGAAAATCACTGGCCTTAGAAGAATTTCCAACCGAATATTTCGGAGATCTCTGTTAAAGCCTGGGCTGCTGCCGTCTCTCAGCAGGCAGATAAATTGATAGCAGGTGGAGTGTGTTTACTGTTTGCGCTCGGTGGGAGTGGGCCAGCTGGATTGGGAAGCTTCCTGTTGTGGGAAATGCGCACAGCTCCAGGTGGACGGTGGGATCATGGTTCAGCGGTCAGAGCTGAAAGGACACGCTGTCTGCCTGAGCCCCTCGCTGGCCCCATCAAAGCACGCCACCACGCGCATCAGCGGAGAGCCAGGATTAGCTATTGATTGGCTGGCAACAGGAAACACCAAGTCACTGATAGGCCAAAGGCTCCAGCTGGTCATGAAGCCAAATCACATGTGTACTCTGATCAGGCAATTCCCCTGCAGGTCAAAGGACATGTTCCAGTCTGTGCAGGGCCACTGATACACAATTTCAAGCATGGCTTTTAACCAGAGATAAACGTCTGGTGTTCTGTGCATTTTGTCGGAGTACGATTGAAATAAATTATAGCATTACACAGCATTATAGAACATTATGGAGATGAATTAGCACAGTCTCAAGGAAAATGAGTTTAATATTAATACACACTAGTGTTGTCATACTCAAGTCCGGTCTCGATATGATTTAATATTTTACAAACTGTATGATGAGATATAATATCATTTATTAAAAGATATCATGTATAATGAATGATGCATCTAATTCACGTGCAAAGTGAATTACAAAGTAATTAATTTTTATTTTTCAATAATGAAAAAAAATCTTAATCTGGTCTCGTCTTGGCCACTTCCAGTCTCAGTCCGACAATCTTGGCCTTGACTCAGACTCAGTGTCTCCTGGTCTTGGTCTTGACTTGGACTTAATGTGTCTTGGTCTTGACTTGGACTTAATGTGTCCTGGTCTTGGTTTTGACTTGGACTCAATGTCTCCTGGTCTTGGTCTTGACTTGGACTCAATGTCTCCTGGTCTTGGTTTTGACTTGGACTCAATGTCTCCATGTCTTGGTCTTGGTCTTGACTTGGACTCAATGTGTCCTGGTCTTGGTCTTGACTTGGACTCAATGTCTCCTGGTCCTTGGTCTTGACTTGGACTCAATGTGTCCTGGTCTTGGTTTTGACTTGGACTCAATGTCTCCTGGTCTTGGTCTTGACTTGGACTTAATGTGTCCTGGTCTTGGTCTTGACTTGGACTCAATGTGTCCTGGTCTTGGTTTTGACTTGGACTCAATGTCTCCTGGTCTTGGTTTTGACTTGGACTCAATGTCTCCTGGTCTTGGTCTTGACTTGGACTTAATGTGTCCTGGTCTTGGTCTTGACTTGGACTCAATGTGTCCTGGTCTTGGTTTTGACTTGGACTCAATGTCTCCTGGTTTTGGTCTTGACTTGGACTTAATGTCTCTTGGTCTTGACTCAGACTCAATGTCTCCTGGTCTTGGTCTTGACTTGGACTTAATGTCTCCTGGTCTTGGTCTTGACTTGGACTTAATGTGTCCTGGTCTTGGTTTTGACTCGGATTCGATGTGTCTCGATCTTAGTCTTGACCCAGATTTGGCTCTAGCAGTCTTGACTACAACACTAATACACACACAGCCATATTGTAATTTTTTGCTCTATGTAAGCGTGTGATTGATATTAAGGTGTTTGCCTCTCTGTGTATCTTCCACAGCTCTGCACTGGATGAACACACACACCACACTCACCCTCTCTACGCACATGGAGTGTGTAAATGGCCGGGATGTGAAGCAGTGTTCGAGGACTTCCACTCTTTTCTCAAGTAAGTCTCACTCCCACACACTCACACAATCACACATTATGAATGTAAACCTAAGTCCTGTTGTTGCTCTTAGGTTAGGGCTTTAAGGCTGTTCCTCTCTATCCCAGTGTTTCCCTGCCATTTAGTCACTCTATAGGTTTGCTATCTGGCTGTGCAGGATACCTACTGTGTGGGTGTGTGTGAGTGTGAGTGTATCATATCTCCTCTCTCTCTACTGAGGTTTTACCCCCAGGTTCCTAAGGGCCCCATAATTCTTGTGATAAGCGCTGTTCCCACAGTGTTTTCTGCCACCTTGTCCCAAACAAACACAATGGGGATGTTTATTTATCCGCATCGCAAGAGGGCTGCAGGTTTGCCCTTGTCTTGTTCTCTAAAGATATAGAGAACAACTCTTTCCTTCCTCTGTTTGCCTTTTTGTTAGATTAAAAAAAGGAAAAGACCCATTGTCTCTGTTGATAATAATAATAATGATAACAGCAATAATAATGGGGCAGCACACAACTCCAGTGTCCCCAGTATGATCCTGACCTCAGACTCTGTCTGTGTGGAGGGTTAACTCTGGGTAGTCCGGTCTTCCCCACATTCCAAAGACATGCATTAGGTTAATTGGTGTTTCTAATTTGCCCTCAGTGTGTGAGTGTGTGTATGAGTGTTTGTGCCCTACGATGGATTGGCACCCTGTGCAGGGTTGTTCTTGTCTTGTGCCCTTTTGCTGCACCAGCTTAGCCACGACCCTGACCAGGATTAAGAAGATAAGAAAATGAATGAATGAATGAATAATGATAATAATGGAAACTCTGGTGGTATAGCACCAGTTTGCTAGTCCCAGCGGTGCCATCTGGCCGGGGTCGGGTGTCAAACAGTCACGAGCGGCCATGCGTGAGGGTTGGGAGGCCACCACTGGGGTGTGTGAATGCTAATACTGACATTATTATAGCACCTAAGTAGACTGTATACTGTACATTCATATAGAACACAACGCACCTTCACTGTTGACCCATCATCTGTATTTACTCCTGTTAAATCCAAGACATGATGGTGTAAGTTTGCGTTGATTGGTCCAGACGTAGTGGCGCAAGTGTATGGTGATTGGTCCAGACACAGCCACCTGTGTTGAGCTCAGGCGCCATATTTAAGTATACCAGCATAGCCAAATAAACAACATATCTTCATGTTTAAAATGGAACAAAACACAGACAAATGGATCGACAGTGAAGTCCAGGCTTCCTGTATGTGAGGGAGGAGATTTTGAGTTGTATAAGTGAAATTTGCATGACTTACCTCACTTCAGCGTCATACAGCTTTCCTACTGGTTCGAGTGCAGAGCCCTGAAACGAATGTAGTTCTCAGGGGAGCTCCACGGGATGAACTCCCCCCTAATTAGTCCCTAGAACTGTTTGGTGCCCATATTGCTTCCTGAGTCAGAACCAAGGCACGAGGTCCCTGTAACCTGTATGTATTCTCAGCACTCTGAGAAGTGTAGTGGCAGACCCGGGTTGTCTTAACCTTTAGCTCGAGTGTGAGTGTACTTCCATGGTGTGTAGCATGGCCACAGACCTGTGTGTTTGAGCCAATTTTAGCTATATATATAAAACACTGTTCCATTATCCAGTGTGATGCTTACAGAGCAGAGAGGCCCTCAGAGAGGCGTAGAACCACAGCTGCTCTTATCCGCCTTCTCTTTTTCTTTCCTTCCCCTTTTTCTATGTTCTAGCTTATGTTTCCCAGTCAGACCAGGTGCCTCAGTGAGCTTTTTGTAAAGTGCTGTTGAAGAACACGATGGAGGCACTATAAACAGTTCTCCAGATCACTTTGCAGATAATACAGTGATCTCTCTCTGTTTACCAGCGTTCTTTCAGCCCACGAGTGAAAAAGAACTTTCCCCACCTTACACGGCAAATAACTAAACAAGGAAAGTAAACGCCTGTTTCTCATATGGCTGTTTGTTTTTTTTTATTTATTTATTCTTTGTCACTTCACCGCCAGTGGCTATTTGTGACAAGGTAATAGCGATACACTGGGGCAATTTAGAGAGACCAATTGACCGTATGTCTTTGGAATGTGTGAGTACAGGAGGACATGCAAACTTGGACTTGGTCATGTTATAGCTTGGGAGTGTCTCATTCAATCCACCTCTTCGTTTTTTCCTTCTCTCTGGCGTAGTTCATTTGTTTACAAAAATGAGTGGAATTAGCATCTGAGAGAAGTGCCAGGGGGAAAAAGGAGCCTCTCTCCTTAAAAAATCCCTAAGTGCACTCTGCTGTGTTTTCACAAGTGTTTTATCATGGCAACATCTTGTTTACTTTACTTGCTTGCCCTAAACTGCTTGGAACACGTTAAGAAAACACTTGAGCAGGCTCCACAAAAGCTGCCTTTGTTTAAGCGAGGCAGGGCGAGGGTTCATTCGGCGTAGAGAAGGTGTTAGTGCCTGACGCCGTTAAACGTTACCACATGCACCTCCTCCAGTCTGCCGCTCGACGGCCCGGAAGAATTGCAAATATAACAGCAAAAGAAAATATCAGGGACTACATCAGGTCGGATGATAAGCCCTGAAAGAGTATCTTTGACGTGTGAGGGAGGGAACGAGGGAGTGAAGCGTTTAGTCAGCAGTACTTCTTAGGTCGCTGCAGTGAAAAAGAAGCTTCACGTTAACGTCGAGCAGATCTCCGTGGCCCCTGCCAACAGCAACAAATAACACTGGGCCAAGGTGTTGTTTTAAACCTGGTGGGTATTTATTCTGTCTCTGAAAGAAAATGTTACATACCTGGTTGTGCTGTTTTAATAAATATAATACGTGGACAAGCCTCATTCCTGTTTTGGGGGAGCTGGGGTTGAAGGGGGAGGTGAGTTGCCAGTTTGTGGAGCAGGTCAGGAACTCTGTAGTTCGGTAACCGTGATAAAAAATCAGCAATGCTTCATTTGTACGGAATTTGTTTGCATGCTTTATCCCACTCCTGACATGCATCTCCTTTCTGTGGGACTGTGGTAGCAGGGCGGGTAAGGTGCTGGACTATGGACCAGAAGGTTCAGGGTTCAAATCCCACCTCTTAACTCACAATAGCTTGGATTGTAAGACTGTATTAATTGTAAGTCGCTCTGGATAAGGGCATCTGCTAAATGCTGTAAATGTAAATCTACTTTGTGGGACTGTGGTAGCCTAGCGGTTAAGGTACTGGACTCTGGACCAGAAGGTACAGGGTTCAAATCCCACCTCTGCCAAGCTGCCACTGTTGGGTCCTTGAAAATTTCAAACGATAGTCAGTCATATAGGGGGAAAAAAATAGTCACCTCATGTTCTGACATGTTATCTGACAGTAGGTCTAACCAGGCAGAGAGCCTCAGTTTCCCACACCCTCTATATCTTAATCGTTTTATTTTCCTTATAAATCAGTATTTACCATAGACTCAAACCTTTCCCTAATGCTCACTTTGCAGCGGTCGGCATAAATGATAACTTACTATATGCAGACACTCTTACGCTGAAGGGTAAAATATACAGTACTGTGCCAAACTCTTAGGCCACCATTAGATTTGTTGTTTTAGAAACAGTATAATTACCGCATATAGCGTATTGCTGACGATTTCACTTAAAAATGTCAAACTTGGATTTGACACTCCGTAATACTCTTTTCCATTGATCTTTATTCCAACCTCTGTGAGCTTTAGCATATCTTCCCCCTGTTTCCCTTCCAAAAAAGTGGTTTCTTGGCTGCTACCCTTCCAAAAAGACCATTCCCGATCAAGCTTCTACAGACTGTAGAAGGGACAACTTGCCAGATGCTGCTGTTGCTTAAGTGTAAGGGGAGGTCACACTGAGAACTTGCCATTATAGCTTATAGAAGGTGTTTTTTTTATATTCTATACAAAGAACTGTATTCTGTGGTTGTATTCTAATAAAGAGACTGAAAAATAATTACATATGGACATGATAAAACAATGGTATATCTACTTTATATCTACTTTATATGCAAAAGTCTTAGGTCACTATATATATATATCTCGTGTATATGTACTGTATATTTGCATGAGACTCAACAGTTACAGAGACTAAACCATTGAATACCACATCTTTGTCTTAATGACAGATGCAGTATTTATGTCGAAAAAAAATACAGTGCTTAGTGATTGATGTTGTTTTCTCTGGTAGACATATTTTCTCAAGCAAATGTCTACATGTCTGTTGGAACAATAAACACTGAAAGACCTCGCAAGTTTGCTTAGCGATTGTTGTGATAGCTGTTCTCTTGGTATGGCTTACACCATCGGTCTCCCAGTATATTATTAAACCTGCAATAAGAGGACATGCTATTTCAATGACAAGTAAAATGCTGACTGTTTAAGCAGTGTCTATTTAACTTGTTTTATTGTGTCAATTTACATTAGAGACTCGCCCTGCCAAGAAGCTTTGGGAAAAAAAAAGAACTGCGCTTAAGGTCGAGAATTTGACACATGCCAGCGTTCATAGACCCTCCCGCTGTCAATTCTGCCGTTCAGCCAGACCTCCTCTTGTCCAGACACTCTTCCAAGAGGCTGCATTAAGGGCCATTTGAATATTTCATTTCCTATTAATTATGCACTCTTACTCTGCATGTCATTTGAAGGGAAGAAGGTGGGGGAGGGATGAAGCATCCAGTGTCACAAATGATGAAAGGGACTTCTGGTTCTTACGAGTGACAAATTCCAAAGCATGTCATGTTGGGTCGCCTTTGCCCAGCTCTCATTTTGAGGTGATGTTTGATGGAACCTTGCCATTTCAACACCATCCCATATTAAGAATTTGGAAGGAGCAATCGCCTTGTTATGCGTTGTTCAGTGTTACGAGTAATAGGTTTTAAAAAATGGATAATATACACGGTACTAGGCTAATAGGCAGGTACGTTTGTCCAGCATCTGCTATCATTGCAGTCATTGTCTCTGCAGACAGTGCATACCTCTTGAGCCTACAAACCTCATTCCAGCATACCTCCTGAGTTACCTGCAGATGTCTCTCACACGCATGTCTGTCTTGCCCCAGCACACTATATAACATGTACCACCTCATCACCGCCACCTCATAGAATGATTAAGTCATCACCGCTCTGGTTACGACTGCCCTTCATGCTTTTTTATTAGCCGCAAATGGTAAGAATAGGCATGTTGAAGGAGAAGAAGAAGCCTGATGTCTGAATTGTGGCTCCCTTTTCTCTGCGGTCGAGCCGCGCCAGCCCCCGCCTTGTGACAGTGACCTACATGGTCAGCGGCGATGCGATATAATTTATGATATATATAATATATTGGATCCATTAGCGGGCATAATGAAGTGGCGAAATGAAAGGGTATTTGTGAAATCAGTTCAAACATCCTGCTCGGCTTATGATTAAATGATTAATGAAATGCCCCTGCATAAGCATTTTTTCGAACCCGTAATTCATGCAGGGCCTGATAAAAATCCTCCAATCATATTTCCTTCACTGGCAAAAACCTTATCTCGCCCATTTTATATAAATCACCACAAAAAAAAGAAGGAAAGAGAAGGACTTGGTTGGGCCAGCTACTTATTTAGATTAGTTCTAAATGTGCTGGGGCGGGGGTGAGGGGGATGTCTGAAGAAGGAGAAGATCTTGGCGGTATAAAATAATCATGCATAATTATGTTCATAATTCAAGTTTATGACAGATTCCATCTCTCTTCTCCTTGTTGTCCTTTGGCTTTTTTCTTCGTGCTTCATTTAGGCTTTTTTCACTCCATAACGTAATTAAGTAGAAAAGCTACAGAAAATAAGAAGATCCCGTTTACGTGATGAAAGGGGGGAATATTTGTTGTACGCCAGCATATTTAAGAAATTATATTGTAAAGTTATTCGTCTTAAACTATACAGCAGCTGCGAGCTTGAAAAAGATGCATTTGAAGTCATGCATATATGTTTGGAGAATGTGTTGTTTTTATGACTTTATTTATTTTGTAGCAGGCATATATCGGGGTCCATTTTCAACTTTTCAGTATGGAAAAAAGGAACGGCTGCTCCCCAGAACAAATAATGTAGACACTGTAGTGCAATATTTTACCATGAACATCTTCAAATGTTTAATAGACGGCTGTAAAATGTGATGTCTGTCTCTCCCCTCTTTCTCTCTCTAGACATCTGAATAATGAGCATGCGTTAGACGACAGGAGTACGGCCCAGTGCCGGGTACAGATGCAAGTAGTTCAGCAGCTGGAACTGCAGGTATCTTTGCCTCTTCTCTGTCATTACTCTTTCCACTCATTTCATCTCGATGCTCTTCTTCAGCCCCCCCATCACCACCCACCCACCCACCCACCCAACAGCTCTCATTCTCTCTGACCAGTGGCTGAGAGATGTGGGGAGGGGAAGTGCAGGGAACAAAAATGAAATTATTTTGAACATTTGTGAGTAACCAGTCATTAAAAATGTGTTATGTATGCGTGACAGCCAGCCAAAGATATATGGGGAGCCTGGGGCCTTCGTCCAGAAGATAATTACATTTTAAATTTTACTGGGTTTTAAAGTCATTTATGACTTTTAACTATTTGGCACCCCAATAAAACATTCAGCGATGAGCAAGCTTTTAATAATGCGCCATTTTTTATGGCAAAACAGGCTTTTCGTGCATTTCGAAGGTAAATGCTACTACCGCTGATTACTACGTACGTTGAGTGGTTTTCGCGCCAACGGTCGTAATGGCAGCTAATGTATATGCAAAAGGGTATTAGTTATGCATGTATTCAGGGAAACGAAGGAGATGTTCCATTAGAGCAGATGAACAGGAATGAGAGAGAAACACAATCCTTAGAAATCTTAAGAGCAGCGTGGCACCTGGCGCATACCCCCAGGTTAGGGCCGGGCAGTTCATCGGAACCTTTAACCGATGTGATCTTTCCCATGTCGGTTATTTTGGTTTTATTTCAGTTGATTGAAATTATTAATCAATTCTTTCATTCATTTACTCATCCTCTTAATTAGTTAATACTTTCCCAACTCTGCACGTTTATGCACTATCCCCTTAAAAACATACTACTGTGTAGTCACGTGACTCCGCCCCCTGGAGGAGAACTCCAACACTGAGCATCTTGTACTAAAGAGAAAAATGCAGTGTCCGTCCTGTGGGCACATTCTGGCTTTGAGAAGATGACACGGAACAAAAAGAAGTCGGATGTAAACACCGATCGTCAGTAATGGCGCCAGTCTCTGTTAACACTTCGAGCACATCATGTTAACGCTACCAAATATGAACAGTGCATGGCTCAACAAGGAGAGACTGACAAGCACTCAGCCACAAGTGCCTCCAAAAAACAGCTATCAAAAACACAAGCACTGACAAACAATGCACAATATGAAAATTGTTCAAGAAGATGGGAAACAAAAATAAAGGGACGCCATTTGCTCCTGTAGGGCGAAGGATATGGCTCCCATAGCTACAGTGGCTCTGTGGGTTTTTAAAACACCTCGTTATAATATTTATCATACTTGTTTCTAAGTTATTTTCAGCTTTTCACATGGTATAATGTCTCACGTTTGCAATAAATGCAAGATATTTATTTTCTGCTTTTTACGGAGCGTGTGCTATGATTTCAGTTGGTCGAAATATTTAGTAAAGAACCATAAATAATTCATTGGTGTCTTCCCGTCTCTTGCACTCTTTCATTCGAAAAAATGTCCCAGCTTTAAGAGTTGAACATATTATCAGTGCAAACCTTGTCAGTGAACTCTGAGGGCATTAATCGTAATCGAGGTAAAATATTCAATTAATCATGATAGTGATTGGAGGTCATAGCATCCCTGCACTAGCCCAAAGCATCAGACTGAATATTAAGAGAAAAACCGCTCAATTTAGAAGTATGATAGAATAGTGTACGTGTCAGTTCATTCATGTTTGCTCAACTGCTTGGCCCATTCAGACTGCTCAGCAGTACAGACCTTGTCTGGCCTTTACTTACCTTGAGGAGAGAAGAGGTGAGAGAAGAGTGTGTTCAGGGCTGATGCGACAGATAGTGTTTATCTGTGTTTGTTTCTGACTGTAGTGAGACGTAGGAGTGTGTGGAGCTTAGCAGATTCATCTCCAGCTTGTGCCAGCCTCTATGAACAGTCATCATTTACAGGATAGAAAAAGTAGAAAGTGGGAGTGGAAAGGTCAAAGATGACTACACTTGAGTGGAGGGTTATTTGAGTATATCCTCTAGGCCAGACAAAAAAGCAGCCTGTATAATTATACTATTTATTACTGTATAATACTATTGTATGTCATCTTTATTCTCTCCCAAGGACCAGAATGAATGAAATCTGTTTTTGTACAAATAAATCTGTAGCACATATGTTCATTTGTCATGTCCCCTCTTTTGTCTTTTCTTCATTAAAGTTAGCGAAAGACAAAGAACGCTTGCAAGCTATGATGACTCACCTACATGTCAAGTCCACAGAGCCTAAACCCACCCCACAGCCAGTAAGTAGTAGCTCCCACTCTCTTGTTACTCTGTTGATCTACATTTAATTGCAAACATTGTTACATTTTATAATATTGCGACCCTTCTTTTAAGCCACAAAACGCAGTCATTAACAGAATGCAGCTGCTGATTTGTTTGGGTTTTGTTTTAAAGATAATTGTTTCTTTTTAAGCTAGATCAAATATAGCGCAGCCATAATTGCTGAAATTAGACCTTTGCTGTAAAGGAGTACACCGCTTCTGAGGTTGTGAAAATGAACAAAGTGTGTGCTGTTAATATACATTTCTGCATTCGGTCTTACTTATCACTAGTAACATTAAGTAAGTGTCAACATTTCTGGGTTAATATGATCCTGCCCTGTTAGTTTCTCACACACATGATTAGTGGGAATCCAGGCACGGTGGTTTGGGCCTTTGTGTTTGAACTGATGCCTGGGTCGTATGCACAGGAGCATAAGGTGTCTCAGAACTGCATAGGGGTATTTTTAAATGACACAGCAGCTCTCCTTTTATCAGCCTAGTTCAGCAAGGTTTAAATACTAAACTTTGTAATGTCTAGCAATGAATAAAAAGAGAATTGCCAGTCTTGTTCAAAGTTAATCATTTGTTTTTTATTACATTAATATCCTTTCACAAGTTTGCAAACCCTTTTGAATTTTCTTCTAATTTATGCATCAATGACCAGAAACATCAGATTTTCACACAAGTCCTAAAAGTAGATAAAGAGAACTCAGTTGAACCAATATTACATATTGTGAACCTTTGCTTTTAGTATCTGGATTGTAGCCCGTTCCTTCATACAGAATTACCGTATTTTCCGGGCTATAAAGCGCACCGGGTTATAAGGTGCGATATCAACGATCGACTGCTAACGGGTCTATTTTCATACATAAAACGCACCGGATTATAAGGCGCATTAAATGAAACAAAACTCTTAAGTTCCGTCAGAAGCTTAGTTTGGTCTTTACCTGGCACAGGGCGTCTTCTTGCTTCCTCCACTTCCGTATCATTGATTCGTTAATGTTGAATTCTCTCGCAGCTGCTCTATGTCCATGTTGTACTGCGTGACTGATAGCGCTGGGTTTGAAATCCGCTTTGAAAATAAATGAATGAATGCACGTACCCTAATGCTGAAGCACATATTGTATTACTCCGCTATGCTGCGCACTACGGTGGCCGTAAGCTTCGTATCTTACCAAGGCCGTGCTAAAACATTTTGACAGATTTATGAGCGCCGTGTACCATCTACAATCGGTTCTAGGTCAGGAAGCACAACCACAATTAATTCATACATAAGGCGCACTGTCGATTTTTGAGAAAATTAAAGGATTTTAAGTGCGCCTTATGGTCCGAAAAATACGGTACTTCAGCTCTGGGAGGTTGGTGGGTTACCTAACATGATCTGTTGGCTTCAGGTCTTTCCACAAGAAAGACCAGTAATTATTGTGGTCAACATTTTAACTTTATTAACTTTATTTCCTTTCAATGTGTCTACCTATGGAATGGTGGAGTCCAAACCCGTTAGAGATTTTGTAAGCTTTTCAACCTTGAGCATCAACATCTCTTTTCCTGAAGCATTCAGAAGTCTCCATTGTTTGTGCTACGATACACTTCCACAAACGTGTGAATATCAGATTTTAAATACAACAGGACTTTAATTTCACCTTCAAAATGTACTGCCGATCCTACAGTAAGTAATAATGGTTCATTTTCATCACTGCATAAGTGACCAAGAATAATAAATGCATCTCATTTGTTTAATGTGGTTCTTTTCATCTACTTTAAAATTTGTGTGAAAATGTGTTGGATGTTGTAGGTCATGTTTATGAAGAAATATCGAAAATAGTAAAGGATTCACAAAACACCTAAGCACTGCTGCATATGTTGATAATTCTGTGATTTTAAAGGAACCGTCACCTCAGACGAAGCCTGTTTCTTGTGTTCTCTGTTTTTATCATGAAGAGCGTCAGAAAACATTTGAGGAAAAATCTGACCTTTTCACTGTGCATTTTTTCCATTTTCTTTTCACTTCTACGGAAGTTTCATGAGTCAAAGTCAGTGTAATTAGATCAAAAACTACCATTTAATTAATGTCGATCTAATTTTTTTAGGTCGTGCTGGAAAGGACCCAAATGGTGAGGAGAAACAAAAGAGAGGCTTAGACTCAAGATTTTTCTAATACATTCAAGCTTTTTTCGTTTATTTTATTTTTTTTATTAGTATATAATGTAAGACCTTTAAAGGTTTTTAATAAGAACTCGTGTTCTATATACAAGTACTTTTCACCATAGCCACGTGTACCATATTGTAAATTATAACAAGCACAACCTCTGCAATGGGGAACCTAATTACACCATAAAGTCCTCCTAAAATGTAAAAACAGTAAGTGCATGGCAACATTGCTGCACCCTTTGTCAGGAGCAGTCCTCTTAATTTCTTTATTACATATGTGTCCATCAAATGGGGCATCAGGATGCTAATGAGTATTAATAGGCTGTGTGGTAATTGTTCAGGCCATGCTGGATAAGTGTGTGCTATTGGTGGAGAAACGGGGGAGGGAGGGTTTCATATTAAACACTGTCTGTTCTTTCACCTGCCTTGCCCTCTATCTACAACGTCAGCGGCACCATTATCGTGCCAAATTAGACATCTGATACCTCGAAAGCAATTGATAGGGTTGACATTTCATTAATTTGTTAGCACAATTTGCAACCATTTGTGGCCTCGACAACTGAAAAGCCATCTTTGCCCCGTCTTTTCTCTCTCCATTTCATCCCCCCCTCCCTCATCACGGACCTCGCAGAAGTCATGTTTAATTTGGAGCTACGGCCTCTTTAGGCAAATTAGCAATTAGAACAATTTGGTGAAGAAAATTTGTATTTGTGTCATTAGCTACACAGCATACACACAAATTAATAGCAAGAGCAGCAGGTCAGTCACACATTTTCCACTCCAGTAAAAGAGCAGCATTGAGGGAGGTCCACTGTACCACTTCGAGCTCACTGCTTAATTAGTGATAGTATAATAGTAATTATGGTAATTATTATTTTTTCCTCCCGCCATAAATCTTTGTTTCCACTTCAGAAAAAGGGAAGAAGGCTTTTTCTCCAGAATGTTTTGGACTCATCTTTCAGTCAGCCTGTTCCTGCTGAGCAGGGTCATTTAGACATGCGGTTTAATCAGGATATCACCTCCATAAGTAGCCACTAATTAGGGTCCCCTACTACAGTTACAGCCTGTAATTAGTCTAGTTTGGCTTCTCCATCTCTGGTTTATTAAGGTCCTCTCAGCGTGGCAAACAAACACCCTCAGCCAACAAGACTACTTTCAAATCCATACAGACTTAGCCCTAACAGGGCTCTTCATGTTTTAACAGCGTTTCTAAACTAGTACGTCTCCCACGTGACGCAGCACTGAAGTTGATTCAATGGTGTGTTCTCAATTAGCAGTCCTATGCCCGTGTGTATTGTACCATACATTAGTATAGACAATTGTCCTATTTCAGCAACACTCACTTGTAACACATTCATAATATAAAGCATTTCTGGATTCTCCATAGACAAACAGTGGCAGTAGAATGGATTGTACTGTATTTGGGGGGACTGTGGTAGCCTAGCGGTTAAGGAACTGGACTCAAATCCCACCTCTGCCAAGCTGCCACTGTTGGGTCCTTGAGCAAGGCCCTTAACCCACAATTGCTTGGATTGTAAGACTGTACCAATTGTAAGTCGCTCTGGATAAGGGCGTCTGCTAAATGCTGTAAATGTATCCCAGTGACTCCCAATATGACACATTTAAGGGTTTCCACTTCAGCAAGTCAGTGCATCAACTTTCCACTCTGCTGTCCTTTAACAAAATCCACAGAGAATTGATTTGCCAACTTTGCTTGAGTACTTGGATGGCTTCCACAGCTTCTTGACATCAACTACCTCAGACACCTTGACAATGCAGAATGTCAAAAGTGAGCCAGGGCTTATTGTCTAACATCAGAAGTCCACCTTAGAGCCTTTCCACAATTTAGCGGAAGAACAAATTCTGTTGTAGCAGCAAAGGTATAATATATAATAACCATGTTGTAGTGTAGAGCTTTTTGGTCGTCCCAAAACTTTTGTCTGTACAGTGTATGTCTATTACGTGATTAACATGTCAATCCATTGTGTCTTTCGCAGCTCAACCTGGTTTCCAATGCCACACTTGCGAAGACTGCCCCGGAGGCATCGCCGCCCCTCAGCCTGCCCCAGACACCCACAACGCCCACAGCCCCACTCACACCACTGTCCCAGACCCACTCAGTCATCACACCCACCAGCCTGCACAGCGTCGGACCCATTCGCCGCCGTTACTCCGACAAATACAACATGCCCTTGTCACCAGGTAGAAATGACTAATTAGAGATAGTTTTATCGTTTGAGCTCCTTATATATTAGTTAGTTATCATTTATATTATATAAATTGTACTTCATTATTTGTTGGTTGTCATACTGTTGGTTCATATTCCCTGTAAACAGATATTGGGCAAAACAAGGAGTTCTACATGAACACAGACGTGCGCCCTCCCTTCACATACGCATCATTAATACGACAGGTAAGACCACGTGCTCCTCCTCTGCTGATTAACTTCCTCCTCAATCCGTTCAGGCAGTAAATGCCTGTTTAAATGTTCAGCGTGGATACAACCTGCTTATTTACTTTTTTTCTCATTCTCTCGCCCAAACATTGAATTTGCAATACAATTTAATCCTACAACAAAAGATTAACTTACGGCAAATGAGCGCAAAGGTGCTGGACTCGGAGCAGGGAGTGAGGGAAGACAAAAAAAAAAATCATATATAAGAATTGCTTTTGATGAAGCATTACAGCCAATGTGATTATTATGAAATTCATTTCACACAACAGCGGGACTGGAACATCTTTAAGATGCATAGTCAATTATCAGAGCCAGCCCTCTAATCTGCCATCACGCAAGCATTAATCTGGGCTGGGGGATAATTGGCACTCTGTAATGGTTGCTTAGCGGAAAAGGATGTATTCAAATCAGAGCATTTGCATAAGGTCAGGCAAAACGCAGTCGGTAAACAAAGTAGCTGGGTGCGAATCGGCACAGGACTGTGTTACATGCTCCATTACAATGAGCGTGGCCTGGACACGCAAGCCCAGTCTCCCATTCTGTAAGCCAGGCTTTGAAACGGAAGTGAAAAACGGATTGTTTCTTATCAGCAGTTGTGCGTTTGTCTGCTTACTGTTTTGTTCCAGGCGATACTCGAGTCACCAGAAAGACAGCTAACACTAAATGAGATCTACAACTGGTTCACGCGGATGTTTGCATATTTCAGGAGGAACGCAGCTACGTGGAAGGTAATATCTCTCATTAGTCTGAATGAAATGTGCATTAATGACAGTTTCATTACCTTTAAATGATATGCTGTACATGTTTGTCACTGAGTCTTGTCGAACAATTTATTATGATATTTGAATTAGGAAAGCGAAAGCAAATTAAATCCTGACATCAGAAAACCTAAAGAGGTGCCAGTGGGTCATGGCAAACAGAGTGCAGAATTAAGGCAACATACACACACAAATGAAAAGGGTGAAGCCCAATGGCGATAACGAATCCTGGTGTAAAATGAAGATCGAAAGGTAGAACGTGGTTATGAGACAGTGTGTGACTGCAGCTTGCAGCTCCTTACCTCTCTGCTTCAGCAGTCACTGACAGCCCTTCCATGGGGGCACATTGTGTCTATAAACACCATCTCTCGCACTGATGAGCACACACACATTGCGGAAAGGTCACGTACAGTACACATGTAGAAAAATCCCCTAATACCAAAACAGCAAACCCAAAATTCCATTACTGGGTTTGATTTGTTTTCATATTTTCCCCCTGTATTTATGATAAAATCTAAATAGCTCTTAATGGTTGCCTTTACTGTTTAAAACATGTTTTACTTTTGTTCTAGACTCCTTTAACCACCTTTAAGGAAAATCTGTTCATTTGAATAGGACATGTTCCCCTTGCCAGCATTTTTGTGCCATATTTGAATTGAGCCCGAGCGTCCCAGTTTCCGCTTTGCATCGCGGCAGGAAATGATTGACTATCTCCCACTTTTACCGCGAGTGAATGATAAAGCACCGTGCTGACAACCCTGACATGAACAGTCATTTGGCAGTGAGGTCTTTATTTAGTAAATACTGGCCATGTACCATACAAATGAGCCTGATGAAAAGGTAAATTATGAGCACGCAGTCCATAATGGTGTGGTTTCCCTTCATTGTTCAGTTATGTGGCTGCATGCGCAACTCGAAGCATGAAGGGCCAAAGAGTCATGTTTACTTGATTAACTGTTTGTGCAAGCTGGAATTTTGTTTGTGTTATTAGGTCCATTACAGTCTGCCTCCTGACCACTGGTCCCTTTTGTGTTTTCGCTTCAAGGAAACTGTTCGAAATGTACAAATTTGTTAGGCCTGTGTTGTAGTGACATTTACATCTTTTCAAAGTGTCTCTGTTGGATCATTTGTCTTTGCACTGATAGGCCTCTTCTTTTCTTTCATACCAACTGCAGAACGCAGTCCGGCATAACCTTAGTCTGCACAAGTGTTTTGTGCGAGTAGAAAACGTTAAAGGGGCGGTATGGACCGTTGACGAGATAGAGTTCCAAAAGAGAAGGCCGCAAAAAATCAGCGGGTAGGTCCACCCCCCTTCACTGCATAGCCTGGCTGCCAGTCCTCTTGTCTCGTGGTGTTGATCGATGGAAAGTGATTCCATTTCATCATCTTATGTGCTGTGTTGCCCCGCTGACCCGCTGCTGGTTTCGCTGTGCATCTCTATACCCTTAAAGCTGCTTTCTGGGACCCTCAGTGACTTATGATTGGCCATGCATTCCCTAATCTTCTCACTTTACCATTCTCTGTTTGTCTGTCCATCTGTCTATCTGTCTGTCTGATCACCGCATCTGCCCTGGCTGCCACCCCACCCCACCCCGCCCCCCTTCCTTCCTTCCCTCCCCACCTCGCTCGATACTCCCTCCCCTTCCCAGGGTGCAGTGCGCACTAATCTCTCCCTACACAAGTGCTTTGTAAGAGTCGAAGATGACTTTGGGTCCTTTTGGACCGTAGACGAGGAAGAGTTTAAAAGGGGCCGCCACGTACAGAGAGGTCGCCCCCGGAAGCATGTCGTCGATGACGGCTTTGATGAGCTACTTGTACAGTAAGCACCACCCCCTGCCCTGCCCCTTCCGAGCATATCCTTGCATGCCTTGCTTCAATGTGCCATCCGCTCATCCTGTGTGTAATTTGTTTCATGCATCTTGTTTGGTTTTTTCTCTGCTTCGTATAATGATTTTAGACTTGTATGATGCATACATTTGTTAGCACATGTAGCGACTCACATAAATACTGCAGTAATACATTTGTATGTATTGATTTTGTGTGCCCTTTATTGGGAATTGCTGTCTAAATGTGAGTCTTGAGTACCCATCAATCCTCAATCAGTTACAGTGCTATTGATAGGTAATTGTGTATTGGATATGCTCATATGAAGCATTGGATAGCTGCATATCTTTCAATTGTTAATACCAATCTTTGTAAGTAGGCATTCTATTAGATGAATTAAGTGAACCATTACATTTTCCCCTGCTGCTTTTGGACTAAAATTTGTTTCCTGTTTCTGTAGAAGTCCAGCTCTAGTGAAAAATATTCAGACCAGTTTGGGATATGGTCCTGCCCTCTCAGCTGCCTTTCAGGTAATATAGCCAGTATGAGTGTAGATCCTTAGACACTTGCTGCATTCCGTTCTGTTATTTATATCCAAGATCATCAAGATGAAGTAACTCTATCTGGACCTCCACCTCTGTGCATTTCACGCTTAAGCTGTACCCATACTTTTTCAGGCTTCGATGGCAGAAAACATACCTCTATACACTACCGCTTCCATCGGAAGCCCCACTCTTAACTCACTTGCCAATGCTATCCGAGAGGAGATGAATGGGGCCATGGACCACAGCAACAGCAACGGTAGTGACAGCAGTCCCGGACGCTCCCCTCTGCCAGCTATGTAAGTGGTTACCACCCTTAGTTCTTACATGTGTACATACGTAGTTTTGTATGCGAGCAGTTTAGCAGTCCAAATGACTCAAAATGTCGCTGCAAATTACAAGGAAGTCCAAATTGTGAAGTTATATTTTCTGCTCAGGACCCAGTGCTGACCTCTTGAAAAGGAAACTCCACCTTTCGGAAAGTTCTTAGTCTGTGGTAGATCATAAAGCAAACAGACTTTCTCTTACTCTCTCAATGTTATTTCAAGTGCCAAGTTTATGGACTGCCATTTTATACGGGTCAATAATGTGTTGTACTGTGTTGTGTTACTGCGTAATTATTGCCTCCATTTCCTTTAAATATTTACCAAAGTCGTGAATATAAGATGACAGAGAGCTGCCCTCGTTTCCACTCCAAGATAAAATTCGCAACACGTCTGAAAAGGCTCCGAGCTGTTGAGAGAAAAAGGAGAGAAGAAAAGACCAGTACAATAAAAAAAGAAAAATAAATAAAACAACCTTTGTGATTTGCGCAAAGATTTTTTATGTAGAGTAGCTATGCTGTGGTTATGTCTGGAGACCACATTTCTTCCTACAGTTGATGTATAGCAGCTCCTGCTGCCAAGTTGTCTGATACGTACAGCAGGATGGACTTGAGATGCTCCTGGACTGATTTGTTTGTGTAAAAAACATCAGGGAGTCAATCTGGGTGAATTTCCACACAAAAGGTGGAAAACTAAATGATGTAGTAATGAACTTCTGGAGATTGGGGCGGGTATGAAAGAGTGCTCGTGTTAATCATTGGAGGCATAGCTACAGGCATAGCTGTGTAGCAGGATAGGCAAAAAAACAGGATGTGTATCCTAGCCTTGATGTTGTCTGCCTTCTGGCCTCTGTAGTGCGTTTTTTTTATCTGGGGTGCATTTGTTAAGTTGTGCAAGTAAAATGTGAGAAAGATGCTTTCCGTACACATCTGAAACTTTTGTAATGTGATGTGCTGGAGTGTGATCCAATACTAATCCTGAAGTGGTTATCACACTGGATTTCAGCTTTTAAAATCTATGAAGAGATGGATATCTGTCTTTCTCCTCAATGGAGATACTGTGCAGCCACATAATTACAGTGATATTAAAAGCAAAGAAGCAGTGTTGCAAATGTTGTTTAGTAGCATAATAACAATTTGATGTGTGCCCTGCAGCTACAGATTGAGGAGCGTAAGCCGTAGGACTTGTGAAGCTACTCGATAAACAGGACAAATAAATTCTTTATTTTATTATTCATTCGCTTTCCATTAGCTTAACAGTCTCCGTAGTGACTCTGGCTACACAAAGTTTTCTGTTTGTATGAGGGATTTCTTTTTTTACTCCAGACTGACTAGAAGGCGAAGAGGGAGGGGAGGGGAGATCAGTTTATCACTAATTAACACTTGGCAAATGTGCCGTACCAAAGGAGCATGGTTTACAGTGCGCTCGAAACACTGATTAACTCTTGATTCTCGTACAGCTGTTCCTAATGTTCTTCTTTTCTCTTCACACCCCCCCCCACTCATGTCAGCGCTTACGCTCGCGTTCTACAGTGAGAATTTGGCAGATCTCATCTCTATGGAGAATCCCTTGCCCAGACTGTGGGCCGGGGGCTTCATGTTTTTCCTTGTTTACAACTGACAGTGTTATTATTCTTGTAAGGGCCTGTTTCTTATCACCCGGTGTTTGTGCCGAGCCTCCTTGCCACCCCCATCCGCCTCCCTCTTTTCTCTCTCACTTCCCTGCCAGCACTTTTCTTCCTCCCTTATTGACACTGTGGTAAGGAGCTGCATTAATTCTGTGCATATTTAAAGCATGCGTGTCGCGGTGGCTCGCCGTGTTGTGTTTTCTTTTTTTTTTTTTCTTTCTGTTTTTTTACCGGCTTGAAGTTGATTAATGACGGAACCTCGTGCAGGGTCGTCCTCTGGGGACCCGCCTCGCAGGTTGGGCATGTTAACGAGTGGGAAGAGGAACACACAGCGTGCTGATCTAACGCCATTGGGAGCCTGACAGGCAGCCCCCTCTCTCTCTCTCCCTTTGTGGCTCTCGTTTGTCGGAGTCCATTCTCTCCTTTCCACGTCACGCGTTGTTAATCTCCCTCATTTATCAATTCAGAGTGAATACCCTTGTTGTTGGCAGTTGTGGAAAATCCAGCTCCTAGGTTTCCCCAGTGGTGGAAAAAGCTGAAAGGGAGCTGAAATGATCAGGACCACCGCTGTACTAGATCTGTTTAATTAAAGAGACGCTCGCTTGTTTGTCGCTTCAGTTTTTCCAGGGCACAGTGCGAACAAAGGGTTTTGTGGATTAAAATATGAAATATTAGAATGATAATTCGCAGTCGTTTTCCCAATCTCTTTGCTTATGCAGGCATCACATCAGCGTTAAAGAAGAACCACTGGACCCTGATGAGCATGAAGGACCGCTGTCCTTGGTGACGGGAGCCAATCACAGTCCAGACTTTGAAAACCACAGAGATTACGAGGACGACCATGGGAACGAGGACATGCTGTAGAGGTGCTTTCCCTCAGGTCCTCCCCAAAGGGGCCAAACGTAAACTGAAATCATCTGTGAGACCACTCCCAACCTAGGACGTCCGACTGGATTCCCCGGTCTCTTTTGTTGACAGCTATAAAAATTGTTCCATTTTACTCTTAGTGCCATTAATCATGAGATACACATGAGATAAGAAAGAATCTATTCCATTTGGGAGTATTTTTGATTTGTTTCTACTTTTTGGGTTCAAGACCAGACCAATCATGTAATTTGTACTTGCGCCCAATAATGGAGCCATTTGGTACTGGGGGACTACTTCTACTTCGCGTTGCCTAGCCTGGTGGCAGTGAGACCAGAGAGGACATGAACGTCCAAAACGAACACAGACAGAGACTGTCCCTTTGCCTTCTGAGTCTCTTCAACACTGATTCAAAAACTACAGAGGAGTGCACACTTGAATTCTTAGCCCCCAAACGAACCTTCACGCAGACAGTATGGGCGCACCTGTATGTGATTTTAGTTCAATGACACTGCCTTCACATCCTCTTAGGTTGCTTCCATCAAGCTGGAAGACACTCAGTATGTTCTGAGGGCAAATGATTCCAACTTTGTGTCCACTTATTGTTCTGTGCTGTTACTTGCTATATATTTTTTTGGTTCCTGTAACTGATCAGACCTCATGCCCATTGTTGTAGAAATTCTGTACGATCTGCACTTGATGACGAATGTGTATTGTTTCTTTTGACTATGTTCCACTCTTTCTTTCCTCTCCATTTTGTTAATGGGAAACAGAATGTCAAATTTACCATGTAGTATTTTTCTGTCATTTATTCCACATTTCAGATCGCCATCATACTGTCACACTGTCACTCTCCTTTTTCTCTCTCTCCCCCACACACACACAAACACACAGAGTCCATCTGCATATGCACTCCTCATAATGAAGGCTCTCTCCACGCATCAATGAAGTTTAATTTTCACAGGGGAATGAATGACAGAGAAATCGACGCAGGTTACGACTTGTCATTATAAAATACTTTCAGAAATCCCTTTTTTTCCGTCGCAGCTGCAACCGAATCGCTGATCAAAAACGCTGGTGTAAAGGGAGGGGGGGGGAATGAATTGTCAGAACGGAGGAAGCACTAGCAGAGATAACAGTTAGACAAAAATAAGAATAATTGCGATTCCCAAATGCAACCGTCAGTACAGACGAAACTTTCCATACTTTTTTCCCCCGATGTCTTTTTAACATTAGACGACTTTAAAGTGCATTCCCTAATCTTTTAAGATCTGGTTTCCCCACATCAGAGACCAGCCAACTCTCCCTATTATTGCTAGTTATTAGTATTTACAGAGGAGATCAAATTGGTGAAGGGATTACAAGCCACAGTTGGCATTAGAAGCCATGACCACTAAGCATTACAGCATTGGGGGCAGCCCACTATGACCACATGCCGCATTACCTTGGAAACCAGTATGAAGTCAGTTCCAGGCTCAAATTAGTCAAAGAGAGGGTAGCGCAGTGGAGGGGTAGGGAGGTTGAGAAGAGGGCAGTGGATTTGGGCTGGCTGGCAATAAGCCCCTCTTACAGTTTCATTAAGAAAGAAGACATGAAGTTGACCATGAAACCAAGAAGCAAATTAGAAACCAAATTTTGCATAATGATTTAAGACTGCAGCCAACCACTTTTTTATTTATTTGTATTTTATTATCACTTTCTTTTGCATTGATGTATCTGTTATCTGTGACTACCAAAGAGAAACTACAAAATGAAAAAGATATTCTATGTTCCATGCAATAGCGAAGCAAGGCCAAATATCCTCCCGGTGGCGTAAGAGTGGAGAGAACAGGTTTGACTTTGTTAAGCTATTCAACTTTACTGAAGGTTAAAAGCCAAAGGCCTTGTTCAAAGGGCAGCTGCAAGTTTTTGCCTTTGACCAAAAGAGGAGAGGATCGGCAGAGATTGGGAGAACCATACGGGAAGGTCATGGTAGCGTCGTCTCTAGGTGTGTAAGAATATTCATAGAATCACCGTCACCAAAGTAATACAGAAAAGGGAAAAGATTAAAAAAACACAATGTGAAAACGTTACATACTGGACCACACTTATGTCTCTCTCATTTGTTTTTTCTGTTTTAGGGTTGTCTTTTTCAATCTACTGCAAAGATTGTATGCCACTTACGATGTGAATCCCATTGAAGTTCATTTTCTCCTTTGTTAAACATTGCAAATGCTTTATGATTGTGTTTTGTCTACATTTATGTTATCTTTTTTTATATTAAAAACGAACACTCCTGTCAACTAATAAGCTGGGTACAAGGTACTTTAATGGAAGTTTTTTGTTTTTTTCATTGTAAAACTCAAGTCATGCATTTAGTGTAAACATGAATCTGTAGATCAAGAGAAAGACACACAAGACCCAGGCAGCTGTTGATTGGACGAGGACAGCCAGAGAGAGTGTGAAAGACGTGCGTCCATCCAAATCTCTTAGTGGGAAGCGTTTAGAGGGTAAGCAGGTAGATAAGATCATTTCTCCGCATGTGTAGCTCGACATTACTAACGTGAAGCCGCATGAGAAAACTGTTAGTAAGCATACCTCAGTTCAGACCTATAGGGAATGATTAAACAACGAGGAAAAAAGATTCCATTTCACTCTGTTGCACTTAGCCGTATGTCCTGCATGTTTAGTCTAAAACTGTAGCAAATGATATTTTAAGAAAGAGTTTAGAAAAAAAAGCTATAAAAATGCAAAAAATCTACATGTTCATCTTGAAGGTCTCATGTTCATTTTTGCAAACCAATCCAGACCTCAGGCCTTTTTTCTTCAAGAAAAGTCACAAATCTTTCTTTTGATTCAAGCTGTTTCTCCCTTTTCTTTTCTTTTTTTAATGGCTCTTCAGGCATGGTATACTGTGTTCGACAGTTTCAGCTTTGTGGGCTCGTATTCCAGGAGGTTGTACATACATGCCATTATAACCCTGTGTCCTTTCTTCTTTTCTTGTCTTTTTCAAAGAACAAAAATGTTTGTATCACCATGTTTGCTTTATCATTCAAACTGCTTTGTATTGACTATTAAAATAAGACACAAAGCAATGACAACCTGCTGTATGTATTGGAATAGCAAACTGTGCTGCAAATATATTTCTCTTGGGAATCCTTGCTTTTTTATTACATAGAATGAAACGGGGCGGGATAGGGGATTCATCCCAAAGTTTTAAAAACGCTGTCATCAGTCCTTGCGGTGACCACTTTTTGTTATCTGGTCTCGATGATGAGCTGAGCGCAGACGGCTGTACGGCTGCAAAGGTATCACCCTAAAACTGGTCAGTAAGAAATCTGCGTGGACTGAGTTTGATGAATGAAATAGGATAGAAGAAATCAATCTGAAAGCCATTCATAAGAGCTTTATGTCTCATATTAGATTTTCTATCCTCAGTACAATACAACAGTGGTACATTCTTTTTGACCATGGGTTTCCAATGGAAATGTCCAAGGCCCATGGATGTAAAAGTGTGCATAAGTTCAAGTTTGTTCCTTTTGTTTTTTTTTTCATATTCAGTTAAAAGACAGATTCGTCTCATCCCCCGCTTCATCAGTCTGTGGGGTGCATTCCGCTCCCCTGTTTTATCCAGGCTGTGTCTCGGCAACTGACTGGAACGCTCCATAAAAAGCGCAATAAAAACGCTGGGCGTTCATGGCTGTTTCTCGACACTGTCATTTTCACAACCTCAAATTACTGCACCTGAATTATAAGATTAAGGAAATTACAGTTAACGAGAAGCACATGGAGAAATGATCTGGAGTACAGATGCATTCGTATGTTAACAAGCAGGTTGTACAGAACGGTGGATAGAATGGCAGTGTGATGGGCTGCAGGTCCAGGAACCTGCCCGCTTCGTCGTCTGACTGTACTGTAGAGCCCACATGCAGCAGCGGCTCAGCCTGCACATTAAATCCTCCTGTAATTAAAGAGACAGTTAAACTGTCCCTCCCCACCAGCAATTTAGGTAACTGCATTTGATCAGCCATAAATTCAAACTGCATTAAAATTCCGAAAATATTAGCGATATGGATTTCTTGATGGAGATAAACGCTGATGATGACGAGTCACTTTTTATGATGGAAGTGCAGGGTCATGTTAGCCACTAAACACCGGACAGAGATCAGGCTTAAGCACTTTTAATCTCGTGAAACAAGTAATTACAAATAGTCACATTGATTCGTTAAAAAGCTTTAGGTGAAATAAATTGTTTCCTGCTCGTCTTACTGCGGCGGCACATAAATGTCATCAAGCAGATTATTAATTAAAGCCACTCAAAGGCAAGATTTAAGGGAAACAATATAAAAATCATTCTCCCGTCTTTTTACGGGTAATATTTTATCCTGCTTTCCGGCTCCTTAATTTCATCATTGATATCTCTGGAGTATTAGCACCTGACAGGGGTTCACTGTTGACCCTTGAAAACAGTTCATCATGATGCAGATCTGGAAAGTGGCATCATGCTTCCCACTTTTCTGAGTATGAAACGGGATTTTATAATAAAGGAGAAATTATTTGTGCCCAGCATAACGGCTTAAACGTTTCTCTCCTACATTATGGCATACGTTTTATACAATGTGTATGGATGAACTGAGACAAAAGTCTCTGTCGGAAAAGTGATGACACCATGGGTAGTGCACTACAAACTGTATGTGCATTTATAGGTGCACCGTTTAGCGACCGCATTATGTTCTTTGAAAATGGACATTGACCAGACATTGCTGTGTTCACATAGTCTTTTTATGCTGCTCTAATGTAAATATAAGGGGTATTTTCACAAGAAAATGCATCAGAGGTACCGCTGAAAATCGCTGGAGTGAAATGCAACCATCTGGCCGAAGCCTAAACTGTAGTACATATGCTAAACCTCTCCTGATTCACGGAAAGTGCGCAATAATTATAACAATACAGTAATATACCGTAATATCACCCTGTCTAGGGGAAAGACGTAACATGAGATGGTATGATAGACCTCTTGGATTCTTTTGTTTGCCAAAAATGCATTTATAGACAATATTACAAACCACACAGACTCAGAGTGAATGTCAGCCAGTTTATATAGTTATAGGTGGGGTACTACTTGCAATAGGACAGGCACATACACTTCATACGTCATACGCACAAAATAAGTCTCTAAACAAATCAACCACACACATGGATGGCTGCTGAGGTGACCAGCTGTTTATGGTCACAATGTCTGGAGTTAAAAGCCAGAGTTTTATTTCCTAGTATAATTTCCTATCATTTGTAAGACCTTGGTTGTTAAAGCAAACAGACGCTGATGGAATGGACGTTAAGCGGTGCATACCTGTAGTCTGGGATGCAGCCCAAATGGTGTATGTTTTGAATAACTTCACATGTTAAAAGCATTTCTTGTAATGTGAGAATTCAGATGGTGAAATCCAACCTGTGTGTTAGGACATGAAGTTGTCTTCAAGTGAAGTAGTGAGATGGAGGACGTTTCTTAGCAAGGGTAAACAGGTAGCAAAGTTCTGAAGGTCATTTTAGTTTGTTCTGATGGACATTTAGTTTATTGGTTGCTCAGAATTGATTCTACATGGACCACTCTGACTATATAGCCTGACTTGTTCTCCTCAGTGTAATAACAAATATTGTGTAGGTCTCACGAGGGTGCCACCGAGGCGCTGTCCCATCGAGGACTCCATAAGACCTCTGAAAGTGCCTTGTGGGATCCGGCACCAAGACATTAGCAGCTGATCCTTTAAGTCCTGTATGATGCAAGGTCACATGGGTTTGTTTGTTCAGCAAATCCCACAGATGCTCGATCCGATTGCGATCTGGGGAATTTGGAGGCCAAGGCAACAGCTCAAACTCTTTGTGATGTTCCTCAAATCATTCCTGAACAACGTTTTGCAGTGTGGCAGGGTGAATTATCCTGCTGAAATTGGAAAATGCCATTAGGGAATACTGTTGCAATGAAGGGGTGTACATAGCATCCACGTGAATGGGAGTACTTAGCCCATCTGTTGCTCTACATACTTTGTTAATCCCCTCTACTCTATACTCTAATGGCCAGGATCCCCTCAGAACCAGCACAGATCAGGTACTATTGGGGTGGTGGAACATTCTCAGCACTGCAGTGACACTGATGTGCTAGTGGTATGTTAGTGTATGTTGTGCTACACTAACAGACCCAGTGTAGTGTAGTGCTGGTGGAGTTTTAAACACCTCAATTTCACTGCTGGTCTGAAACATTGTCGGCTAACAAAAAATATCCAGCCACCAGCTTCCTATAGGCAGTGTCCTGTGAGCACTGATAAAGGACTAGAGGATGACTAACAAAATAATAGAGTGCACAGTGAGTGAACATAGTGTTTAAAAACTCCAGCTGTGTCTGATGCAGTCGTACCAGCACAACACACACTAACATAGCAGCACCACATCAGTGTCACTGCAGTGCTGAGAATGATCACCATTAAATTGGAACCTGATCTGTGCTGTAATGCATGTAGAGAAACAGATGGACTACAACGTGCATGTATATGGTAAGTGGAACTGATAAAATGGACAATGAGTGTAGAAGCACTTTAATGAGGTGTACCTAATAAAGTGATCGGTGAGTGTATATAGCTATGCATTGCTTAATGTCCACTATACATTGTGTGAGATTGCATGTTAGCATATATAGTATACACTGTAATTATAAATGCTATATGGGATACTATAGTTTACCTGGTATTGAAGAAATAGCTAATAAACTGCCTTGTTTCACATATTTTATTTTTTAATGTCACCATTGACCACCACACACTGATTTTCTATTTGTTATTGTTGTTGTTGTTTTAGTATTTAAGATGGGTGAAACCTTACTTTGTTGTAAAGCTGTTTGAAGTTTATCCAGCATCATTTCACTCTCTCTGTCTCTCTACCACACACACATACAAACTCATTTATGGAGTAGTGTTCAAAATCTTCCAAAATATCTTCTGTCTTGTTTTGTTTCTTAAAAGATTGGTCGTTGGTTGGTTATCCGCCACACCTGATGCAGCCCAGCACAAGCCTGAAAACAAACTCTTCAATTGGACCAGGAGTGACAGATATTTACAGCATGCAGTCGCAAGGTAAACGAGTGATAAAATCTGCTCCGAAACAATAAAAAAAAGCTAAATATTATGCAGAAGTTGCTGTCAGATACCAACACATTCTTACCAACCTACCAGAGTTACAAAGTGCTACTCGAGCTTTCATTACTGCGGGGGGTCTTCAGAAGCAAAATGGACAGATTAGTGCATTATCTTATTTACATATATTGAGTTGCAGTAACAAAACTCCATTTCGGCTTCTCATTTCATTCTAATTAAAGCACGCCAATGTAACAGCAATCCACACGAGAGCCTCCCTTTAATAGTCTAAGCTGGCAAATCCCCAAATTTGGAGCGTGGCAATTAGCAAAGGCAGCGGCGTTTGTAATTCACAGGTTTAGAACAGAATGAGAAAAGACTTTGTTTATTAAGATGGCCTGCTGCGGGCGCTGGCATGTGATAGACCTGGCTGCAATTAGATTCCAATTATTTGTCTGTTTTCTGATATTGCAAACTGGCACTTAAAGCATCAGTTAATTTGACACACATTGATGCTTGGTTTAGCCGGTAATTAAAACATGTTCTGTTAATTAAATGATGACCACTTTATTCCAGGGCCTCTTATGTTTGGTGGCTCCCTATTTATTTTTATTTATTTATTTTGTTTGGATCATTGGTTGCCAGACGCTGCACTAATCAGACCTTGTTTTCTTTCAATTAGCACCTGCTGTTAAAAAAAAAAAAAGACTGCCACAGGTCTTCAGTCTTTCTTCAAGCAACTGAAACATGTCCACAACCTCAAGTTGAATAATAAGGAATGTATCACCTTTGTAAATATGATCTGGATTATGTACAAGTGTTAACTATGTAATCTTGCAGGCTAATGCCTTGTAGCCTTCTTGTAAACATTGTAAATTATATTTATTTCAATTGACCAAATCATATGTTGACAATCCAGTTGTCTGAATGTCCAGATGTTACTTCATCATAGTTATTCCCCATTTCAAATCATACATGTGCTTGTCTGCACAGACACTGATTAATACAAGATGATGTTTTGCATTAGGAATGATGTTGCGTTATTTTAAGGAACACTTCAACCCTCTCCATTTTGCTTAATTTTCCCTACACTTTCCATAATCAAGAAGCATGTCTGAATAATTTAAGTGATGCCAGAGACATGAATAATTACAAGTCTGACTGCTTGATGTCACTGTGCATTAAGAGATGACTAAATTTGTTTTTATCATCAACATACATCATGAAAATAGGCAAATAGCGCATTTCTGTCTGACTTTCAAACCCTATACATACACACACACACACAGGTATATAAGAGTATATATACATATATATATATATATATATATATATATATATATATGTATATGTGTGTGTGAGTGTGTGTGTATATACATCCTAGATCTGAATGAATGAAATATTGTCTTTGAATACTTTGTTCTGTACAAAGTTGAATGTGCTGACAACAAAATCACACAAAAATCATTAATGGAAATCAAATTTATTAACCAATGGAGGCCTGGATTTGGAGTCACACACAAAATTAAAGTGGAAAAACACACTACAGGCTGATCCAACGTTGATGTAATGTCCTTAAAACACGTCAAAATGAGGCTCAGTATTGTGTGTGGCCTCCACGTGCCTGTATGACCTCCCTACAATGCCTGGGCATGCTCCTGATGAGGTGGCGGACGGTCTCCTGAGGGATCTCCTCCCAGACCTGGACTAAAGTATCCGCCAACTCCTCGACAGTCTGTGGTGTAACATGACATTGGTAGATGGAGCGAGACATGATGTCCCAGATGTGCTAAATCGGATTCAGGTCTGGGGAACGGGCAGGCCAGTCCATAGCTTCAATGCCTTCATCTTGCAGGAACTGCTGACACACTACAGCCACATGAGGTCTAGCATTGTCCTGCAATAGGAGGAACCCAGGGCCAACCGCACCAGCATATGGTCTCACAAGGGGTCTGAGGATCTCATCTCGGTACCTAATGGCAGTCAGGCTACCTCTGGCGAGCACATGGAGGGCTGTGCGGCCCTCCAAAGAAATGCCACCCCACACCATTACTGACCCTCTGCCAAACCGGTCATGCTGAAGGATGTTGCAGGCAGAAGATCGCTCTCCACAGCGTCTCCAGACTCTGTCACGTCTGTCCCATGTGCTCAGTGTGAACCTGCTTTTATCTGTGAAGAGCACAGGGTGCCTGTGGCGAATTTGCCAATCCTGGTGTTCTCTGGCAAATGCCAAGCGTCCTGCACAGTGTTGGGCTGTGAGCACCACCCTCATCTGTGGACGTCGGGCCCTCATACCATCCTCATGGAGTCGGTGTCTAACCGTTTCTGCAGACACATGCACATTTGTGGCCTGCTGGAGGTCATTTTGCAGGACTCTGCCAGTGCTCCTCCTCTTCCTCCTTGCACAAAGGCGGAGGTAGCAGTCCTGCCGCTGGGTTGCTGCCCTCCTACGGCCTCCTCCATGTCTCCTGGTGTACTGGCCTGTCTCCTGGTAGCGCCTCCAGCCTCTGGACACTACACTGACAGACACAGCAAACCTTCTTGCCACAGCTCGCATTGATGTGCCATCATGGATGAGCTGCAGTACCTGAGCCACTTGTGTGGGTTGTAGCGTCCGTCTCATGCTACCACGAGTGTGAAAGCACCACCAACATTCAAAAGTGACCAAAACATCAGCCAGAAAGCATAGGTACTGAGAAGTGGTCTGTGGTCCCCACCTGCAGAACCTCTCCTTTATTGAGTGTGTCTTGCTAATTGCCAATAATTTCCACCTGTTGTCTGTTCCATTTGCACAGCAGCATGTGAAATTGATTGTCAATCAGTGTTGTTTCCTAAGTGGACAGTTTGATTTCACAGAAGTTTGATTTACTTGGAGTTATATTGTGTTGTTTAAGTGTTCCCTTTATTTTTTGAGCAGTGTATATACACACACAGTGGTGCTTGAAAGTTTGTGAACCCTTTAGAACTTTCTATATTTCTTCATAAATATGACTTAAAACATCATCAGATTTTCACACAAGTCTTAAAAGTATATAAAGTTAAACAAATGAGACAAAAATATTGTACTTGGTCATTTATTTATTGAGGAAAATTATCCAATATTACATATTAGTGATTGCCAAAAACAGGTTCACATACTTTTGCCACTCACTAATGTGTAATATTGGATAATTTTCCATGTGCCACATGATGGGCAACAGTGTTCTTTTTGAAAAGCAATGGCTTTCTATTTGCACCATGTTCTCCTGCTGGTGGACTCATGAACTTTAGTATTAACCTATGTTAGTGAGACCTTTAGTTGTTTAGAAGTTAGTCTGGGTTCCTTTCTAACCTTCCTTTTAAGGCTATTTCACACCTTGCTCTTGAAGTGGCCTTTTGTTTGTTGAAGACTCCAATGGTTAACAGTGGTCTTGAACTTCCTCAATTTGTACACAATCTATCTGACTGTGCACTGGTGGAGTCCAAACTCTTTAGTGATGTTTTTAGAATGGATGGATGAGGCCAAAATAGAAATGGTTTTAATTCGGTTTGGTTTAAATGAGAAGAGGTATTTCTGGAAAATTGTGCATTCAAGCTTTCAAGAACATTATCCCATCCGAAATACATGGTGGTGGTAGTGGTAGTCATGGTAGGTAAAGTTTGGGCCTGTTTTGCTGCATCTGGACCAGGCCAGCTTGAAATCATTGATGGAACTTTGAATTGGGAATCATGCTAGCAAATACTAAAGGAAAATGACAGGACATCTGTGATGAATTGAACTGAACCTCAAGATAATGTGGATCGTGCAGCAAGACAACAACCCTCAAGCATACAATTTGTTCTACCAAAAAAAATTGTTGAAGAAGAATAAAGTTAATGTTTGGAAAGTCCTAACTTTAACCCAATAGAAATGGGTCATGTAAGTCATGTGTGGAAGTCATGTGTGGAAATCCACCAACGTTCCAGAGTTGAAGCTGTTCTTTATGAAAAAATAGGCTAAATGTCTTATAACCTGGTGTGCAGTAGTGATGAACAGTCACCAGAAATGTTTTGTTGCAACTATTGCTACAAAAGGGGTCACATTAAATACTGACAGCAAAAGTTCACAACCTTTTGCTGCTCACATATGTAATATTGGATGATTTTCCTCAATAAATAATTTACCACGTACAATATTTTTGTCTCATTTGTTTAACTGGGTTATTGTTAAGTACTTTAAGAATTGTGTGAAAATGTGAAGATGGTTCAGGTCATTTTTCTGCTGAATTATTTCAAATTCTAAAGTATTTGCAAAATTTTAATCACCACTGTATTTGTTAGCAATTCTGTGTAAACCTGTTTTTCTGTCTGTTTTTTTTTTTATCATGAAGATCTTCACAAAGTATTTTGGTTAAAAATCTTCTGATGGAAAAAAAAATTGCCTTCATTTTGACAGCCCCAAAAATTACAAATACAATGATGAACTTCTATGATCAGTAAAAAGCTATGATTTTTTTCAAAGAGAATGCTGCATTTCTTCTTTGTGATTTATTTATTTAATTTTGTTTAATCATGCTCTTTGGTATACACACAGTAATCAAGATTTTAGCTAAAAGGGATCCATTATTTAATATGTTAATTTACAGAACAACATGTAAACCTTTATAACCTTATAACTTATTCATATAATTAATTTTTTACTCTTTTGTACTGACTACATTAATGTGGAAGAAAAAAAAATCTCAGACAAAAATAATTTATATTAATTTATTTATATTTGAAAAAATATTATACTAATTATATAATAATGCCTGATACTTTTGTATAGTGCTATTTGCCATATGTAGTTTTGTTCTCACAGCTTCAGAGATGCCTGGTTCGATTCCCGGGCTGGATTCTCCCTGTGTAAGTTTGTATGTTCTCCTAGTGTTTGTGTGAATTTCCTCCAGGTCTGGTTTCTTCCCACATTCCAAAGATTGGTGACATCGCCTTGTTTAACAGTAAGCTATGCTAATATGATGTTTCTTTACTTCCAAGTATAACACCTTTTCATTACTTATTAAGTGTGTTGGCGCCACACTGTATATGAATGTGTAGGGAATATGTCTCTTTTGCTTCAACTTTACTCTGGCAGTTACATTAATGCCATATACACCTTCATATACAGGTATATAAAAAGAGCTGCAGTTTTGAAGGATCTGTCTCATTTTGTTCTGGATGCAAGTTTTTTTTAGTAAGAAAAAGGGGGAGAAAGTCATTACAATATGTCATGGCCACTGTTTACCTGCAGAGTCTGACTTTACACTGATGCTCCTCTAATCTGTATGACTGGCATGTTAATTTCCCTGACGCTGCCATTCAAAAACACAAACATGAAATGTTGGTTTTAGGAGCCGGAGACCTGCTAGAGTGAATTTCAAGCACTTATTCAAATATTTCATTAAAATGTAAATTTTACAATGGTCTAATGCCTAGCTGTGCACCAGGCATGACTTAAGGAGTTATGAAGTTATAACACTAATCTGTCCGTCCCCCCACCACCATCCCTGCCCCTGCCCCCCTGATGCCAATTAACTCTGACTATAAATGTTCTTATGTTGTTTTATCTCTCATAACAGCATGCCAACAATTGCATCAAACGCACTGGGAGTTTGAAGTGAACAGCATTGCCTATTAAGGTGTGCCAGTAGTTGGCAGAAAAGTGGAACAAGAAGAAGAGGAGAAGCCAATTAAACATCAAGCTTCATGCAGACTGGTAACTAATCAATTTTCTTATCTTAAATTGCAAATGCACTGATTAAAACTGAGCCAGTGCAGGGAAGAATTTATACCAGTATTGGATTTGTATACGAACAAAATGCCACTGCGTCGGGAAGTGTAATCTGGGGCATTTGCGTGATTGCTAGTGGCCGAAGTCTGATAGATCTCGCTGTCACTCAGGAAGGTATCAATGCTATTATTTATACAGCATGCAGGCACAAAGCGTGGCTCCAAAGACCTCCAGGTGCTTGTCAGTATGTTTCTCAGCCATAATCTCAAAGACAACAAAGTTACTTAGAGCAGGTAAATAAGTGATAGTAAAGCTACACACATCATCTTCACGCCAGCCTTAATATCAATATTAATACACAGTGGCTTTGATCTCTGTGACTACTGTATTAAATAAATACTCCGAAAAATGATAACCCTGTGTGTTTCAGGCAGACGTAAAGAGTTTGCAAATCTTTGAAAGTCGAACTCAGCTTTTTTTTCTTTCACTCCTGAGCCACACAACAGCCGTCTCCTATTGCTTTATCTACTTCTTGCATTTTTTTTCATTTTTCAACATTCAGAGAAGACGACAAAATGGTTGCAGGTGGTGTTGAAAATAAAAGCCATCCATCATTATTTATTAGGCATGAAAAAGATACACAATAATGTAATTTAATCTCTCGGCAGACAATTATTTCCACATATTGATAATGCAATGCGAAAAGTGTCATGAATTCTAATATGATGTTTGCTTTCATTGGTGTATAATATGAGCAGAACAAATAATGTAATTGTATCAGGAGGAAAATGTAATTATATGCACATGCTAACACTATAATACCAGTGTGAATCGGATGATAGCATCATATTATTTTGCTGTGCTTAACTACTTACAATTTGCATTAGGTCTCGGTGGCAATAAAGCCACACCCTGCCTGCCTTCCCCGACCCCACTGAGCAGTTTTCTATTACCATATAAAACTATATCCCCACAGCTGTAGCTGCTCTGAACTCGCAGAGTACGGATGTCATGAAACTTGAAATTGTCCCTGTTGAGGCCTGACTACAGGGGGCTCGTTTTGAAAGCTAGACGACTGTGTTAAATAACCGCGTACATGCACATGCAAAAGTTTCTCAGAACGACGTAGGAATGTAGAGAGAGTCAGATCACGCCTTCTCCTCAGTGTGTTTAGTAAAATGTTCATGTCACATGAACTAATGACCAGGAGAGTTGATGTAAAATTAGATCAAGCACCCACACTTGCATCTTCCTGACATTATGAAAATGTTTTATTGATGACTCATTATAGGCTGTCCGGCGTGAGGTGAGGGGTTTTCGATTTGCCCTAATAGAAGATGCAAAGTCTAATAATGATAATGCCTCCTGAATAATTAATACCAAAACCTCATCCATCTCAGGGCGGGATATGAACATATTTTAGGAGCTCATTTGCATATTCAGAACAAACAGCAGCACAAAGCCATTAGAGGACCAACGAGCTTTTTCTGTGTGATGCATAATAATGAGGGACTTTTGAGTGATTGGTTTTTAAGAATTAAGATGGGGGTGTGCTAAAGCTAGAATACTGAAATGTCTCACACTGGTTCTTATTTCAGTGCCTCGCACCCATACTGTGCGTACAACTGCACACTCCACCGGAGGCTAGAGTAGTGTTTGCAAGTCATTAGTGATTTGTAAATGATATTTGCTCCCTTGTGACATGTCATTTGAAATGCTATTTCTAATAATAATACCCAGTGATATTGAAGATATAAGTTTAATTATCTTTCTTATTGCACATTTTGTACATTCAGTCTTGGGAAAAGGAGAAAAACATACATTGGATGTAATGTCGATATGAGTTGTGGTCCAAAGTCACATCCCAAACATTAAAGATTTCCTCCGGTTCTTCGGATAAACATTAAAGGGTCTTCAAATTGGCAAACGACTGCGATGGGAAAGTAAATCCTGCTGTGTTACTTCTTGTGCCGAGGATTCATCCATCAAGCTGGAATGGCATTATTGTGGTCAATTCTATCATTGGTGTGGCTCAATGGATTGGAGGTGTGGTGGGACGGTTGCCATCCCTGGTGGCATTGTGCGTGGCATTGGAACGGCCTCAAAGCTGCTCATTTGTACTGTCACCTTCTTACTTAATGACTCCTTACAAATCCTGCTGCTTCCTGTGGTGTGTTTCCTGTCTTCCCTTTCACGAAGAGCCGGGAGGGAGAATGAGGAGAAAACCAAGACTGTGAAACAAAGATGGTGTGCCCCTCTAAGCTAGCTAAACCAGGAGCCACATGATCACTTCAACACTCTTTTGCTATGTATTTTGTGAAATGAATCAGAGGCTCAGGGATCAGCAAAGTCCCTGTGGTGCTCACGCGTGATCACGCTGCCAGCCGAGAACCAGCAAAGCCGCCCAAACCTTCCCCGGACACGCCAGTGGTCTTTGAAATTAAACTTGGCATCGGGTAATCCGCCTAAATGGACCCCTTCGACTCGCTCACGGTTTAGTTTCACCTCAGCTGTTGATAAAGCCATGACAGAAATACCGAACGCTATCTGTGTGATAGGTTCCAGCTTATCGTACTAAAGGCGGCTAACTTCCCTCTTCCCCTTAGTGCCTGGCACCTAGACAGAACTGAGGAGTCAATTTCCATAAGTCATGTTTGGTTGTAAATAAGAGCACACACACACAGATCCTAATCCTACAGCAGCACAAAAATAGTAGGACGGTGCATATGCAATGGGATGGATTGTAGAAAGTTTAGATTTGCTCCCGTCTGCTCATGTCGAACACTGTGATGAAGCACGAGGCTGCGAGCCAGCAGTGGAGTGAATGCATATAAATCCAAAAGAGCAGGAGATTGACAGGGATCTAGCCGAGCGGGTCTCGTCTGTAGCAGGGAGGGATTAACAAGCTTAAAGAGGGGCTTAAATGCCATCCTTCCAGTTTACCTGTTATGCCGTGCACTCTACGTCAAAGGATACGTCGCACCGGTGCCTTTTAATACCCTTTTTATGTTTGTTCACAGTTGTCGGTCTGAGGAACGAGCAGGAGTTAATGCATTTTGCAGGAGTTAATGCTGCTAATCAGTTGAAAGGGCAAAATTCAAAGTATAGACCTGAGTGTTATGGATGTGGAATTGCCCGAAAAAATGCAGCTTTCAGGCTTTCATGCTTTGCAAAAGCAATTCATTCGAATGCTCTCCTCCTGCTTGCAGTTTAAGCTGAACATCCTATGGACCTAATGACCATTTAAACCTCCATCCCCTTTGAGTCAGAGTGAAAAAAAGCTGGTATGGAAATCATTTGGAGGAGATTTCGCAAACAGTTCAAACCGAGACTAAAATCTTTAGAACTTTTATGATTAGCTTACCAGAGTTGTGTTGTGCACTTATTGCCTTGTTAAAAGTGCAAGGTTGTTCCTTTTGGACAGGATGTGGCTCTGAGCACTGGGCCTCTGGGCTGTTCCTTGCAGGCTCACCACAACACACACACAACGCTCATCTCCACAGACATCAAACAGTGCAGGAAACAAAGTTAGCAAAGGTGCAAAGACGACAATCTACCACTGCTTCTGAACTGGTACATAACATGCACCCAAAGCAAAACATATACATTACAAGCTTTTCCCACTGAGATCTTTGTGCTGTACTCAAACGTCGAAGGCGCAAAAGTCACCGTCGTATTCGCTGCCAATACAAAAGGCACTCTCATTTGTTGTTTGGGTGTTTTCTGTGTTTTCTTCTTAAACAATGATAACATTTTTCTGAGCCACAGTGGCTGCCAGGGACATTAATGGGAGGCCTGTCAAGTGCATACGGGAAGTGGGCTTTTTAAATAAACACATTGTTTCAAAACTAGTCCACACCCTTACTGTTTACAGCTAGAGTGCATGGCTCGGGTGTGTCACATGGACAGCTTGTCACTGGCCTGCCGCAATTAATCCTCCCTGACAAGGCCATTCCGCTGTACAGGAGAGAGAAAGTATAAGAGGCGGGAGAGTCAATAGACACAACTTCTCTCCCCAAGAGAGAGAGCGCTTAAACAGACTGAAGATCAATGTGGCACCTTCACCGCTCTTTTATCACTGAGACAAGTGACATCTGAAGAGTGTGTTTATGTCACCATGTGACGCATAATGAATATATCACTACGCGTGCCATGAAAGGAAAAAATTGTTTATTAATAATAATAATAATAATAATAATAATACATTTTATTTTCAGCGCCTTTCCAACACCCAAGGACACTTTACCTTTTTTCACCTTCAAGGTGCTCCTGTTTCTTCTCACAGCCCACGTGTATCAGGTTAATTGATCACGCTAAATTGGCCTGATCTGTGTATATGTGTGACTAGCTTTGAAGTAACCTTGCCCATCGATATAACCTTGTGTCTGTCTGTCTTTAAATAGGAATTGATGCTGAAAGGGATGTTAAATAGGCCAAATAAACAAACAAAGTATTATAAAGATGCATTTATTATGAAGTGCATGGTTCATTCATGTTAAATACAACTAGTGCTAGAAATTCTACATTTCCTGATGATGTCATATTCACTGGAAGGAATTATAATTATCAGCAAAATCCACAAGCACAGACTAAAAAACCTTGAGTAAGAAACGGCAACAGAGCTTCCTTTTTCTGGACTTATGATAAATACACACATCCATTTGTGTAATTGAGACATCAGTTTTCCTACATTTGAGAGGACAGAACTTTTTAGTCTGAAACAATAAAACAGGATCATTCGGCAAATTGCTCAGTTGTTTGGAATGATCTATGCTAGGGATGTCAGACTTAGTCGCCGGTGGGCCTCAGCGCTACACCTGAGTATTTTCCCCCTTCAGACTCTCTGTTAAATCCTTGGTCATTAGCTGTTGAATCATCTGTATTGTATTAGGACAAATGCTAAATTATGTAGTAGTTTTGCTTCCCAGGACTGTATTTTCACATCTCTGGTCAATGCTAACACAACTACTATGTTGTCGGTATATTTACAGTGTATGAACACACTAAGGATTAATAATCCACTGTTTTAATGTAATCATGAAAGATAAAACACTTGTTAGTAACACCACTAGAGATTTTAACTTTAAAGCACCCACAGTTAAAGGAACTAAATGAATGCTACTATTTAGCTAGCTATGTACAGAAAAATAAGCTTAGCATAGTGCTGGACTAAGATAAGCTTATAAAGGTTGATAGCAAGAAACTCACACTTTGGGAGGTAATAATCTATTGAAGGACATTCAAGTGATGTAGCGCATATACTATGATTTTATAGGTCTGGTTTGGGTTTGGCTAACCCTCTTCAAAACATCAGTTAGCTAAGTCAGGCTACCTTTCCAGCCAGCTAGCTAGGAAGCTAGCAAGAGAGCAAATCTATTTAAGGTTAATATTGCCTTATCAGGGCAACAATATCATCACCTTCCAACGTGGTTCAAGAATTAAGGTCAATATTCTTTAGCACTGGCTACAATTTCCACCAGAACTGGACACCGAAGGTTGGAAAAATGTTGTTGGTCTGGTTAGTCTTGATTCTGGCTGCAACATTTGGATGGTAGGGTCAGAATTTGGCATGAACAACATGAAAGCATGGATCCATCCCGCCTAATATCAACAGCTGGTGGTGGTGGACATTTTCTTGGCACACATTCGGTCCCTAAATACCAATTGAGCATCGTTTAAACACCAAAGCCTAACTGAGTATTGTTGCTGACCATGTCCATCCCTTTAACACTACCATGTCACAACGCTCAAATCATCTCAAACTGGGTTCTTGAACATGACAGTGACCATATTCAGATATTCAGATTGTGTGTGTGTGTGTGTGTGTGTGTGTGTGTGTGTGTGTGTGTGTGTTTGTTTCCATTAAAACATCTTACAGTGGTGCTTGAAAGTTTGTGAACCCTTTCTATACTTCTGCATAAATATGACCTAAAACATCATCAGATTTTCACACAAGTCCTAAAAGTAGATAAGGAGAATCCAGTTAAACAAATGAGACAAAAATATTATACTTGGTCATTTATTTATTGAGGAAAATGATCCAGTATTATAAAATAGTGAGTGGCAAAAGTATGTGAACCTCTAGGATTAGCAGTTAATTTGAAGGTGAAATTAGAGTCAGGTGTTTTCAATCAATGGGATGACAATCAGGTGTGAGTGGGCACCCTGTTTTATTTAAAGAACAGGGATCTATCAAAGTCTGCTCTTTTGTGAAAGTGTATCATGGCACGAACAAAGGAGATTTCTGAGGACCTCAGAAAAAGATATGCTGATGCTCATCAACTGTGAAAGGTTACAAAACCATCTCTAAAGAGTTTGGGCTACACCAATCCACAGTCAGACAGATTGTGTACAAATGGAGGAAATTCAAGACCATTGTTACCCTCCCCAGGAGTGGCCAATCAACAAAGATCACTCCAAAAGCAAGGCGTGTAATAGTGGCGGGTCACAAAAGACCCCAAAAGAAACTTCTAAGCAACTGAAGGCCTCTCTCACATTGGCTAATGTTAATGTTCATGAGTCCACCATCAGAAGAACACTGAACAACAATGGTGTGCATGGCAGGGTTGCAAGGAGAAAGCCACTGCTCTCCAAAAAGAACATTGCTGCTCGTCTGCAGTTTGCTAAAGATCACGTGGACAAGCCAGAAGAATGTTTTGTGATCGGATGAGACCAACATAGAACTTGTTGGTTTAAAAGAAAGCTGTTATGTTTGGAGAAAGGAAAACACTGCATTCCAGCATAAGAACCTTATACCCTCTGTGAAACATGGTGGTGGTAGTATCATGGTTTGGGCCTGTTTTGCTGCATCTGGGCCAGGACGGCTTGCCATCACTGATGGAACAATGAATTCTGAATTACATCAGAGAATACTAAAGGAAAATGTCAGGACATCTGTCCATGAACTGAATCTGAAGAGAAGGTGGGTCATGCAGTGAGAAAACGACCCTAAGCACACAAGTCATTCTACCAAACAATGGTTACAGAAGAATAAAGTTAATATTTTGGAATGGCCAACATGAGGAAACCCACCAACATCCCAGAGCTGAAGCTGTTCTGTACGGAGGAATGGGCTAAAATTCCTCCAAGCCGGTGTGCAGGACTGATCAACAGTTACAGGAAACGTTTAGTTGCAGTTATTGCTGCACAGGGGGCTCACACCAGATACTGAAAGCAAAGGTTCACATATTTTGCCACTCACTAATATGTAATATTGGATCATTTTCTTCAATAAATAAATGACCAAGTATTATATTTTTGTCTCATTTGTTTAACTGGGTTCTCTTTATCTACTATCTATTATCTATATATATTATCTATTTAGGACTTGTGTGAAAATATGATAATGTTTTAGCTCATATTTATGCAGAAATATAGGGTATAAATAAAGGGTTTACAAACTTTCAAGCACCACTGTAACCACTTTGTCATATTCACTCATTCCCTATTCATTATGCTATTGATCTTTGTCATTGATTTAAGCACTTATGATGTTATCAATGAAATAAGATTAGTCGGCATTCATGTGCATTTAGGTGTAACAAGGCTTTTCTTAAAACTGGTTTCTTCAAACACATCTGATAGAAGTATTTGTTACAATCCATAGATGTAGTTGAGGAGAGATTAGAAGACATCAAACCTCTTGTCATTTAGTACAAACATGCCCAGAGCCATTAGCTGACATTTCAAGTCCTGGAAGTCTTATTTATTCTTCACCCATTTTATGCAGTATAATGGAAGTATCTCTCCTATATTATACTGGTTTTGTGGATGACATTTATTCCACAGATACAGATAGTCAGAACCCGTTGACATGTGTCTTATCCTTATTTAATTCATTATGTCACAAGATGGATTACTCCGTGAATTTGCTTTTAAAATGTACCTCAGCGTGGGATGGATCTTGGACCTCTTTGGGTTTATTATTATCTTGTATTTGAAGATGGAATGTTAAGCCGTGCAAGCTTTTATCTGTGACAGGATGCCAAGTTACAGATTATTACTGTATCAACTATTATTCAATTGTTGCCTTCCCTCATTCAGTTGTTACCAATAACACATTATGAACATGCTGTCAGATTGAATAAACAGAGGAACAGCGTTCACACAGATACTGTGCAGTGTTTCAGGAACGGATATGTGTAATGCATGACAGTTATGTGAAAGGGGGTGGTAGATCTGTGGGTTACTAAATAAAAATTTGTTGTAAACATTACAGATGATGATATATGACATGTTGCCTCCTGATGTTTCTTTTTTTATTGCCTGAGTAAGTGGCACAAATATTTTCTTTCTGTGGCTTGTGCAAAATGAATGCTAGATATGTTTGCCCTGTTCTAACATAGCATTTTAGTCTCATTTGTATTTGTTAATAATAAACTTTTAAAGTATAAAGATGAAGATGTGCTAATGTATGACTAAATATTTGTTAGTTATTTTGTTATCATCATTGTCATCATTTTTCAGTATGGTGACACCTACTAAAAGTATTTTTAAAAGTCGCTTATAATGCAAATGACCAATATAATGCAAACATTGGACTTTAAAACAGAACCTCATTTTAATACATGAGAAATGTCAGAATTAAGGTTTTTAGATTACACGGTGTACGGAATATCTGCTGTAGCTTAAAAAGGCAAAAAATAGTCCTACAAAGAGCTAGCTTCCCAGCCTTCTATGTGAAAAACACATCAGCATTGTACTATTTTTGTACTTTTTCAAAAATAGGCTACCACTTCTTAGAACCATCACACACAGATAAACAGAAATAGCCTGTTACATATACAGTAGGATTTTCATGAGAATTTCACCCGAACTCATTAACAACTGGGATCTAACAGCAGCCTTATTCATCCATAAAAAAATGTCAGTATCTATACTGGACTTATTTGCATGTTTTATTGAATCTGTCTAAAAAGCCTTCAGGCTCTAGATGTGAGACTCAGATAAGTGCTGCTCATGTAACTACTGTGAGGTGAAAGCCTTAACACATGGCGTAAAACTTGAGTGTTCTGTTAAACGCCAAATGTTTGATGAGATTGTTAAGTATGAGTGACAAGCTAGACAGAACAGCGATTAGACAGGAAGGCTACTGGAAATAATGACTCACAGAAAAGTGAACTTTGCGGAACAAAGAATTGTTTGCCGTCAGCCATTAGTGTAGGAATTCCTTTTAAATGTAATGTGACAGTTATTAGCAGCAAAATAATGGAAAGCTGAAGGAGCAAGGTAGTTAGCCCACAGCACAGCATGTCAGTCGGGTTAGCGTTAGCATTCGCCACACGTTAGGCACACCAAACGTACAAGTTCATTAATATTAGCCATGGATCATTCTTTTATCTGGAGTGGAACTGTTTTAGCACAATTTCATAACAATAAAAGAGGTTAACTGAATGACATTTTATGATGTTCATTGATAACATGAATTATAATAGCCAACAGAGAAGTTTATAAAGTAGACTGTAATATTGATTAACCAGGTAAAATATGAATATAAGTATAATGTACAGTATAATATTAGTCTAAAACGAAATGACCAGGACTATAAAAGCTAGGCCTTCAATGTTAAAATGACCGGTATTTGAATTGAATGAATGCAACGAATTACTGACTACTGGAATAGGACTCCAGAATGGTAAGATTTAAAGTCCTCACACACTTAACCCAAATTTCTCAGCCCTCGCTACTGTAGCACCAAGACCAGATACAACAAAAGCCACATCAATCATCACATTCGAACCAGAAATAAAACACTCTTTCACTTAAATCTTCCAAACAAATTTTAAATAGCTATCTCAGAACAAACCAACCAACACTCCAATCATTCCCATTCTGCTTTAATCGGCATCAACGTGTCGTCATGACTGTGCATTACTCCCTTACACAAAACCCATCCCTTGAAGAAGCCAGCTTTGATAGACAATAGTTAGGCACTCACTAATACAATCTGAATTGTTACTTAAAATCCATCCTCTATTCTTTCTTTGTGAATCCATCGATAGCATCATAAAGTTTGTCTTTTAATTGAAACTCTAGACGAAGTGCTTTCTGAATTATCTGTCATTCATATCTTAAGTACTTGAGTGACTTTTTTCCTCTCTCTCAAATGTGGTCTCCACCATTAATAATCAAAACCTGATTGGTTCATTCCAGCTGTCACTTCCTAATTATGCTGAGGGTTACATTTACCTGTAAGGCCTTGCAGCTCTCTGAGGTCCCAACCAATCTGCACGCTTGGTCCTGGAAATACAACTTCTAATTGGATAATCTGCTTTCTTAATTTAGTTTGCACTTTCACAGGACTATTTCGATAGGTGCCGATACTAAACACAACAAAAAGTAGTGTGATTCTTTAAAATAAAAATAATATAATGACTCAATATAAAAAAATACTCAAAATAATGCCATATTTGTTAGGAAGGCCCTGAGGTTTCTCCCACTACAAATACAGCATGTGGCTATAAAAAATGCATTCTCAGATGTGTTGATGATCTGGTATGGGAGGTATACTGTGATTAGGTCGTTTATATTGTCCTGCTATATTGGCATCAGCAATAAAAATAGAAACACAAACAGACGAGGGGGACGCAAACACGTGGTTTAGACCCTCATATAGGAAACTGTGTTCTATTCCGGAAAGTTCGCTTCCATTTGGAGATTCTGCTTTTCCACAGCACAGTGCCATCCATGGAAACTCGATCGGTGGTTCAACAGGAAAAAATTCCGGTGCGTCATGATGACCTCAGAAGTCAGTATTCCTGAGAAACGATTCTAAACTTACTCTTTATTAAGCTGAAGTTTGAATATTTAGTCTAATCGGCAAGTTTTTACAAGTTTTTTCACTTGTTTACTTGTTGTTTTGCACAAGCTAAACATTGTTGGGACCCACCATATGTGCTGAATGAATAAAAACATGAATGCATAAAATAAATAAAAAGGAAATTGAATCATCACGCTGTACCACAAACTGCTCTCCGAGGCCTTCTGTTTTCCTGGTCTGGCTAAACACATGTAGGCCCAGCTGAATATTCAGCAGACATTTATAGCTAATAAATTAAGAGATGAATGCAAACCATATGGCACCGAGTTGGGGTGGGGGGTATTTGTGAAAGGTCCTGCATCAAAGCCTGTTCTGTGGCTCATAGCGTATTAGCTCGCTTTTTCCAGTCCGGCGAAATTAGGAAGGGAACCACAAACTTGCTAGTGATGGGAAACACATGAGTGTGGACAGGAGAGCAGGAGCCCATTACACGGCTGAGGGTGCAGCATTAAAGAGCATCAGTTAAAACAATCACAGGCTGCATGGACTGTACATGCATGTGTGTTTATATTTGAGGTTGTGTGTGCTTGTGCGTCTTTTTATTGTGTAAGTAGGGCCTATTTGCATATTTCTGTATTTGTAAGTGTGTACGGGTCATTCCTTCATTCATTTTTGTATCTGATTAATCCAATTCAGCAGACGGGGAGCTGGGCCGAACCGGCAGCACAGGGTGCAGTGCAGGAGCCAACCCCTAGATACACACACACACACACACATTCACTCACACTGTGCCACTGAGACACCGATTGACCTAACATGTCTTTGGAATACAGAAGGAAACCAGAGCACCTGGAGGGAACCCATACAGACAAGGGGAGAACATACAAAATCAACACAGGTTCTGAGCCGGGAATCGAAAGAGGGATCTCTGCAGCTATGAGGAGACAGTGCTAACCACTGCACTATCATGCTGCCCTTTGTATGCAGATGAATATACCACATTTATGATGTTATGCAGTGCAACAGTGAGGCTTATGTTTGTATGATCTCAGCACAGCGCCGGTGAGTGCGACTTTCTACTGAGTCTTAGTGATAAAAGGAATTCATATTAGAAAAGCCCTGCTTAGAGAATAACTTGCCAGTCATCCATCGTGTTGAAATAGCTACAACATTTATCTTTCCAAACAAAGGCAAAGCAGAAAGCCAAGTGGAATTAGCACTGTTCATGTCAGTCTATAACTCTACCATCGGCTTAACGCTTGACCCCACTCTCTTTTACATACACATGCACTTCATTAGAGTGGACGGTAAAATATGTTAATAAATGAGGTATGAATGCTCAAAAAGGGATGCACATTTGCAGTGCCTGGATAACATTTCATTTAATTTAATTTAAACAAAACAGACTTACATACATATATACAGTATTTGGCCCAGCTCCCCATCAATATATACATTTATATATAAAAACAATCCCATAACTAAAAACGATAGCACAGTGGCACAGTAAGCAAAGGGTGTTTGGCACATGGGTTTCTGCATGCCTGTGATAAACTAATATCTAGCCCAAAGGGAATTCTTGCCTTCTCCATGTGATTCTAACCAACATAGTCACTAACGACAACTCACTCACTTTACACACGGGCTTAATCCTATTCAGAATTGCCTGTAGCCAAGGTCTAACCAGCAGCACAGGGTGCAAGATTAGACCCAACACTAGACATGATGCCAGGACATCACAGGGCTAAATGCATGTGCATACACACACTCTTAAGGGATGCCAGTTGTCTTTGGGATGTGGGAGGAAAGTGGAGTACCTGGAGGAAACCCACATAAGCATTGCTGATATGCATATTTTTATGCTATTTTATTCAATGTTTAATGTTTATATACTATCGTTTCATATTCTCTATTTTATACTCTTCATAATATTATATTATCTCGAATTTCTTAGTCTACATATTATTGTATTTTATTTTAATTATTATATTTTTTAAATATCTTCTCTTTGTTAGTTAATTTAAACTATTACTATAAACTTATTAATAAGATTATTATTTAATTCTTACATATAACATCTAAGCTGCCCAAGGATTAGTCTTGGTACTGCCAGGGTTTCTTCTTTATAATGTTTAGGGAGTTATTCCTTGTCACTGTCGCCCTAGGCTTGCTCAATTTGGGATTGGGCTTAGATAAAAAAGATCATAGAAAACTGTAAAGCTGTTTTGAGACAATGCTGAATTGAGAAAAGCGCTACAGAAATAAATCTTACTTTGACAGACACCGGGAGAAAATGCACTCAACACAGGCAGTAGCCAGGCTGGGAATCGAACCGGGAATCTCAGGCGCTATGAGGTAATAGAGATAACCACTGTGCTATCATACTGCCCACTGAAGATGCAGCGGATTTAAAAAAGTATACACATCCCTTTTAAAATGCCAGGTTTAAAAGACCAAAATAAGTCATTTCAGATTTATTTCCACTTTTAATGTGACCTATAAGCTGTGCAATTTAGTTGAAAAACAAACAGAAATGATTTAGAGTGGGAAAATAAACATAAAAAGCAAAACCACTGTGGTTGTGAGCACACCCTCTTACTTGGGGATGTGGCTGTGTTCATAATTAACCAATCACATTCAAGCTCATGATAAATAGTATTCAGTACGCACCTGCCATCAATTAGTGATTGATTAACCCTATATAAAGTTCAGCTGTTCTAGTAGAATTTTCCTGACATTTGCATAGTTGCATCTTACAGCAAAAGCCATGGTCTGCAAAGAGCTTGCAAAGCATCAGAGGGATCTCATGGCTAAAGGTATCAGTCAGGAAAAGGGTGCAAAAAAATTCCAGAAGCATCAGATGTATCGAGGAACACAGTGAAGACAGTCATGAACAAGTGGATAACATATGGCGCAGCACGGACATTACCAAGAACTGGACTTCCTCCAAACTTCATGAAGAGACAAGTACAAAACTGGTCCTGGATGGTGCCAAGAGGCTTACAGCAGCATTAAATGAGCTGCACTCATTTTTTGGTTAGTAGTGGATGTGTACTACATGTGACAACAATCTCCCGTATTCTTCATATGTCGGGGCTGTGGGGTAGGGTGGGTAGATGGAAGCCTTTTCTTACAAGGAAGGCCTGCCAAAAGCATGTGGACTGTGGTAGCCTAGCGGTTAAGGTACTGGACTCTGGACCAAGGTCCAGGGTTCAAAGCTGCCACTGTTGGGTCCTTGAGCAAGACCCTTAACCCACAATTGCTTGGATTGTAAGACTGTACCAATTGTAAGTCGCTCTGGATAAGGGCATCTGCTAAATGCTGTAAATGTAATGTGGGAAATGTGTTATGGTCTGATGAGACACAGGTTGAACTTTTTGACCATAATTTGGGCACAAACGCAACCCTGCACACCACCAAAAGAAACCACTGAAGCATGATGGTGGCATGATCATGATGATGATTTGGGGTTGTTTTACTTCAGCTTCAACTATTGGTCAACGGTCAATAGTTTGGAATGCCCCGCCAGAGAACTGACTCCAGCTGAAAATCTGTGGGATGACCTGAAGAGGGCCGTGCACAGGCAGAGATGCCCATGCAGTCTCTGACAGACTTGGAACACTTTTGCCAGGAAGAGTGGGCAAAGAGTGCCAAGTCAAAATGTGCCATGTTGATAGACTCCTTCCCAAAAAGACTGAATGGTGTCAAAATTCAAAGGTGCGTCAACATTGTATTATTTTAAGGATATGCATATCTATGCAACCACGGTATTGTAAGTTTTTTTTTTTTTATTTCATTTCCCCTGAAATAGTTCCGTTTTGCAGACTGTAGGTCACATTAAAGGTGGAAAAAAGTTTGAAATCATTCATCATGGTCTCATTTTTTTCACAAACCAAAACCTGGCATTTTAACAGGGGTATGCAGACTTTTTATAGCCACTTTAACTAATGCAGCAATAAGCTATTTGTAACAGGTTGTTCTCTGCCATGGGTGATCTTCAAATTTTCACAACACTTCACAAAGTTGACCACCCATGATTATAACTGACTGCCTTTCTTAAGGTATGTGCATGTTTCTGCACAGACCTTACATTAATAAACTTAGCCATAATTCTGCCGTTGGAACATAGAAGATGAGGTTTCCTGTGGAGAGCCACTGGCAAGTCTTACCTCAAGACCCAAAGAAAAACACTTCCAGGAAAATAAAGAAGCAGAGAGAGTGAGGAGACAAGGCATCAAAGGCTATGGCTTAAGGTTATAATTAACCACTCTTCTGTTTGAAATATGATAAAAATGAATTTTGTTTAGTTATTTAGATGTTGTGGTTTTAAGTTTGAGCTAAAAAATGAGCTAAATGTTCAGTGTGTTTGTTTCGGTAAGATTACAGCAGTAAATTCGGGGGTCAGGATTTCATATCATATCAAAGTAATAAAGGAGAAAAGGAGACTACACTAAGATTTTGCTTACATTTTAATGCTGACTTTAAGAAATAGAGTGCAGTGTAGAAGGTGGACAGTGATCATCACCTTGGTTAATGTCTGTGTATAATTTGCCACGTTCGTTCTGGCTCTCCGGGTTTCCTGTTTCAGTTTCTTACATCCCGAAAACAATCCAACAGCCATGGCTACTCCGTATTGCCACTGTGTCAGTGAGTGAGTTGGTGTTCTATCAAGAGTGAATTCAACTCAACATTATTTATATAGCACTTAACAGTGGACAGGAAGAAACCTTACAAGAACGCAGAGTCTAGGCTCCAAATGAGCAAACCAGAGGTGGCAGTGACAAAGAAAATCCCTGAGACACAAGCAGAAGAAACCTTCTAAAGACCCAAGCTTAAATGGAAAACCCATCATCCTCTGGGTTAGACCTCATGACTACATGTAATCTTTGTTTAGCTCAATGTAAAGGAAATCGAACTGTGCTTGTATATAAGACATACAATTGTTTCATTTTAATTCACCAACTTATTGGTCTTCCATGGCCTTTCTTATTGGTTTGGCTAACTAGTTCAAATCTATAGTAAACTCAATCCAGTTTTCCCTTCTATTGTATGAAAGATCCAGAGCACTTCCAACTCTTTCAGATACTATACCCTTTACCTGAGGTGTGTGTTTACTATTCAGTAGCCACAGCTCTGAATATACTTCACCTGGCTTTTGGATGCTGTGCACACAGAAGCTAAAGCCATGCCTGTGCAGAGAAGCAGTGAGATGTCTCATATCTTTCTCCTCTACTGAGCTGAAAACTCGGCTTTCTCCTCATCCTGTCCTTCTGCTACCTCAAAAAAAAGCCTCACACATATATGCCTTTCATTTGCAGCCACCTGTACCTCTTGGATACTCAATTTAGCAATATTTTTAAGGTGGGAATTTTGTAATGACTACTTTGTGTTTGACAAAGACAAAAACAACATACAGTACATACATACATCGGATGTGGTATGTAAAATGGATATCATTTCTGTACAAACAAACCATGCAGGTGTGTTCATACACACACAGTGAGACGATCTTGCTGATCTGTTTAAACCGAGCAAGTCTTAACACAATCACAGCATTGTTTAGGCTGGGAGAAACAAAAACAAGCCCTTTTATGCAGTGTATGCGGCTGACACCCGCCTTGACACCCATGCAAAATAATTCATATTTGCCAGCCATTGGTCACGTCCCTGAAACGAGTTTGAATGTAATTCCTGTGATAACGTTACATGAAGCGCATAATATCCCCTCCTTTGTTGCCATTTGCAGATTTATCAAATCCTTCCTTGACATTTTTCCTGACTTATTATGTTTGAGTAACCTCCACTGGCAACATTTTCTTAAGCTCTTTGCCGGTGAGGTAATTATGTTTTCGCTTCGGAGAAATGTGGACTGCGTAAAAAAAGGTGCAGAGAAGGGTTTCAGCACATGGGAACTTCTGAAAGATGTCTATAACTTTTAAAGACTCTTAATTCAAACCAGGTATCCATGCTCAAGAGGAAAGCCACGCACGGTTTATAAATTGTCTGGCTCGGTAATTCCATGTGATGAAGAGTGAAAATTTGTTTCTGGTTTATGACTACAAAGGCTGAAGGCAGTAGCAGGCAGGCCTCAACAACGGCTCGCCAAGCACAATGCTATTTTTGGTCATGGTCCAGGTTTGCTTGAATGTGGACAACAGGTTTGTTATGAAAAACAGGCGCTTTTGATGAGCCAAAAGGTTGATCCATAATGTAGCTATGTAAAGTTGCTAAATGAATGGGAATGTCTTACACCCAATAGCACGGCAGCTTTAGAATAAAAAGACAGTAAAGAGAGGGTGACATAAGGGTTGAATGCAGGGCACTGTTTGAAGTTTGCTGGTTGCCAAGCTAAACAGTCTCACTCTGAGCGTAGCCATGGATGTCAGTCATATGCTTGAATGAAAATAAGCGCATATAGGGATTTCTAGACAAGAATCAAAGAAAACACAGCAGCATCTGGTGTTCTGAATTAAACAAGTCCCATCACATGACACGGCTTTGCTTAACCTATGATTGCAGAAGCCTCATTATGGCCAAGCCAGCTTCTATTTGCAATCCAAATAATGTTTGAATTGTCCAGAGCACTCATTAGACTGAATGATCAACAACACATTGCAACAGAGAAAACATTGTGTGTATGTAAACCGATCCACCAATTTTGGTTATAGTGCCTTTGACAAATAACTATTTAGGAGTTATATATGGAAGACTTTTAGAAATTAAAACCGCAGGAAACTGTGAGAATGGCATATACATATATAGAAAAAAGCCAAGTAACTATTTGCAGACTACAGTTCTGTAAATATGAGTCTTGCTGTTACGGATAACATTCCGCAACTGTCAGATAATTGATGAAATACTTTAAAACAACATGGAAGCAGACGCTGGAAAGCATATTAAAATAACGACTGTCTGACATTTCGAATGCCCTTAGTAAATGGCATTGTTGTTCTGTCTGTAGCAATTTGGAAAGCGCATATATCTGATCGTTAGAAAAGACTAGGATAACATAGGATAACATACATGATAGGGTGTCAGTGAGATATTTGGGAAAATGATACTTATTTCTCAGCCATCACCCCCTCAAACTGTTCCGTATAACAAGCTCTATCAACAATAAAAATCATCATGATATCTCTAGTCTATAAGGTGGCTCAGTGTCACTTTTTCTGAATTTGTGTCTGTTGGAAAAGGTATTTTAATATGACTCACAGCAGCTTACTTATGCCAAGTTTGTTCATGAAGCTCATAAGAGAATTTGAGATGGTGCTGACTTTGAGGCGAGAAGGCGATGACGACTGTCCCACTCGTATAAAACTGGTGGGGTAACATATCACATAAGCACCTGCACTATTTCTGTAGAAAAATAGTTTGTTGCTCTGTGTATAAACCATGACTTCCTTCTTCTAGAACCTAATACGTGGGCGGCACGGTGGTGCAAATGGTTAATGCTGTCATAGCTACAGAGATCCCCAGGTCAATACTGACCCTGGAATACACCTGTGTGGAGTTTGCACGTTCTTCCAGCGTATGTGTGGGGTTTTCTCTGGAGCTCTGGCTTCCTCCCAGATTAGACATGTGTTATGTTAATTGATCACTAAATAGCCCCAATGTGAGTGTGTCTGACAAGTGCAGTTGCAATACTGGTATTTGTAACTATTTTGTATGAATGTAGGCATTGATGCTGACATGACGTTGATAAATACAGAAATTAAAAAATAACCTTGCTTGTGGTATACAACTGATGATTACATCAAACACATCGCTGCACTGGACTGAAGGTGTTGAACATCTCCGTGAAAAGGGGTGTTGTGCTTAAGGAGATTTTCAGTGCAATACTGAGCAACCAAGAGGAACAGAAGCAAGTTACTATTCAGCTTGTGGAAAAACATCATGAGGGCTGTCCATAGCCGATAAAGCTACTGTATTTAAAAAAAATAAGAGAAACTATAGGTAGCGTCATCACATTCATGTCTGCGTGAATATACACTTTCGTTTGTATTTCTTCAACTGACACATTTCTGTGTTGATTTAGCAACCAGTAATAAATAATAAATAATACAATTTTACTTTATACTAAGGTGAAAAGGAAAAAATGTCTTATTTTTCATTGCACCCTAATACATGCATACAGCTTTTTTTGGTGAGGATGCAGTGTTATATTGTTACCCAATGTCAATATTGTTACCAATACGTAGTTTATGTATCAGTGAGTGCATTAACATGCAGTTAATAATCTATTCATAGTCAGATTTCTGCAGTTATCTGATTATTCAAGTGGTCATGTAAGCAGCATACTCTGATCTAGAAATCAGGTTAATACATTTGATAAAGGGAGCTGTGTTTTAACCCAGTAGTTGGATTTCTCAGGACATGTATTCACATTCTCCGATTTCAATCAGTTTTCTCTGTTTGTGAATGCGCACAGAGCTGTTGAGGGAATGGCTAGGGAAATTAAGCATGGTTGCCAGGCCCTCTTAATCCTGCTTCTTTTGGGCTTTTTCCATAGACCTGATGCTGATACTTATAGCAGAATCTGGGAACCCTGGAATTAAATGCAGCATCCGCAAAACAGTTTAGGAGTATATGCTCGAGAAAATAAAGAATTTTGTTATTTAATTACTGAAGTTTGAATTTTACGTCACATACTTCAGTGAGATTATTGGCTGGTTGCAAAGAAATCCAATTTCTGCCCGAGTCATGTAAACCTGGAGGGTTCACATTATCTGATTACTCATCTGCATGTATACTCATTCATCGGATTACTGACAAAATCTGATTTTGTCGTTATCGAATCATTCGTTGATGATTCGTTATCGAATCATTAAATGTATGTAAACGCAGGCAAAGAGAGCTGGATTTTAGATCAGTAATCGTATTTCTCATAGCATGTATACCAGTTACCTGATTTCAGTCAGTTTTTTTCGAGGGGTTTCATCTCATGGGATCTGATATCCCCGGAATTAAACTTGCCATGGAATTAAAGGCAGCGAAATGGCCATCGAACACTGTGGAGAGTTTTCTTCTATATAACATTTAAAAAGTTTTTCCTTGCCACTGTCACCCTAGGGTTGCTCAATTTGGGATTGGCCTAAGATACTAGAAGATAATCTAAAATTATAAAGCTGCATTGAGACAATGATCCATTGTAAAATGTGCTATGTAAATAAATATTACTTGACTTTGACTTGAAACGCAGTATATACTCTAGAAATTGAAGAATTTGATTATTTAATATTAAAGTTCGAGGTTTTACTTACATCTTTCCATGAGATTATTGGCTGGCTGCAAAGTAGAAATCCAATTACTGAGACATGTAAACCCGGAGGATTCCCATTATCAAGTGCATGTTTATTGCATGATTATTCAAGTGTATGTATACTCATTGATCAGATTACTGACAAAATATGTTTTTCTGCAGTTATCAGATTAGTTTTAGTGCATGTAAACACACTCATTGTGATGACCAAATTTACCCACAAGCATAGAAAGATCTGACATTTTTGTACTGTGGTCCCCACAAGGATTTCTTTTGCCTTTTTTCTTGTCTTTCTTTCTTGTCTTTCTTTCTTTCTTTTTTTCTTTCTTTCTTGTCTTTCTTTCTTTCTTTCTTTCTTTCTTTTTTTTGGTTTAGACACAAACTGCAACTGTCTAATGAAAGTCCAAAAGATTTAATAGCTTTGCTTTAGGTTACTGAGAATGAGGTCAGGTGTAGAATTATTAGCTACAGAAATATTATGCTACGCTGGATTGGTGCGCTGTCTATGGATTTTCCTGCCTTGTGCCCTGTGCCGCCAGCTAGGCACTGGCTTTCCCGTGACCCTGTCCAAGATTAAGCATATAAGACAATGAATGAATGAGCAATTTTAAGTCATGGTTAGGGTTAACCCTAACAATGATAGAAAGACAAACTGTGAAAGACAGTACCCCTCCATACCACCAGAGGTCTAGCTCATTTTGGTAGCTCAGACTTACACCTGACAATCAGTTCATTTAGCACATGGACCAGTACTTTAAGGACTCTGCTGGACTTTGTACTGCTGTGCAGTCTTGCTTTTAAAAGTAAGTTCTGTAACATTGTGTTATTGTATATTGCAGTGTTCTGTAAAAGGTTCCTTAGTTAAGCATCCACGATGTCAAAGCAAATGTTAGCCAGTTTAAATGTAACAAAAGATAAGATGCAGCTAAGCGTGATCAGGTGCTGGCTTATTGATTGCTCCTTGATGGCTGTTAGCTAGCTGGCTACATAGTGACCACTGGAGACTGTATTGGTGAAACGGATTCACAATTTGCTAAACTGAACTACTGTCTTACACCCAACTACTGCTGGTATTGCATTTTAAATTGGGGTAGACAAGGCCTAAAAAGTTAGCAGACACTATTTAGAAGTGTAAATACCAGTACCATATTATGTGTGCTAGGCATACATAGTAACACCACACTATTGGTGATATTTACAGTAAGTGTACGTAGTAACTTCATTCTATTTAGACCAAGTGTAAAAAGCAACACTGTGCTATTTACACTATAACTCAAGTCAAGTCAGATTTATTTATATAGCGCTTTTTACAATGGAGCATTGTCTCAAAGCAACTTTACAGGTTTAGATTATCTCCTAATAACTACGTCCAATCCCAAATTGAGCAAGCCTAGGGCGACAGTGGCAAGGAAAAACTCCCTAGTTCTAGGAAGAAACCTTGGGAGGACCAAGACTCAAAAAGGGACCCAACCTCCTTGGGCTATTCACTAATTATAGTCACATGATTTACTAGACAGGGTTAGTGCTATTTAGACTTAGTACAAATCAAACACTCTGTAAAAAGTTACCTTCTCAAGACTTCTTCCTCCTGGGTCTCTGGACATTTTTTCATTGCCACAATGTTTAATGAGTAAACCATCCTTTTATTATCCCAGTACATATGGCTCATATTGCACTAAAGAGGAGAGAACATTAAATGTATCGCTGTCATAACAATCAGAGACCATAGCAAAATAACTTGGTTAGAGTTGGAGCAGTCTAACTGTAATGTAAGGTGATAGTCTAAAGCAGATGTTCACATAAACACCAGCTTTACATTTATTGAACAGTTGTCGGTCTATTAGCCAACTGTTTCATAACTACTCAGTCATTTGGCTGCATATGTAAAACAACCTCATGTAGTAATTAATATGCAGGCATAAGAATGGTCAACACACGTAAGCAAATTTTAGTTTGAAATCAAAAGGACAGCTTTAGGTTAGACTTAAAAGAGACCAGTAATTGTATACCTAATAGGATACTTTACGTAGGAAACAGTGCACTGTGCATGAGCCTGTAGTGATAAGCACACCAGCATAAACATGGCAACACAAAACCCATTCTACCCTCAAAGAAATCACCTCTAAACATTTAACATGAAATCAAAGGACTCATAAAGTAGGAATCATACCATCCCCACCTTCCCACTCTCATGTTTTAAACATTTACATTTCATATAACAGAGAAAACAGGCTTACTTTCTCCATGCAGTAGGTGCAAACTAGGAAATAAGTCTTGGTGTCATTGTTGCATTGCTCACATCAAAAGTGCTTTTAATAAGGCCATTATAAATACATCAGAAAAGAATCTACTGTGATATTCAGCAAACAGGTCGATACAGGATGCGCACCATTCAGCGCTCTCTTTTTGGGGCATCGTAGCAGTTCGTCTGAGGTGGAGGCTTATAATGAAGGGCTAGAGTGCCGGGATCTGGGGCCCTGCTGTGTTCAAAGATGCCAGTCATCGCCAAAGTACTTTATAATGGAAATAAAGGTAATATTTCCAAGCCTTTGAGGTGGAACCCTGTCATTCTTCTCCTGTTTTTGGTGGAGAGAAAAGAACAAATAAAAAGATGTGGGGATGAAGAGAGCAAACCAGGTGAGACGGGGGGAGTTAGAGATAAAGCTGTGTTCATCTGCTATAATTTGTACTCGCTTTTTATATAATTTGTAGGGTTGCACAGATCTGATACTGGGAATTGTTGGGAAAAAGTTGAACAAATCTGAATAAAATGCAGGAGATTAGTGAAAATGCATAATATTTTTGAACACAGACTGTTGTTCATTTTGCATTAGTAATTAGTAATAGTAATTGTGGGTGGCACGGTGGGCCAGCAGTTAGTGCAGATTTCCCCACAGCTCCAGTGACCCTGGTTCGATCCCGACATCCTCCCGTGTGGCGCTTGTATGTCCTCCTCGTGTTAGTGTGGGTTTAGGCCGGGTATTCTGGGGTTCCTCCCACATTCCAGAGATGTGTTAGGTAAATTGTTTTTTAAGTGCCCTTGGAGTAGAGTGTGAGTGTATGTGCCCTACATTGGATTGGTGCCCTGTCTAAGGTTCTTCCTGCCTTGCGCCCTGTGCTGCCAGCCAGGCAACGGCTTTCTCGTGACCCAGACATGGATTAAGCGGACAAGAAAATGAATGAACACATAATAATTATTCATAGGCTACACCGTATGGAAACTAAAAACAAGCCTAAAATAGTGACAAACATCCGTTATGTAACCAGTGCACTTATGATTAAAGACTAACATTTCATGCCTTTCAGTTATAAGTAAGTAAATGTCCACGAACCTTGGTTTTAAAGTCTGGCAAGTGCCACTGGTAAGAGAAGATAATGGTATAAATAACGACCAAGTTTTCTAATTGCTTATTAAATAAATAACAATATACTGCTCAACCAATTGTCCTGTTGAAAGCTATGTGCCTTATGTTCTTCACCTCTGCCTCACAAGTTATTTCTTATAAAAGGACTCCTTTTTTGGGGGACATTAGCAATTAAAAAGCTAGTGATAGTGGCTAAACACCCAAAAGATCAGTGGTTGCAGCCATGAGTAAAACCCATCAGTTAAACCCTCAGCTAAATGTGCTAGATGTTTGGATTATGCAGAATACTACCTCACTTGTAAGCTGCCAGATAAATAAATGGGAACCTTGCATTCAGAGACATTTCAGTAATTAACCAATGATGACCAATGATGCTTCTCACAGTCATCTACAGCACTTTTAAATCTTAAATGGAATGCAATAGGCCTTGCGCCCTCTCTGTTTATTAACTGCAGTCTTTAGCGTGTGTAACATATATACTGCCCTAGTGAGCAGTGTGTTTCCCTCCAGTCTATAATAAATTGATTCCATTTTATCTCTTTCTCCATTTTCAGTGTGACTTTATGGCATGTTTGTGTGTTAGGCTATAGGGACCCTTTTACATCCAATTCAGTATTTACGAGAGGGAAAGTGATCTCAGAGGAGGCCTGTCTGCAACGCACTGTGGTACAGGAGTAAGTGCTGCACTCAGACCCCCATGGATTACCCTATACAGTGGGTATTAATTGAGAGTGGATGTTAAACATTTATACCAAACGTTCTATATTAAAAATAAATTGAATTGGTAGTGCATCAATGAGCCCTTTCCTTATTTTTCATATGTCTGATATCTGCGAAGGTTAGCTGTTATGACAGTACCCATGATGTAAGGTCTACAAATAACATTAAACGATATAGTTTATGATGTCCGAAACAATATTTACAGAGGGGTGTCTGCTTTGAAATGTGACTTCTAAAAGGGAACTCAACAAAACCAAATAGCAAGAGCATTCCAGACGAAAAAGCAAAAGAAAAAAAGATATGCTAAGATGAATGATTATCAAAACATTTACTACAAAAACTATGTGGAACTTTTGAATGACTCATATAAGTCACAACAATAGACCAACGTTTTCTGCCTTAACAAATAACAAACAGCTGTATTTTTCATGTTTTTAATAAACACGGTGATTATGATGTCTCAGGCCGGAAAATTATGCAAACCATTGTATTTTTTAAAAAATGGCTGAAAACCCACCCAACTAACCCCCCTTAGCAACAGGGAGTTTTCTGTAGCTGCTGATCAGGCTTACTCTGATTTCCTGCCACATTTCAAAGACTAATTGGTTAATTGGTTGCTCTAAACTGGCCCAGTGTGAAAGTGTCTGATTAGTGTCAAAGTAACCTTGCTCCTGCTGTGAATAGCTATTGGTGCTGATGGGATGTTAAAATAAAACAAGCAAACAAATAAACATAATGTCATTGATTGGGCTTTCCAATCAATGACTGCAAGCTGTTAAGACCCTGAAACAGAAACAGTCTTCACAAACTTCGGATTCTTGTGATTGTATTTGTATCTTCCTTATTGTGTCAGTGAATTTCCTTGCTGCTGTAAACTGCTGACTTTTTCATTTGGGGAAGAATCTCTCCGAATCCTGCTTTGTAATTCTCATTGACAGAAAAAAAAATTGGCAAGAAACAACCTACCCAGATAGGAATGTTGGATTGCTGCAAAACTCGGCATGCAGTTACGTCTCAGGCAGATATGTAAATGATTACAGGTGTGGTCACATTAGACACTGGGCCTTGCCAAAAGAGAGCATAAAAAAGGTGCTTCCCCCTGCTCCCCTATAAAAAGGCTCTCAGAGGCTACTTTTGGATAGTGTACCTCTTGGTGAGAGATTGTTCACCGCTAGACATGCCTATATGACACACTCAAAGACATTTTGACAGACTTTGAGAGGTGAGGCATCATTGGACTGAGAGAAGCAGGATGGTCATTTCGACAAACTGGTAAGCAGTGGTTCTGTGAGGGCAGACAGACTGACCGCATGTAGTGAGGATAATTTGATCCGCTGACAAGCACGTGCATCTTCCACAGTTTCGTGGTCCACCACCCAGACACAGGTGACACCTTCACTACACACCCCTGTCTACTATGTGTGTGGAGTGTGGAGGTCTTGTCGTGAGCACTTAAAGCCTGCCAAGTGATATAAGGGACACTAACAGATCAGTGATACAGTATGTGCATGACATTCTGCGGCTACATGTTTTGCCTCTAATGACAGGGCTTGCAACTGGCATTTTTGAGAAGGATAACGCTCACCCACACACAGCAAGGGTTTCCCAGGAATGTCTCCTCCATGTTACAACACTTCCGTGGCCTGCACATCACCAGATTTAATGCCAATTAATAATTTATCAGTCCAGCTGCGATGCCAGCTTCGGCAACCTGCAAGTGTGCAGGATCTACAGGCCCGGATGCAACATCTGTGGGCAGATGTGCCACAGGATACCACATGGGACCTCTATGCCTCCATCCCAAACCATATCTCATTTTGTATCCAGGCTAGAGGTGGCAGAAAGAGTATTAGAGCCACCTTTCTATTGTACAGTTCTCTCAATAAACGTATCCTTTCGCTCAAATATTGTTATCACTTACACATTTCATCATTACATTCACTCATATAAAGTTTCATATGATTCCAGCAGCTCCTTCTTGTTGAGTTCTTTTTTGTCAATGAGTGTATTTACATGTGCAATAGTGACTTTAGTGTTTTGGTTATTATCACCCATGACTTGTTCAGTGTACACTGTGCTTTGTTTTTTCAGCATATGTCATGACAGAGAACATAACCCGTTTCAGGCTATCTAAAACCAAGAGTGTCATTATTATTTGAGTTACTACTTAGTATGTAGCATATCATTAGTGACACAGGCTCAGTATTTGGCTAAAAATGTAGACACCTTTAATGGAAGCAAACAAAAACTCTACTGAAGTAGACTGCTCCTACTGATTTCGGTGATTTTATGACTTCGTAACGGCACAAGTTACACAAGTTAATGAAGTGTTTGATTACAAATGCGTTCACAAGCCTCATACTTGTGTCGTACATATCTTAGAGGCATACTGTGCTATGTAATAAAGCTTGTTTGGAATGGCATATTGTGGATCCCAACAATGGAAAAAAGCGGCGCCCTAAGGGGGCCATATGAGTTTATTGACTCGCTGAGATGTTTTCTGCTTGTCGCTCAGTTAATTGAGTAAGTGCAGAGGGCAGAAGAGTGGATCTGTGGGGAAAGTTCAATTAGAGTAAATATGCAATTATGTGCTCGTAGACTACGCAGAGCTTGTACTTGTCATTACTGATGCTGTATTTACTTGTTCTGCTGACATAAAGAAAGCTTCAGGAGGAAAAAGGCAATCTAACTCACATGAAGTCATAAACCAAAGGCGGTTTATGGCACTGTCACTGAAACGTGTAGTTAGATAGAACTTCCCTTTAGTTTCGTGTGATATTGTTTTGCACAGATACCATCGATGCTTATCTGTCAGAAAACTTTGGGCTCCAAAAACAGCTTACGAGAAAGCACTAAACATCCACCTCTGCTAAATAAAGTAAAAAGAGAGAAGCCCATCGTCCGAGACAGGTTACATTAGCCAAGCTGTTCATCAAACGAGCTCGGTCCAGGGTGGTTACAGCATTGATTTTCTTGCCAAATGTAATCTGTTTCACCATCATAAATCTGAGCTTGACATCTGCACAGGCCTCAGCTTTGCCCAAACACTGCCAAGTAAGGGTGTTTGTCCTTTGATTGGCTGATAATCACCATGACAACACACACCACAAGTAGACAAGTGTAATCCCACCTTTAAACACGTGCGTGTTTAATTACCACAACTCGGTAGCAGAGATGGAAAACAAGCAACAAGGGAAAATTTCAGAATCAGGGTCACAATGTTTAACAGTAAGGTGGAAATATGTTTACAAAAATGTGCAAGTAATCCTTAATGGAGCTAAAGCAGAAACAAAACTGCAAATGGAATAGCAAGAGCAAAGTGTCAAACACACAAGAAGACTGAAGGCATTTTTTCACCTACTACCCAAAGAAAAGCTATGTGTCTACGCCTTAATGGAGGTTTAAGATCAGAGGTTGTACTGGATAAATAAATAATTGCTTGGTCTGACAACCAAGTATTTAGTAAACCTGTCAGTCTGTGTGCGTCTGGGGGGTGGATTAAGCATGAGAGAGATAACCCTCACACACACACTCACACAATTTTATTCCCCAGCCTTTGCACCAAAGCAGCTTCCCCCTTTCTCACCTCAAAGGAAACGAAAATGCATGGCCCTGTTCCCCATAAGCCCACCCCAGACACCATTTGCTCCCCTCTCTAGCATGTTAACAGAAAAACTTCATTTACCATGTATTGTTAAAATTTTTATTAACAGCAATTTCTGTCACTCTAGCAAGCTTCTCCTGTAGAAAACATTTATCCCTTGTACAAAACTATCACTCAAGTTGTCAGAAAAAATTTGTTCGCATGCAATATTGAATAGGCCTTGTGTTGGCAGAGAGTGCCGTGTGTTTGGAGACTGCCATAAAACAGGTCATGCTGTTCGCATCGGAAAACCTCAATCACAAACAAATCTATTATTTAGAGCACCTAAGTGTTGTTTACTTTTCTTCCTCTATTTCTTATGAGGGCTTATTGGAACAAATTTAATATTTACCTTGGACGCATACAGTAAGACCTCATTCTTTGTAAATAATCAACAATTATACAGAAAAACCCTGACTAGCAAGAATCCGTACAGGTTGACACTGACTTTCAATCTAAGTGTCATGCCTGCGTCAGCCCCACCCAGTGCCCTGGACTCCAACACCCATGCTCCCCTGCTGTCATTCACTCCCAGCCAAGCTTCACCGGCATTCTAACTTACCGCAACTATGCCTTATTCCCCCTCATCACCTCTCCAGCATTTAAACCCCATCTCACCGTTGCAAAGTCTCAAGCTTATTTTAGACACAGTGCATGGTTCTCTCAAGCCTTCTGCAAGCTTCTTTTCTAGTTAACGAGTTCTTATTCCGTCTTCCTGGTCTTCATCATCTCTCACCTAGCCTTTCTGGTATGTTCTCCTCACTCCTGATTCCTGGCTCTCTTTGTCAGGAATGTGTCTGATGAGCATTTTGCTTAATGTTGCTGATTTGATTGATGCTGTGTTTAATAAAGTCTATTCTGTCAAATCCATCTATTTATTATATATTCAAATAAATACAAAGATATCCCTGGTAGGACAGCACTAATGTGGTCTTAGGTTTTACTAAAGTCAGCTCCACAAATACGAATAATCACAAGACAGTACCGCTCTCAAATATACTCACTGACAAATAAACAAAAATAACTCACCAAGGAGTTGTTGGAGTTGAATGAAATTTTATATGTGTGATTACAATAATAGGATAAGCATATTGGGGAAAACTGTACAATTTGAAAGGAGGCTCTAGTACCCTGTTAGGGTGCCTCTGGCCTGGATGCAAGATGGAGATATGGTTGGGCATTCGAAACATTCAGGTTCTGTATGGTATCCTATGGCACATTTGATAACAGATGTTGCAGCTGGGCCTGTAGATCCTGCACACTTGTAGGCTGCCGAAGCTGGCGTCCCAGCTGGTCCCTGAAATACTCGATAAATCTGGCGACCTCAAGCCAAGGAAGTGTTGCAGTCTGGTGGAGACATTCCTGAGAAATCCTTAGTGTGTGCGAGCATTATCCTGCTGAAAATGCTAGTTGGAAGCCCTGCCATGAGATACAACTCGCGGCCGCAGGATGTCACACACATAGCACTGAGGTGATAGTGTCCCTTGTATCACTACTGGGGGGCTCCTTCTGAATGGCTGAATTAAAGAAAAAAAGAAACACAACAAATTTCTCCACAGCAATGTGAAAGCTATCGTTACTAGCTGTTGGAAGCATTTGGTTGCAGTTGTTGCTGTTAAAAGGCCAAAACCAGTTATTACTCTTATTTATTCACATGGGCAACTATATGTGCTGCATAACATTATTCTTCAGTAATGGAATTGTTATTTGAAAAACTGCTATTATGATCATTTACTATGACAAAAAGTAGAAATAAACTAAAATAAAATAAAAAAACTTTTGCTTTTTTAATATGCTTGTGGACACCTAGCACAAAATTACTAGGGCTGTCAAATTATCTAAAGATTTCATCACATTAATTGCACCAGTTTTGTAGCACAAATCGATCACACTCAATCATATATTGCTTACTAAACAAATCCCAAACTAAAGAAGTTTTTTTTTTTCTTCACAAAGCACTAAATAGCCATATACAGTAGTGTGAAAAAATGTTTGCCCCCTTCCTGATTTCCTATTTTTTTGCATGTTTGTCACATTTAAGTGTTTTGGAACATCAATAAAGACAACACAAATGTCAAAGACAATACAAGTAAACACAAAATGCAGTTTTTAAATGAAGGTGTTTATTATTAAGGGAGAAAAAAATCCAAACCTCCATGGTCCTGTGTGAAATTGTGATTTCCCCCTAAACCTAATAACTGGTTGGGCCACCCTTAGCAGCAACAACTGCAACTAAGCGTTTGTGATAACTGGCAATGAGTCTTTTACAGCGTTGTGGAGGAATTTTGGCAACTCATCTTTGCAGAATTGTTGTAATTCAGCCACATTGGAGGGTTTTCCAGCATGAACGGTCTTTTTAAGGTCATGCCACAGCATCTCAATAGGATTCAGGTCAGGACTTTGACTAGGCCACTCCAAAGTCTTCATTTTGTTTTTCTTCAGCCATTCAGAGCTGGACTTGCTGGTGTGTTTTGGATCATTGTCCTGCTGCAGAACCCAAGTTCGTTCGGTCAGGAACAGATGGCCGGACATTCTCCTTCAGGATTTTTTGGTAGACAGCAGAATTCATAGTTCTAGTTATCACAGCAAGTCTTCCAGGTCCTGAACCAGCAAAACAGCCCCAGACCATCACACTACCACCCCCATATTTTACTGTTGCTATAATGTTCTTTTTCTGAAATGCTGTGTTACTTTTACACCAGATGTAATGGGACACACACCTTCAAAAGTGTTCAAATGTTGTCCCTATAAGCTGCTAAGGTGGTGTATATCGTATGTAGACAAAATTTCAGACATAGCACATGCATATGGTATCGTAGGGTCAAGCAGCCAAAATGCAGTTAATAGCATTAAATAATTGGCATTCAAATATGATTGTGTTAATGTGTTATTAATGTGCTAACTTTGACAGTTGTAAACATATACTAATGAGTGTGTTTGATTTGTAGTTACTATTCGGTGTGGTTTTGTGTTTTAGAAATTTAAGAAATTCCTGCTTTGCTTTTCTTTTATATTCAATTTCAGTTTCATTAATAGTTTCACCTTATGTCTCTCCAGTTTCTCATCTGGTCTGTCCAGATTACATACATAATTATTTTGCCAAGATATTTGCCAAATATTATAGCACTATTTGTTTTATTTATTTTAGGTTCAATTCTGCCATAGTTCTTTATGATAACCTGATTCCCAGTTGCCTAGTGTCTCGTGGTCTTAAGCTACACACTGTTTCAGCTCTATACAGTATGTGTAGAGTTACATTTGAGGGACTGCCTGTACATTCACCTCAACCATAAATCCTGAACACAATCCAAGGATAAGCCTCAGTAACGACTGTGAGTACATCATGATTTTGGCTTCCATTTGTAATAGGCTTATCCTGTGCTGGTCACATGGTCACTGACAGGACTGAGGATACACAAGTACACAATCAGTGTACATGAGCAGTGAGAACATCACAACTAGATATGGCCTCATACCAATTTTTCACTTTCGATACTGTAGCTTTGGCTATCTGCCAATGCTTCAAAAAGTTATGCTAGCGCCTAATCAAATTTAGAACATCATCAAACAGATGAAAGCAAATTGATATCTTAACACAAGCACTGTACTTTGGCATTGAATGGAGACAGATACAACTCATCAGAATGAAAATGGAGAGAACACACTTTCATTAAATGGCATGTTGTTTGATGTGAAGTTTTTTCATCTCACCACCAATACCCAAGCCATCCTGTGTCTATTGCTTATCTCATCTGCCTGCTTCCCTTCACGTTACTTTCAAGTAGCAAACAAACAAACAATCCCTCCGTTTACAAGTTACTTCTCTGAACAGCTGTGTGATCTGCGTTGGCAGTATTTGACACAACCACACTGACCGACCACTGCAAATATTACAAAAATAAAATCAACAAAGGCAACTTGGAACATTGCGAGTTAGCAAACAGAACTGTGATCCTCATTACATGTCGCCAACTTTGCATTCCCTTTTGGCTACTACTGTTGTTATCACATGACAACAGTATCAGGTAATTATTTTTTTTCTCTACTCTGATATCTAATCCAATTTTCTGGGCCAGTGTCAGTACAACACTGATAAATTGGATCGGATCAGGACATTAATCACAACATTAAAGTCTTTCAATAAAGGCTTTCTCAAGGAAAGGTGGCAATCATCAGAATTCGATCGTGAACTTAAAAATAATGTATTAGCTGTGTTGGATCTTCAACAACTTCAAGCTTTTGGCCTGCTATAAACTACACATGCATTCTACATAGGATGTGAAATAACTGAAGTGCCAGCAGAACTACATTTGAGTTTTAACCTCAGAAAAAAAGCAATGGAAAAATGGGAAAATACAAAGCACATGAAATTGAATGGCATAAAATGAATTGACGTAACATATTTTTATGTTTTTAAACGTATTGCACAGAGAAAAAAAATGTTCCATTTAAAAGGTTAATATGGACTGAAAAGGTTAATATGAATAAAGGAAGGAAACAGAGTTGCTACCCACCTTTTTGAGAACAGAGAAGATTGAATAGAAAGATATACTGTACTTCAGGAGCAATATGACTATAAATTGAATACATTTTATGGGGTTTCTGATTGTATTTTGTATTTTAGCATTTTTTGACAAGTGCTCTACTAAGTACTAGTGCTTGTACCAATCTTCATGTTTAGTTGAGGTTCTCTGTTCTTCCTATGATATCTTGCATCACAGTCAGATTGTGCAGTCACCTGTTCAGTAAGACCTTTGGCAGCATGTGTGCAAGTCCTTTAAATGCTAACATGTATTTCAAGTCACAAAGTCCCTGTGGACCATCTCTCTAGTGAGCACCTTAGTGATAGAAAGCTGATATTAATGATCAGACCATCATTGAGGCTATAAACCCTCGCTGTCTACACCACTTTCCTGACTCCATTATTTTTCAACCTGACTTTTTGCCAGACAAAAAGGAGGTAAGTAAATACACCCACAGTGTCAGTGTCAATGAATACCAGGTAAACAAAAGAGAGATGTATAATAGAAAGAGGACATGAAGGGGGATAATAGGGTTTGGATCATTTTTATGTGACACCAAGTAAATGCTGCCAGGCTGAGCAACATAAATAGAACACTGTGGCGTACAAAGCAGCTCTCCCTTTGAGGAGGTCATTAATCATGGAAATATGGCCAGGGCTTTGCTCTCTGTCTGGCTGAGTGGCATATCACTGTTCCTCTGCGCTTTTCCTGCTTTCTTTAATCGCCAACGCTCTCCCTGCTGCATCATTGGCTGCAGGGATGAATGATGGATGGTGGTTAGGGGCGGAGCTGCTGCAGGATATCTGCTTTCTCTGATCGTGTTCTTAAAAGACAATTAGCAAAGAACTCTAATCCCTTAGCCACAGGAATAAAGATCATACTTCAAGGGTGTTTTCCAATGCCCTTTCAAAAGCAAAGAACTTGCTCCAATAATAACCAGAATAATGTAGGATCTGGTTCATTTTTCCGAAGAGATAACTTGAATGCAATTGTTATGCTTAACATGGAAGATGTGTTTGTAGTAATATTTTCCTTTTTTCTGATCAGTTGTTTTGTGGGGTGTTTTTTTTTGTGTCCCTTTATTCTCCCACCCCCACTCTCATTTTGACCCTACTTATCATGGTTGGGATTACAGGGGTGTCTGGAGCTTATCCTGAAATTCACTGGGTACAGGAGAAAATGCACCCTGGATAGGATGTCACATGACCTGGCAAGGGTCACTGGTGCACCAGTCATGCTTGTGTAACACCCAACACGGCGGTCTCACACACACATACAATTGTAGTACAAGAACATTAGTCAGATCAGTTTATGCACACATACCATATACAGTGATGCAAAAAGTATTTAATCAGTCACTGATTGTGCAAGTTCTCCTACTTAGAATGATGAGAGAGGTCTGTAATTTTCATCATAGGTACACTTCAACTATGAGAGACAAAATGAGAAAAAAAATCCAGGAAATCACATTGTAGGATTTTTAAAGAATTTAATTGTAAATGATGGTGGTCACCCACAAACAAGCAAGATTTCTGGCTCTCACAGACCTGTAACTTCTTCTTTAAGAAGCTCTTCTGTCCTCCACTCGTTACCTGTATTAATGGCACCTGTGTGACCTTGTTATCTGTATTATAGAAACCTGTCCACAGCAAGCAGGTTGGTGTGAATAAATCAACTGTGGAAGCAATTGTAAGACATACAAGACCATTGATAATCTCCCTCGATCTGGGGCTTCACGCAAGATCTCATCCCGTGGGGTCAAAATGATCATGAGAACGGTGAGCAAGAATCCCAGAACTACACGGAGGGACCTGATGAATGACCTGCAGAGAGCTGGGACCAAAGTAACAAAGGCGATTCTGCAGTACCAGGCGTGCCCCCCTGCTTAAGCCAGTACATGTCCAGGCCTGTCTGAAGTTTGCCAGAGAGCATATGGATGATCCAGAAGAGGATTGGGAGAATATCATGTGTTCAGATGAAACCAAAATAGAACTTTTTAGTAAAAACTCAACTCACCGTGTTTGGAGGAAGAAGAATTCTGAGTTGCGCCATACCTACTGTGAAGCATGGGGGTATAGTGCCTATAAGAAATCATTATATTGTGTCAAAAACCTTACCTTTTGCTACATTACACCCTGATAATTACAATAAATGAAGTCTAATTTTTCAAGCTGTATGGACACATTATGTTAAAGTGAAAATAACATAAATTCCGATCAGTTAAAAATGTAAGCAGTAAAATACCTGGTTTGGACAAATGATCAAACCTTTGGAGTAACCATTATAAACTGGCTCAGGTACAACCAATAACCTTCCAGATCCCGCACCAGGTTGTAGTGGTTCTGATTATATCAGGATAATACAGGCTGTTCCATGAGGATTCCACTGCTACTAGTACATATTAACACAATGGTGGAAATGTAATTTCATGAGGGCTCTGGGATAAAGTTGTGGAAAGGCACAGGTTAGCAGAAGGGTACAAAAGATTGACACCATTTAGAGCTTTATAGTGAAGTGGAAAGTGTATGGCACCACCAACATCCTGACCAAATTCAGCTGTTCCTCCAAACTGGATATTGATTTAAATTTGGACAGTCTGTGCATGAGGTAACAATCTTACAAGCTTCACACAAAGCTGGACTCTGTGGCAAGAAAGTGAAATGGGAGTCTTGGCTGTGCTTCTGATGCCATGTGTCAAAAGGTGTAATGGTCAGATGATATTTAACTTTTTGGACTGAAATCCATGCACTGTGTTAAGCTACAACAAACTTGACACGCCACCCGATATACACCAAACCTACTGTGATGCACGGTGATGGCAACATTATATTGTGAGTGCATTTTCTTCAGCAGGGATTGGGCAGTTGGTCAGGATTGAAGGGAAAGTGTATGCTGCCAAGTACCCCCATTGTTTTCTCATTACTGGAATGTTGTAAGGCAATATATAAATCTGAAAAAGGATATTTTAATGCTTTGATTTCAGGCTGAAAGACAAAAATGTGACTATTTAAAAGCAGCATAATGATTTCCTATAGGCAATGTATGTAAAAGTTATTTACCAGCATGTCCCACTGCAATGCCCAGAGTTCATTTCTGCAGTGAGTGAAGGGCATCTCCTGAGGCACACCAGATTCTCTTTCCCCTCAGGCCAAAAAAACATCATTAACATTATTATTGTTTGACTCAGTTTTTCTCCCATGTCTCTCTTCCCTGCTAATTCAAAGGACTTGCATTTACAATGCCCGTTCTACTGACTGTATAATTTCTATAGAGATCGCGTATGCAAATACGCAGGGATTTCAACTGTGAGGATACACATAGCCTGTGTGCAATTATGTAAATCCTCTTTGGTTATTCATGTGGTTATCCATGGCACACATTCAGTCATGATTTGTGGCATTAACTACTTGGATTTTGCAGTGTTAAGGCCTTGGCCAAGAAGGACAGTAGAAAGACAATGGAATCCATGTGTGTGGCATAATTAAATGTCTCAGGGGTCTGTTTATTTATTGTTGCTTGCCAAAGGCACCTGAAACTTGAAGGTGCAAGCTCAATCGCTGTTCATACATACAGGTCTAAAAACAATGGTCATGTGTACCTGATTGGCCATTTGTAATGTCACTCATTGGAAATTTTCTGTGAAATGAAGATTGTTGGCCACATTAGTTTTGATGAAAAGTATCAAACCCTCTAGTGATGTCTAGCTAAAATTTGAAAACCCCTGGTTAAATTGCATGTTTCATTTTAAATTACAAAGATGTTAACACAACCTCTGCAGGGAACAAACCTAAATATATTTAGCAACTTTGATAAACCATAAGTAAGTCAATTAAGTTCTGACACCTTACAAAAAACACTAGTGGCTTATTTGAAAGGTTGCCAAGTCTTTGAAACTGCTATTTTTTTGTTTTATCTTTTTTCCAAAATGCTTTAAAATGTATATATTAGAATTTTTTCAGCTAAAACATGTAACATGATCAGATGTGAGTTAGCAACTGTAGCCTGAATATTAGAAAATCAGACTTTTTCCATTATTTTTTCAGGATTTAGTAATGTCAGCGGAGAAGTTACACTAGATCCTTTGCTAGGCTAATTTAACTAATGGTTACCCCCTAGCATGGTAAAATTCCTGAACACTTCAAGTTGTAAGTGATGTAATTGGCTGATTTACATCCAAATTCAGGTATTCCCACAATACCTCCTTGTTGCACTGTATTTGTGGATATTATCATTATTATACAAATTTAATAAAACCTCACACCTGGCAGCTGTAATCAGTTATTGCTTTTGAGAGCTAGCCACATGCTGACAGGAAAGAGAATGCACCGGAAGCCACATTTTTGCTAACATTCTCACTGTCTCTAAGTTAAATAAAATATACATTAGAACTCTATAGAATAGCAGTTATTTATATTGCTGACACTTCCATGATAAATCAGCCACTACACTAAACATTTTAAAAGTGTGGTGTATCTGCTTATATTGGACGATACAATGCCCTTAATAACAGTAAACCTAAGTGAAATAGATGCAAAGTGAAACAGAACAAGATATTTAAATTAATATACAGCTCTGGAAAAAATGAAGAGACTACTGCAAAATGATCAGTTACTCTGGTTTTACTATTTGTAGGTGCTGTACGTTTATGATTAATTCTATAAAGTGCTGACTATTGTAAATAAAAACCATTTATTTGCAGCAATGACAACAGCACTTATTCGCTGTAAATGACAACTGGTCATAAAGAAAATGGGGTGTTTTCAGACCTTAATTAATATTACACATTGTAATACAAAGCAAACAAGTTTATATTCATTTTTTAACAAAACAATTCTAAAGTCATAACTTGGGAAAGTTCAGAGATCAATATTTCGATTACAGTTTTCATGTGTCTTGTGCTTTTTCTCAATAAAAAAGGTTCAGGTTCTTAACCATTTGGTTCAGGTTATTGCATAATCAGTACCTCATTAAGTAGAATTAGCTGTGCCTGGTTTGGATTAGACACTATAATGGGATTTTAAGAAAATTTGGAGTGGTCTCTTCATTTTTTTTCTGAGCTGTATATACTATTGCTAACATTCTGGTTGCACTTATAGGTCCCCAAAACCTTCATTAATCCAATATACATGTATATTTGTTGTAGTTTTTTTTGTTGGGCACAGTCTGCAAACACTTTTTTTCCATTTTCTATATCCATTTCTGATTTCCCTCACACTTCTTCAATTCTCAAAGGCTCCTAAAGACCTCAGCAAGGTCCGTGTTGGACTAAACTCTGTAAGAAAGTGGAGTTAAAAGCTAAAGCCAGACATCATGTAGATGTTCCCAACAGAACAATAAGCTTTCATTATTCATAGCACCACACAGGACCTGCCATTGTAGCATCTGCTTGCATGATCATCAATGATATAAAGATGGCTGAGCACATGATGTGGGCTTCTGTTCATATAGTGTACCAAAACTCCATGCTACGTAGGTACTCCTGTTATAAACCCCTAATGCTAGTGTAAAATGCATGACTTGATTTGTATAAAGACAACTGCCCTACACTACATTTCTTAATCATTTTGTCCTTTAAGAGTATATGAGGGTTCAGTGACTTTCACAAAATCCTTTTTAATGCCTTCATATAAATATAAAGTGAGTTTCCCTCCAGTGGGACTCCAGAATCATCGCCAGAATTCACTGAGCACAGGCGGAAGTGTACCCTGGACTTGACACCATTCCATCAGAGGGCTGAGCAGGGGTCACTGTTGCAGGGCCAGAGGATGATCCCCATCTGGCCTTCCCTCCCTCACACACAGTCAGTCATGCCTGTATGATACCCAAGCCGACCAGAAGGCACCACCAGAATTCGAACCCCAGTTAGTGCTGGGATCCCAGTTTGCTGTGTGACACCAAAGTGTTAATATACCATTATGAAACAAATAACTCCCAAATATAGGTTCCTCACACACATAATTTGTACATTAACATTAATTAAGATAAAAAGGCATGCTGGTAGTAGTACATAATTGACATTCAAAGACTATATGTGAAAAAAAACTAGACAGTTCCATGTGCATTCTCTTTCAGATACTGATAAGAAAACCACTGTAAAATGTTTCATTCTATAAATTACTGACAAATTCCAAATAAAAATGTGTATTTGCCACAATGACAAGAGCATTTATTCGCTGTAATGACAATTGGTCAAAATAACAAAGAAGATGCAGTGTTTTCAAACAGTGATTGCATTCATTTTCTAACAAAACATTGCTAATGTTTTAACTAAAAGTTCAGGAATCAATATTAAATCACAGCTTTCATGTGTCTTGTACATTTCCTCAATAAATAAGATTTGGTTCAGGTGATAACCTGATCAGTATCTTATTAAGTGGAATGAGGCATGTCTGTGCTGGAATTTATAAGATACTGGAATGGAATTGCTGCCTTAGATGTAGAAATGTTGATTTTAAGATCATTTGAAGTGGCCTCTTAATTTATTCCTGAGCTGTATATTTTTAAGTTTTAAAGCACTAGAAACTCAGTTGCTGACACCAATCTCAAATCAGACTGATATTTCAAGTATGAAATGATGGTTAAGGAGGAAACAGAGTAGCCTGATAATGCAAACCTGCCCTTGATGTTAGTTATGGAGCAATGGCCACTTTCAGCTGAGATAATGATAGCTACTGCAAATTCAGTCTAGCTTAACAAATACATTGTATTACTCAATCTCCACTAACACCTATGCACACATAAAGAAACGTGCTCTACCCCCATTTACAGGCCATGCCGTCATATAGATCATTTCATTGTAGAGGTAATGACCAACAGGAGAAATTGCAATGAGCTCGTTGTTCATTAGAACAATTGCTTGAATTTCATATCCTGCTCTCTCTCACTCATCCCTTTATCTTACTTTGTGAAATCAACAGCCATGGGCTGAGCGCCTCACACACGCTGAGTTTATGATTTGGAATTGCGTGGAGAGCGACACTTGAGCCAAATTGCAATTCGCTCAGTTTGTGCTTTCTTTTTTCCTCCCGAATGAGTGTGAAGGATAGCACCGAACAGCAAAAGCTCTCCAAAGTATAACTGTGAATAATTTCAACCCTTAGGAACACCGTGAGATTATCACGGAGCTGGTAATATCCATAAGAATCAAGAGAGAAGAATGTTGAAATGAGGGTTAATTAAAGACAATAAAGAATAAAACTGGTGTAAATTTTACTGTACCCATGTGGTTTCGGAAGGGATGTCTATAAGAGCCTGCAGAAACATAATAAGTAAAATCTGGGAATAAGTAGCAGTACTGAATATCATGGCACAGACTGTGCTATGTCTCCAGTTAAGCAGCCTGCCTAGTATTGCTGAAAACTCTACAAATATCTAGCGATATATATCTGCAAGAGTGGATCTTTTAAGCCAGAGAATTATTTTCTGTTAATTACATTAACAAGTGTCTCTGTCACTGTCATACAAGGTGAGTCTTTATCCACTACCTTCAAACCACTGATCTAGAGCATGTTGTCATTCGAGTGATAATTAGGTCAGGGTCACAGGTTGCCCTCCGATCCTTTCGAACATCTGGACAAGACTTCCTCAAGGACAATGCAAACAGCAGGGCTCTTGAACCACTCAGAGCCTGGCTTGCTTCTCTGAACCCTGCTCCATACAAATTATATTCATTTAAATACTAGCTCATAAATTACTTGCTCTACACATATGGACAGAAGCCCAACAGAAAAATCCTGCAACAGTTCTGTATCAGCAACACAAGCTTTGAAATAGTTTAGAACACAGAGATTCTGGCAAGTTTGATCTGAAAGATGGTCTATTACTAATCTAGGATGTTAAATTCTTTTAACAAAATACTTGCTATAATCATACATTTGTATAAAATTAATATTTGGGCATGTTGTAAATACTAATAATTATTTTGTCTACTGACATGTCAAAAATGGAAACAATACTGACTTTTGGACAGTTCTGTAGATATGGTTACTTCTATAAAGATAATTTAGATTTACATCAGTTTTAGAGGTGGCATGGTGGCTCAGTAGTTAGCACTGACTCTCCCATCTCCAGAGATCACTGGTTTTATTCCCAGCCCAGATTACCCTTGTGTAGTGATTGTATGTTCTTCCAGTGTTTGCGAGGGTTTCCTCTGGGCACACATACATTGGGCCAGTTGGCATCTCTGAAGTGTGTGAGTGTGTGCACACTGTAATGGACTGGCACCCTGTCCAGGTCTAGTTCCCACCTTGTGCCCAGTGCTGCTGGATAAGCCTGACACATTATGACTCTGAATTGGATTAACTGGGTATGAAAATGAATGATGGATCAGTTATTGTCAGTAGTGATGTTTGGGTTTTTATCTGAATTATGCCTAATCTACAGGAGTGGTATGTTTTTCAGATTACCGGTAAACTGATTGTTAGGAATCTACCTATTCCTTCGCTGGGAGAGCATATGGAAGTTTGCAGGGAGTGTGTAGAGATCTGTGTAAATAGTATGAATACCACTTTGTAAAATGTTATACCTGAAACAAACTATGTATGAAATCTCTTAAGCAGTTACACTTACTGTACATATAGATTGTATTCATTTCCTTGTCAAACTGGACTCCACAGATTAAAAAAATTAAATGTAGTACATTACTTAAATAATTTGGAACTGACATGTATTAGATGTTTTTCTATAAAATGATGGTGAGTTTAGACTAAACCATCATAGACTAAAAACATAAACTGTTAAAATAGAACAACATTCTTGTTGAAATTTATCTGTATAGTTTGCTTGGTTATACTGTGTGTTGCATATATGGACACAATATCAGAATATAAAATTTGGTTGACTTGGGGTTTACTATGTCTCATATCACAAGGCTAAAATGACATGAATTCATTCTTATTTACTAGGAAATACAGTTAACTTTGTGACTATATTAAATTCTGTAAAATACAGAGACTCGCATCGAGATTGTGCTTGCTGCACAAGTTTCATGTCAGTTGAGCAAACAGATGTTGCTTAATTCTTAAATGGTGGTATTCAAAATGATCAAATATAAACCTACCTGTGTGTGTTTGGCCAGAACAAAAACCTGAGAGAGAAAGAGATGTATGGAAACAAAAACAGATGCTACTCATTTGCAAATTTGCAAATCATTGCAGATAAGGAATGAAAACATTTATGTTGAATGAATGAATTCATGAGGCCTTTGATTGCCATGGTCAACTGCAGTATCAAGATTATTGCCTTAAAGAGATTAAGGCTCCCACACGGACAACAGGCTGATTCAGTGTGACCCACGGCGAGACGGAAACACCTTATCACAGCTTTGGGAACACATTGTTTGCATGTTTTAAATGTACATGTACAAACTAAACTGTTTTTTGATTCATCACATGCAAATGCACGACACAAATGGAAATGAGAGAACCCAGGGAGAACAGAGAGCCACAAGCAATACAAATGTTGCCCTCTTGTGGCTCCACTGCTGACACTGTGGTGTGGAACTCGACTTCGATGCTGGGAGCCACATGTACTTCACTTTTTTCCACTCAAACATGCTGGATTATTCTCATTAGGTAATTAGCTGGGCTGTCATGAGCTGAGTCAGTTGTTCTAGGGTGGTAAGAACAGAAAATAGCACGGGGTATTGAGAACATAATGAGAAGCACTGTGTGGAGAGTTTATTATTGTGGAAATTCTACAGTAAGCAAAGTCCAGAGTGAACTTCTGCATTGTAGAACTCCACCAAAATGACTGTCAGATGTTTGTGATAGTCATTTGTTTTGTTGAAAGTAGCTTTGTTTTATGCCTAGTACAATGTTTTTTCAGATTTCTCTCTAATTTGTTGTAGATGTTTCATGACACACATTCAACAATTATCTCCCAGAACTCTAAAACATATCAGAGTATTTCATAACAATGAAACGAACACAAATTATCATTTATTTAGTTTTTGAGCTATCATTAGTGGGCATTATTCAAATATTATTATTAGAAATAGTATTAATGTATGACAAGAGACTATTATATTCTTATCATCTTATACTGAGGGTACAAGTGCATTATTTGTCTATGGGACTGTGGTAGCCTAGTGGTTAAGGTACTGGACTCTGGATCAGAAGGTCCAGGGTTCAAATCCCACCTCTGCCAAGCTTCCACTGTTGGGTCCTTGCGCAAGACCCTTAACCCACAATTGCTTGGATTGTAAGATTGTATCAATTGTAAGTCGCTCTGGATAAGGGCGTCTGCGAAATGCTGTAAATGTACATGGCGACACGGTGGCAAAAGTGGTTAGCACAGTCATTGCACAGCTCCAGAGATCCCTGTGACTTTGGACTCTACCTGTGTGAAGTTTGCATGACTTCCCCGTGTCCATGTGGGTACTTCAGGTACTCTGGTTTCCTCCCACATTTCAAAGACATGCATTAGGTTAACTGGTTGCTCTGAACTGGCCCAGCATGAATGTGCCTGGCTATAAACAATATAACCTTGTTCCTGTGGTGAATAGTTGTTGACGAAGATGCGGTCTTAAATAAACAAACAAAACATTATTTGGTCATTGAACTTTGGTGTACACAATGCTACAATGACCAAACACAATCCATTTGTTGCTCAGGCAACTTTGGGTCCCTCTACCAATCCTGCTGTTGAACAACACCTCCACAGGGCCACTACTGAGCAGATATTATTTGGGTATAGACCATTGTTAGCACTGTATTTAAACTGACATAAGAATGAAGCAGTGCACTTCTTTGTATGTCTTTGTTTTCAGTGTTACGTCTGTGTCTGTCTCTCTGACACTTAAAGTCTCTGTAGCAGTTTGTGAGAGTCTTAATGCTGGCAGACAAAGGTTTCACTTGTACAAGTTTTTAACCTTGACTTGCTAGAAAGGTGTTGTGCTTCCAGTGGTCGGTGTATCACGTTTTCATACCCTCGAGAAACTTTTTCTACAGGCCTTAATTGTCTTTTGGGAATGAACAACGGGCTGCTTAATTGATCTGACCTTTTAGCAGCGCTTTTTAAAATCTCCAAACCGCCTCTCATTGTTCCATCTGCCACTTTAAAACGACATCTGCTTAACTGTATTTCGCCTGCTGATCTCTGCTCAGTTATTTAAAAAAATTAATATATGCTCCAACAGATGTTCATTGTTTTATAGATGGTGAAGCTAAATTTCAGTAGCTTAGTTTAGTTTCCCTGCCCAGCCATTCAAACACTGACACTTGGAAGTAGATGCTGTGTGCCATACGCTAAAATTCAAGCTTGGATAGAGTTGTTAATCTTAATAGAACCTAATGGCTCTTAATAAAACACAAGGAATATGTTTTACACCCTCCGAAATTGAACTATAAAATCTAATTTAGGCAAACAACAGTTTCCACAAATTAAAAATCAAAAATGAATCATGCAGTGAAAGCTTCCTAACCTGCCATCCTTTTTCATTTTGTAGTCTGTGATTTAGGCTAAAAACATATCTTGTAAACATTAGCCTAAAAAACAGCAAATAGAGGTAAGTAGATATGAGCAATGTTGTTAAGATGTGACTTAAGAAACTTCAGGAAGTTAATAATTATTCCAGAAGTTATGAGGTCACCACACATATGGTGTTCATCCAGCTTTTGTACTTCATGGTAAACAAATAAACACAATAAACAAATCACAGCTATGAGATCAAACTATTATTATGCAATTGCTGAACATTCTGGCCTTTTGTATCATACCGCAAACAAATAAAATCATTTTAATTAGGATGGCATGGTTACGCAAGTGGTTAGTGCAGTTTGCCTCACAACTCCAAGATTCCCAGTTCGATCCTGACCTTGGATCTGCCTGTGTGGAGTTTGCATGTCCTCACTGTCAATTCAAGTCAGATTTATTTCTGTAGCGCTTTTTACAATGGCAATTAAAAGTGCCAATTAATGCCAATTAAACCATGATACTACCACCACCATGTTTCACAGATGGGATAAGGTTCTTATGCTGGAATGCAGTGTTTTTGTTCTCCAAACATAACGCTTTTCTTTTAAACCAAAAAGTTCTGTTTTGGTCTCATCCATCCACAAAACATTCTTCCAATAGCCTTCTGGCTTGTCCACGTGATCTTTAGCAAACTGCAGATGGAGCACAATGTTCTTTTTTGAGAAGCAGTGGCTTTCTCCTTGCAACCCTGCTATGCAACACCATTGTTGTTCAGTGTCTTCTGATGGTGGACTCATGAACATTAACATTAGCCAATGTGAGAGAGGCCTTTCAGTTGCTTAGAAGTTTCACCCTGGGGTCCTTTGTGACCTCACCAACTATCACACGCCTTGCTCTTGGAGTGATCTTTGTTGGTCGACCACTCCTGGGGAGGATAACAATGGTCTTGAATTTCCTCCATTTGTACACAATCTGTCTGACTGTGGATTGGTGGAGTCTAAACTCTTTAGAGATGGTTTTGTAACCTTTTCCAGACTGATGAGCATCAACAACTCTTTTCTGAGGTCCTCAGAAATCTCCTTTGTTCGTGCCATGATACACTTCCACAAACGTGTTGTGAAGAGCAGACTGATAGATCCCTGTTCTTTAAATAAAACAGGGTGCCCACTCACACCTGATTGTCATCCCATTGATTGAAAACACCCGACTAATCTCACCTTCAAATTAACTGCTAATCCTAGAGGTTCACATACTTTTGCCACTCACTAATATGTAAAGTTGGTGATATCCTCAATAAGTAAATGACTAAGTTTAAAATTTTTGTCTCATTTGTTTAACTGGGTTCTCTTTATCTACTTTAGGACTTGTGTGAAAATCTGATGATGTTTTAAATCATACAGTGGGGCTAAAAAGTATTAGTCAGCCACTGATTGTGTAAGTTCTCCTACTTAGAAAGATGAGAGAGGTCTGTAATTTTCATCATAGGTACACTTCAACTATGAGAGACAAAATGAGAAAAAAAAATCCAGGAAATCACATTGAAGGGTTTAAAAAATAATAATTGTAAATCATGGTTGAAAATAAGTATTTGGTCAGCAACAAAAGTTCAACTCAATACTTTGTAACATAACCTTTGTTGGCAATGACAGAGGTCAAAGGTCTCCTGTAAGTCTTCACCAGGTTTGCAGTGGCTGACTAAATACTGTTTTGCCCCACTGTATTTATGTAGAAATATAAAAAAATTCTAAAGCATTCACAAACTTTCAAGCACCACTGTATCCTACAATTCACAGGTTGTAACTAAGCATAACCCTGAATGGGGTACCAGTCCATGACAGGGCTCGGGAGGGGTCATGTTGCAGCACTGGTTGATGAACCCTCTGTCCAGCCTGGCTGCCCTCAGACACAGCCAATCATACCCTACATGATGCCCAAACTGAATGGAATGCACCACATGTACTCAATTCTGGGTCATCACGGTAATGGGCTAGTAATTTGCTGCTGCACCACCTGAGAGTTTATACATGAAAATCTATTAAATAGTAATTAGGATAACAGTTAAAAGTCTAAATAATGATTACAAATCTTAAACATTTGCCTGTATCAAACACATGAAACCGCAAACATATTTAATTCACATTTTATAATGCTGGCTTCATTACAATATTACTTTCAAAGTAAGGAAAACAACAGCAGTTTGTAATACTACAAACCCTCAGCACTATAACTAGTTTGCTAGCTTCCTAGTGGCCTTAATTTACAAAACTGTCTTCACTCAGCTCACATGCATTTCTTCAGTGTCTGCTCAGAGGGTTCATTTAATATTTTCTGTTCTCCCATATTGTTTCTGTCATCCATTTCTTGATTGGTATTATACACTGGTCACATGGTATAGCAACTTAATGTCTAATGTCAGTTGTAACACAGAGAGATGACTGCATGTTAGTTTACAAATATAAGATTCAAATTATTGTGCCATTACGTAATGCATGTGGGTCTTTTCATCATTAGATTTTCTCCCTGTGGGTGGGAATTCATGTATAGCAATGATTGATCTGTCTCACATGCTAACTACTACTTAGCTGATTTGCTAGGAAGCACTTTATGATATCATTTCATTTACATTGTGGCTACTTACAGAACCTTCTCTTGTGAAGCAACATGTATGTACACTTTCAGTCCAAAACAATGAGTTCTAGTACGTTTTCTAAAGAAGAATCTAGTAAGAATTCCTCTCACTCAGCACCTGCCATGTCTGATATTGACTATGGTGAATTTGACTATTAGGCAAACACCAGATGTGCACAAACAAGATGCAACACTTCAGTTTATAAAGTGAGAAACAAGAAGTTGAAAAAATGACTGTGCTCAGCAAGAGAAAAATGATTAAACAACAGTGCCGTGCTAACTATATTGTCTGTCAAGCACTGTATGGCATCTCAGCATTGTCATAAATAGGAATTCACACTACAATACGGTTTCTATTTCTAAGCAAATCCCAGCCTAATGTCTTGAAGCTGCCATTTCTGAATGAACCAAATTATTTGTCATAAGTATGTGTTCTTGTGAGTAGAGACAGGTCATGTTAAAGTTTTGTCAGTTTTTTATTGGCTTTGAATGATGTCCCATTTTATTAAAGACATCCTTTAATTAACTCTTTTGTCTTTTTGCAAAGCGTTATTTTCCAAATAGAATCAGTCATGTAGCACCACTTTTGCTGATCGAATGATCAGTCCTGTGTCTTTCTCTGTTCGTACTGTTGATTATTTTTTACATCCCACATGAGGACTTAATTGTCTGCCTTGACATTTTCCAATAGATACATTTCCCATAGTGTGTAGTTCTCTTGGAGATGATTATACCTGCAGGGTGTGAAATTAATGGTGTATAATTTGCTGATTAAACTTTTATTGATTAGAGTTCTGAGATGTTGGGAAGGCACAATGTTACCCATCTTATCCTCTGTGAGGCATGTGCCAATAAAATGGACAAAGACAATATTAACTGGCTTTAAACTGGACTGGAAAGTGTAGAATAACATGCCAAATCAGCATCCATCAAACTACAGTTTTAATATACGTTGAACTGTGTTGGGAAGTCATTCAATAATTTTCTATATTTTAAGATGCAACATTGTAACAAAAGTTGGCAAATTCCTCTCTCAACCACTAGAAATCCTTAGTGGATTTTGTGAATGAGTGTTGTTTTCTATCTTAGCAAGCAGTCAGACGTTGATGTTATCCTCGCTCAAGGTCAGAGCTTTGCTGTTCTGCATCTACTGATGGACGCATGGTCCCTCCAGAGCCTGTGTGCACTGCGCACTCACCCTGGAACATCTGTTCACCAGTGGCCCTGGCTGCTCTGATCTGACACACCACCCCAATTCCCTCTTCAGGGCCAGATGGTAGCCCTATCCCTCACACTCTGGAGCGCTGTCCACCACAGCAGCCTAAGCTCTGGCAACAGCCAGCCGAATGACCCCCTCCATACCCACTACCTGCCCCATAGGTACCGCCCCAGGCCTGGGCACTGCCACTCACCGATGACCAACCTCCAGTGACTCCATCAGTCCCTCCTGTCAAAAGACAAATTGTCCAACAGCCTGCACTTTTATGAATTTACCCTCGAGGTCTGGGGCATAGAAAAGAGGTTAAGGAAAAACCTTGGCCCACAGGTTTATGACAGAAATGTGATTTTTTCCCCCCCAAAGTTGAAGAGTTTTAATGGGTAGAGTACTGAACTCTGTGCTTCCCTTTTTCAGTTCTGCAGACCTCTGAGAGTTAAGAAAAAAGCCAAGTATTTAGATTTTAGTCTGTGCAAGACTTTTTATTACACTGGATATAATAAAAAAAACTCAGTCAGTCTTGATTCAGTGTCACAATATTTTATAAAATATATTTACATCTATATACATCCAAACTCATTATCTCATCCATGTCTGTTTTATGGCTATTTTTGGAGAGAGGCAAGTTTGGCAACTTAACGAGATTACAAAAAACAGACTTTTTTTATTTTACATTCATACCTGATGCTGACATAATGTGTTTTACTGAGCACTCTGTGTTATTGTACAATCACATTTACAATGTACATAAACATGTATGTACCTGTATACTTTCTATTCATTTACGCAAATTTGAGAAATAGTCTGGGATTTGTGATTGTTTCTGTGACACGAAGCGCTTGAAGTCCTGCCTGCAATGAATAACAGCAATGTCAATATATGATAAGTCTATTCACTTCACCACCATCTTGCTAACGCCATCAGGCAGTTATATCTAACCATACAAGACCAGACTCCTTTCTCTTTGAATGGGGAAAGACCTACATATCAGAAACTGAAAGAGTAATTAATGTTTAATATGCATATTTAGAATCACTGGTATAATCTGACATAAATGATATAACTTACTTGCATTGTTGTGTTTAAATAACACAAAAATATGATTTTTAAAGTTTATTCTGGCTACTGCACATGCTTATCCTGCCAATACAAAGGGGCCAAGACTTGCCGCCCCCTCTCTGACACATTTACTAATATTTACATTTACTAATACTGATTATTTTTTTCTAATGATAGGGCAGGGCTTCTGTACTACAGACCCATTCATATTTCAACCTTTGACCAGTCTCTTCCTTATATAGCATCTCTGATAACAGACATTGGCTGTACAGCATGGGCCAGTACAAGTTTAAAGTAGGATAAAAGTGCCACCTACCGACGGTCTGAAACTTGGCAGCTTAACAGGGTAGGATTTCATTGCTAACAGGACACTTGTCACATTGTAAGCACGGTTGGCGGCTTTTCGAGGTAAAGTGCATGGAAGGAAATCTGCCCTGATGTCACAGGTGGCGAGAGATGAGGTTGGCAACAATTATTTATTCTTTTTAAGATTTTTAGATGCACATTCTATTGTCGACTCACAAGATCTGTAAGATAATTATGCCAAACTGAATATTTTTGCATAAAATATGAGCAATTATCTGGCTTACGCTGAATCAGTAGAAGTATGTCAATCTACAGTGGTGTGAAAAAGTGTTTGCCCCCTTTTTGATTTCCTACTTTTTGCATGTTTGTCACACTTAAGTGTTTCAGAAACCAATTATCAAACCAATTTTAAATATTAGTCAAAGACAACACAAGTAAACACAAAATGCAGTCTTAAAATGAAGGTGTTTATTATTAAGGGAGAAAAAATCCAAACTTACATGGCCCTGTGTGAAAAAGTGATTGCCCCCTAAACCTAATAACTGGTTGGGCCAGCCTTAGCAGCAACAACTGCAACCAAGTGTTTGCAATAACTTGCAATGAGTCTTTTACAGCATTGTGGAGGAATTTTGGCTACTCATCTTTGCAGAATTGTTGTAATTCAGCCACATTGGAGGGTTTTTTGAACATGAACAGCCTTTTTAAAGTCATGCCACAGCATCTCAATAGGGTCAGGCCCCTCCAAAGTCTTCATTTTGTTTTTCTTCAGCCATTCAGAGGTGGACTTGCTGGAGTGTTTTGGATCATTGTCCTGCTGCAGTTCGTTTCAGCTTGACTCACGAGCAGATGTCCAAACATTTTCCTTCAGGATTTTTTGGTAGACAGCAGAATTCATAGTTCCAATTATCACGGCAAGTCTTCCAGGTCCTGAAGCAGCAAAACAGCCCCAGACCATCACACTACCACCACCATATATTACTGTTGTTATAATGTTCATTTTCTGAAATGCTGTGTTACTTTTACACCAGATGTAATGGGACACACAGCTTCCAAAGAGAACAACTTTTGTCTCGTCAGTCCACAGAATGTTTTCCCAAAAGTCTTGGGGATCATCAAGATGTGTTCTGGAAAAATTGAGACATTACATTGACTTTTATTTAATGAAAGACAGTATGAACCCAGAACCAACCCCCAGCCGTTTACTTTTCAGGGCTCGGAGACAAATAGTATGGACCATCACACAGTGGAAATGTATTGTGGTCTGAAGAATCAGTATTTTAGATATTTTTGGAAGAAATGGATGTTGTGTGCTCTGGACCAAAAACGAAAAGGACCATCCAGACTGTTATCAGAAACAAGTCTAAAAGCCAGGCTCTGTCATGGTATGGGGTTGTGTTAGGGCCCTTGGCAAAGGTCATTTCCACTTCTGTGATGGCCGCTTTAATGCAGAAAAGTACATTGACCTTTTCCAGGAATGTCCATGTATTTTTCAACAAGACAATGCAAAACCAAATGCTGCACATACAGTGGGGCAAAAAAGTATTTAGTCAGCAACATGATTGTGCAAGTTCTCCTACTTAGAAAGATGAGAGAGGTCTGTAATTTTCATCATAGGTACACTTCAACTATGAGAAAAAAATCCAGGAAATCACATTGTAGGATCTTTAAAGAATTTAATTGTAAATCATGGTGGAAAATAAGCATTTGGTCACCCACAAAAAAGCAAGATTTCTGGCTCTCACAAACCTGTAACTTCATCTTGAAGAAGCTCTTCTGTCATCCACTCGTTACCTGTATTAATGGCACCTGTTTGAAGTCGTTATCTGTATAATAGACACCTGTCCACAGCCTCAAACAGTCAGACTCCAAACTCAACCACGGACAAGACCAAAGAGCTGTTGAAGGACACCAGGGAGAAACTTGTAGACCTGCAGCAGGCTGGGAAGAGTGAATCTACAATAGGCAAGCAGGTTGGTGTGAATAAATCAACTGTGGGAGCAACTGTAAGACATACAAGACCATTGATTATCTCCCTCGATCTGGGGCTCCACGCAAGATCTCATCCCGTGGGGTCAAAATGATCATGAGAACGGTGAGCAAAAATCCCAGAACTACATGGAGAGACCCGATGAATGACCTGCAGAGAGCTGGGACCAAGGTAACAAAGGCTACCATCAGTAACACACTACGCCGAGAGGGACTCAGATCCTGCAGTACCAGGCGTGTCCCCCT
>JAJAGP010000147.1:453046-694067 GCA_025084515.1 Ancistrus triradiatus | reverse complement strand
ATTTTTTTTTAAAATAGATAGTAGAAATAGTTTTCTCATAATTAAAGTTATTTGATGTATTGCTGGATTTAAGGAACTCTTTAGTCTGCTAACACAGTTATATTTAAAAAGCTATTTTGGCTGGTACTGCCACTTCTTGGGTAATTGCTTTCTTTAGAGATTTTACCAATAGCCCTTTGTCCTCTGGCTGGGGATGTAGTGAACTTTTATTTGAATACATTAGCTAAATAAAACATACATTGAGAAATTAACTTTCTACTGTCAAATGTCACATTGTCCTAAAAATTAAGTCATCCAGGTTATTAAACATGAATGCAGCTACAGTGTAGATGCATATTTGATTGTACCAGTATATATTCTCAGTATTTGACTATGGCAAGTAACATTGCTTGTCCCTTTACTTGATCTGTACCTCTTGTTAATAGATGGATTGTAGTTAAGTCGTATAAGATCTGTACCTAATATAAACTTTGAATGACATGTCTCTTCAAAGAAATTTCCTGCTTTGAGGTAATTTCTCCACATAGTTTAAAATTTTATGCTAATTTCATAATGTGGGCCATTGGTCATTTTTTAATTTATCCTAGGGGGCTCTATCTCTACGTCTAGACCCTCCTAGTCAAAACTTAGCCCCCCTATTCATAAATCTCTAGTGACACCACTGGTCGGTCCCTTCACATGCTGAGTGATAGCTATGGATTCTAAAATGGACTCAAAAGCAATTTTATGTGGGTCTTGCTCATTGTCAGAGTGATTAATGAAATCACCTACAATTAAAGCCTTATCTGTTGAAAGTACTAAGCAGGAAAGAAAGTTATTAAATTCCTGAAGAAACTCTGAATAAGGATCCGGAGGGCAGTAGATGGTGATTAGCTGAAAAAAATATTATTTTGACCTACACAATGGATTAGTCACATTAAGAATCAGTATTTCAAACAAATTAGCCTTGTAATGGGATTTAGCAGTAACACCTAGATCTTTGTCAAAAATTGTGGCTACTCCTCCCCCACGACCATTAGGATGAGGGTTCTGAACATAACTATATTCACTATATCTAGAAAGGGAGGCTTCATTTAAAGCTAAATACAGTATTCATCCTGTCTAATCCTTTCGGTAAGACGGAGTGCGTTTAAGCAATTATCACTTACTGCTTTGCTTGTAAGAGATCTAATGTTAACTTAATCCTAGTTTTAATCTAAGTCTATTAATCTTATGGGAGCTATCTGTGTTTATAATAATGAGATTATTAATACAGACTTTTCGAGCGTGTTTACGATTAGGACTGATGCGACCTTAATAGGTGCAATCGAGCCTTGTTGAGCTTTAAAACTGGTTTAAACTGGAGGGGGGTTTGCAGCATACAATTAGCAGATACTGTATATGTCATAAGCAGGTTCATGTAGGACCATCTTGGGACAGTGGTTACGGTAGTGTGAAATGAAACGCTAATTTAAAATTAGCAGGTTAATTAAAAAAAAACAACATTATTGAGTAATTATGTCATTAGATTTTATTGTTTTGTGGTGATAAAATGTCTTGCAATAGCAATGCAAAATGCCTCCTTGTCCACTGGTGCGAAATTTCAGTGAAGCTACTTCTCAGCCCCTTTGACATTCAAACCGTGAGATTACTGGGTTGGTTACCTTTCCCAGTAATGTTGCAATTTAGTGTGATTCATAGTATGGATATGTTAAAATATGTTTCACGCATACATCTTTAAACCGTTTCTTCCACACATTGTTGATATTTTATTGTTCCGATAAATGATTGCATCCTATATAGTGTCATTCATTAGGGTTAACAAATTTCACCTTAACATGTTTATTCACTACAATATCCACATATTTATCCTGTTTGTTTTGTAAATTGAGTTAAAAGATACCACAACCATAAATCGGAAAATGTTGAGACAGTATGTCTTACATTTGCTTTTACTTTTATTTTGCTGCAGACTGTATGAGCCCAATATGTTTTGTGTTCTTTTCTGGTCAACTTCATTTAATTTGTTAATATAAAGTGGGGCAAAACCTATTTAGTCAGCCACTGATTGTGCAAGTTCTCCTAAGATGAGAGAGGTCTGTAATTTTCATAGGTACACTTCAACTACGAAAAAAAAAATCCAGGAAATCACATTGTAGGATTTTTTAAAAATTTAATTGTAAATTTGGTGAAAAATAAGTATTTGGTCAATAACAAAAGTTCCACTCAATACTTTGTAAAATAACTTTTGTTGGCAATGACAGAGGTCAAGCGTTTCCTCTAAGTCTTCACCAGGTTTGCACAAACAGTAGCTGGTATTTTGGCCCATTCCTCCATGCAGATCCCCTCTAGAGCAGTGATGTTTTGGGGCTGTCGCTGGGCAACACAGACTTTCAACTCCCTCCACTAATTTTCTATGGTGTTGAGGTCTGGAGACTGGCTAGGCCACTCCAGGACCTTGAAATGCTTTTTACGGAAGCACTTCTTCATTTCCCGAGCGGTGTGTTTGGGATCATTGTCATGCTGGAAGACCCAGCCACATTCCATCTTCAATGTTCTCACTGATGGAAGGAGGTTTTGGCTTACAATCTCACAATACATGGCCCCGTTCATTCTTCCCTTAACACGGATCAGTTGTCCTGTCCCCTTTGCCGAAAAACATACCCAAACATGATGTTTCCACCCCCATGCTTCACAACAGGTATGGTGTTCTTGGGATGCAACTCAGCCTTCTTCTTACTCCAAACATGATGAGTTGAGTTTTTACCAAAAAATTCTGATATTACACCACATGATATTCTCCCAATCCACTTCTGGATCATTCATATGCTCTCTGGCAAACTTCAGATGGACCTGGACATGTACTGGTTTAAGCAGGGGGACACGCCTGGCACTGCAGGGTCTGGGTCCCTCTCAGCGTAGTGTGTTACTGATGGTAGCCTTTGTTACTTTGGTCCCAGCTCGCTGCAGGTCATTCATCAGTTTCCTGTGTAGTTCTGGGATTTTTGCTCATACCCCATACCATAACAGACTCTGGCTTTTAAACTTGTTGCTAATAGCAGTTTGGATGGTCTTTTTCGTCTTTGGTCCGGATGTTATGTTGTCCATTTCTTCCAACAAGAACCTAGAATAATGATTTGTCCAACCACAATACATTTCCACTGGCCCATCCAGATGTCTCCAGTTAACATAAGACTTCTTTTTTACACAGTACAATTTGAAGTGACATTTTTGAATGTAACCCTGTATTGTTGTTGGGAAATTAATCCCTTGCCCATGTGGATATATCAGCTATTGTTATTTTGATGCTGTGACATCTGAGGGATCGGCAATCACGGATGTTCACCTGTTGTTTACATATTGAAATTCCTCCAGATTCCTTGAATCGTTTAGTAATATTGTGCATTGTAGAGGAAGAACTATGTAAATACCTTCAAATCTTTCTTTAAAGAATTTAGTGTTTAGACATTTCAGTAATTTTTCTTACGCATTTGTTGGCAAACAGGAAATTCTTTTCCCATCTTTGTTCCTCAAAAACTCAACCTTTAGCGGATACTGCTTTTGTACCAAATCATGATTACAATCACCTGTTAACATCACCTGTTTGAAATTACATCATTATTTAGTTGACCTGACAAAACATGAAATATCTTGCCCAATTGTAATGCATACCACTGGGTGGCAATACAGGATCAGCATGTGAATGAACTCTAGATTCAGCATGTGAATAAAATCCAATAAAAAATAGATTCCGCTCACCTAACATCTATATTATGTGACATGGAGTTAAATGTGCTTATTATTTTTACTACACATATCAATATTAACATCTACATTTTGTCATTTGCTGTTTTGTATAGGAAGTGCCCACGAACTAACCGTATCAACCGTCAAAAGCAGAACATCACACACTACTCGGAGAACACCTTACACCTTACACGCCTCTACAAAGAGATGGAACAGATCATACTGAACAAGTACACAAAAGGCAGGAGCGAGGGTGAGGTTGTTGGGGAGGACAAGGGAGTCTGATGGGGTCTTTTGTTGTAAATGTAAATAAATAATTTATATCACAAAAACAGATAGTAGCATGCAACTGTATTTTTATGGTGGCTGTCAATTTGATGATGACTTCTTAACCTTTTCTATATATATATATATATATATATATATATATATATATATATGTGTGTGTGTGTGTGTGTGTGTGTGTGTGTGTACGTATGTATTACGTACAGTGGTGCTTGAAAGATTGAAAGATCCAATACTGCATATTAGTGATTGGCAAAAGTATGTGAAGCTTGGCTTTCAGTATCTGGTGTCCCAGATGATGATGGCAAGCTGTCCTTGCCCAGATGCAGCAAAACAGGCTCAAACCATGATACTACCACCACTATGTTTCATAGATGGGATAAGGTTCTTATGCTGGAATGCAGTGTTTTCTTTTCTCCAAACATAACGCTTTTCTTTTAAACTAAAGACTTCTAATTTGGTCTCATCTGTCCACAAAGCATTCTTCCAGTAGGTTTCTGGCTTGTCCATGTAATCTTTAGAAAACTTCAGACGAGCAGCAATTTTCTTTTTGGAGAGCAGTGGCAACATGGACTTGCAACATGGACCTGCAACTCCCTCCACAGAGTTTCTATGGGGTTGAGGTCTGGAGAATGGCTAGGCCACTACAGGACCTTGAAATGCTTCTTTGTCATGCTGGAAGACCCAGCTGCTTTCCAGCTTCATTGCCCTCACTGATGGAAGGAGGTTTTGGCTTAAAATCTGGCCTCGTTCATTCGTCCCTTAACACGGATCAGTCATCGCAGGAAAACACCCCCAAAGCATGTTATTTTCACCCCATGCTTCACAGTAGGTATGGTGATCTTGGGATGTAACTCAGCATTCTTCTTCTTCCAAACATGACGAGTTGAGTTTTTACCAATAAAGTCTATTTTGGTTTTATCTGACTACATGATATTCTCCCAATCCTCTTCTGGATAATCCATATGCTCTCTGGCAAACCACAGATGGGCCTGGACATGTACTGGCTTAAGCAGGGGGACACGCCTGGCACTGCAGGATCTGAGTCCCTCTCGGCGTAGTGTGTTACTGATGGTAGCCTTTGTTACTTTGGTCCCAGCTCGCTGCAGGTCATTGAACAGTTTCCTCTGTGTAGTTCTCATGATCATTTTGACCCTACGAGATGAGATCTTGTGTGGGGTCCCAGGTCGAGGGAGATTACCAATGGTCTTGTATGTCTTCCATTTTGCTCCCATAGTTGATTTATTCACACCAACCTGTAGATTCACTCTTCCCAGCCTGGTGCAGTTCTACAACTTTCTTCCTGGTGTCCTTCGACAACTCTTTGGTTTTGGCCATGGTTGAGTTTGGAGTCTTACTGTTTTTTATTTTCTTTAAATATCAAGGCATACCACAGAGACAGTTGTAAAATACAAAAAACAAGGCAATCCAACCACCCCATTTCCCAAAACCCCAGTGCAGTTGTGATCAAAAACAATTAAATTACGACACAAAACAATGTACAGTCTTACAATAAAGATTAAATGCTTTGAGATATTACAGATGGTTTTCATGAACGACGAATCAGTGATTGCACATCCTGGATTGCTATAGTCCAAGAGTCAATAGTCCTCGACTTCGCTCCATGCATCCCAGCCACCAAGAGCTCAAGTGAAAGGATATCCAGAAGGTATAAGAACCATTGTTTTCTATCGACGGAATGAGGGGGTTTCCAGCAGTTAACTAGCAGTTTTTTTGCAGCTGTTAAAGCACAGAGCATTAAACGTTTCTGCTGAAATGTAATATTAAGAAGGGAGAAATCATTCAAAAGCCAAACCGAAGCTGAGCATGGAACATCATGTTTCATTAGAGCGGTGAGATCAATAGCTAGCTGATGCCAGAATTTAAGAACATCAGGACAGTACCAAAAGTAGTGTATAAACGTGCCATATTCCCCTAAGGAACACAAATTGCAAATGGGTGTTTGTGTCAGGTGCATATAATATCGTTTTAACGGAGTCAAGTAAAACCTATGCAGGAACTTCCAATGTATCATTTGGTGGTCTGGGCTCTTAGAGGAGAGGAGAATAGTTGTCCATGCACTGCTCGAAAAGAACTCCTGGTCTAGTAGATTAAGGTCTACAGACCATGCTGAGCCTATTCCAAGTGGGACACAGGAGTTGCGAAGTAAGAAATTATAAACATTTGGCGCTGAGAAGCAACGATCAGAAGGGAAAACCAATCCTGAGCATTGGGTATTCTTAGATAAAGAAGGATGTGCCAGGTAAATTGTATTTCTGTTTAATGTCTTGCAAGGATTTTAACCCATCATCATCAAAGATATCTCCTAGTTTGTTAATGCCTTTCTGTTCCCACTGAGCGCAGAGGAATGGAGAGTTTCCAGTAAGTAAATTATTATTGTGAAAGAGAGGGGAGTGAGAGTGCCATTTCATGTTATAATCAGATGCCATATTAACCTCTTGCCACGTTGATAATAAGTGTGATATTATTGGTCCGAAATATGTTTTGCAGTACCTGTGAGGGATCCCACAAAAGATCAAATCTTGTAAGTTATAAGGATTAAGCAGTGATTCTTCGAGCGTGTGCCATGAGGTTTGAGTATTGGGGTCCAGCCATCTAGATAATGATCGAAGGGTAAACGACTGAGTATATAGTTTGAAATTTGGGTAAGCAAGACCCCCATCTGGCTTACTTCTTTGTAGTGTGGACAGTTTTATGCGAGCACGTTTGCCATTCCATGTGTAAGGGGAAATTAATCGGTTCAGTTTCTCGTGTTATCTGGTCTAGTCTAGCCAGGTTGGCCCTTGTTCTAGCTCTTGCCGTCTAGCATAATTGAGTCTTGTCTTTGTCTTTCAGTATCAGGTTTACCTCGACTATTTTCAGTTAGCGGTGTTTATCCTTGTTTCTTACTGGTGTGCCTCTGGCATTATTTTTGGTTATTGTTATTATTACTATCTTTAGTATCACTGTCCTTATCATTATTTCTGCTCTGTTGTTTGTGGTGGATCGTTTTGTGCCTCAGGGAACTCTTTAATAAACTGTCCTTTGAACTGAGACCTGCATTTGCCTGCCTATGCCTTGCCGTAACAACTACTGTATCCTTTTCACAATGACTATGCTTACCAAATTTAAGTTACCATATTTTCCGGGCTATAAAGCGCACCGGTATAAGGCGCAATATCAATGATCGACTGCTAACGGGTATATTTTCATACATAAAGCGCACCAGGTTATAAGACGCATTAAATGAAACAAAACTCTTAAGTCCCGTCGGAAGCTCAGTTTGGACTTCTTTACCTGGCGCAGGGCGTCTTCTTGCTTCCTCCACTTCCGTACCATTGATTCGTTAATGTTGAATTCTCTCGCAGCTGCTCTATTTCCATGTTGTACTGCGTGACTGATAGCGTTGAGTTTGAAATCCGCTTCGAAAATAAATGAATGAACGCACACACCGTAATGGTGAAGCACATACCGTATTACTCCGCTATGCTGTGCACTACGGTTGCCGTAACATTTTGACAGATTTATGAGCGCCGTGTACCATCTACAATCGGTTCTAGGTCAGAAGGCTCAACCAGAATTAATTCATACATAAGACCCTCCGCATTTTAAGGCGCACTGTCGATTTTTGAGAAAATTAAAGGATTTTAAGTGTGCCTTATGGTCCGAAAAATACGGTAAGCAGGAAAGTAATTAGCAAGTGCTATTTTATTGATGACTGTAAATCTCATTTCTCAGATTTATTTCCCTTAACCTTCCCTGTTACTGAGGCTAACTGTGGTAGCCTAGTTGGAAATTTCACCACCAGAATTAGTGATTTCATTAACATTCTGGATCCACTAAAAACTAAATGTGTGCCATGCATTAATAAAGCCCCATGGAAAAATTCAACCACCATAATTAAAGAGAGTTAAAGAGAGTTAATAAAGTTAAAAAGTCTCTTTAACTAAAGTTAAAGAGAGAATGCAGACATGCTGAAAGAAAATAGAGACAGACTAAGCTCATTATCCATTATGATATATACAAAAAATACCTTAAACAGCTCAACAGTCAACCAGCCAGATAATCCTAAATTCCTTTTTTGCACAATAGACAGACTGGTTAGCTGTTCATCCTAAGCCATGTTAGATACCTCAAATGATAAATGTGAGGAATTTGATGATTTCTTTGGTAGCAAAATACGTTCCAATAGAGAAAGCATTGTTAGTAGCAGCCTCCTGCCCATTGTACACTTGGCTAACAGCAAGGCAGTAAGTAATTTGTCAGCCTTCGCACTGGTTAAACACTGACTAAAGTGAGCTCGTGTCTGAATAACACCAGCTGCCCTCTCGACCCTCTACCAACTAAATATTTCAAACAATTATCTGATCTGTTCTCTAATGATGTTTCAAACATTGTTAATGAGTCACTACAACAAGAAATCTACCCACAGAGTCTTAAAATAGCTGTTATTAGTCCTCTTATTAAGAAAAGCAGTCTTGACCCATCCACATTAGAAATTACAGACCAATTTCAAATATTCGTTATCTGGGTAAGATCATTGAAAAGCTAGTGTCTATTCAAATAGGTGACCATCTCCAATCAAACCACATGCCTGAAAATTTTCAATCTGGTTTTTGGTTCCATCATAATACCGAAACAACATTAATTAAAAGTTTTAAATGATCTTAAAGTTAATAAAGATGCTAGTAATACATCTATATTAGTTCTTTTAGACCTTAGTGTGACCTTCGACACTGTTGAACATGAGATTTTGCATAATCACCGACATTATTGCATTGGTCTTACTAGCTCAGCACTAAACTGGTTCCAGTCCTTTGAGTAGTTTCAGGTGTCAACTTTGGCCACTAGAGGCCAGCGTCGACTAATTTTTGCGGCATGGGTCTGCTTGGCGCGATCGTGCATGCGCCAGCCCTGATATGTCGTGTTGCACTCTAAATTGCTGTTGTTGGGGCTATATAAGTGCACCTTTTAGCCCCACACAGGTTGTCGTATCCTCGCTTCCACAAGGTCCCTGTGCGTGCTTCAGGTAACACACGGCTTTAGGGAAAAAAGGGTAGCTGACGGTTCATAGACCGTCAGTAATGTACAGTTTAGAGACTGGAGGTAAGATAGGGCGTAGTAAGGTAGGGAGGACAAGATTCCGCCACCTGCTTACCTGGTCGCTTGCACACAGTCTCCTTCCTGCTCATCAGTGGCTTTCGGCTCCCCATCATGGCGTTGAGCCCCCCGCGCTTTCTCTCACTGCTTCAGTCCTCAGTTGGGCTGCGTTCTCCCCCCTCGGAGCGATCGGGGGATTGGACCTTCCCCATCTTGTTGCTCTGTCAAGGAACGTAGTGCTGCTTATCAGCACCGTTCCTCATTTCCACGTTTCGCGCTGCCCGTAGCAGGCAGTTCTGGCGAACGCCTCCTCAACGCATCTGTGTTCCATTCTGGTAGTCTTTGCGGCTGTGATTCCTAGTGCGTGTATAACTTTCGTGTTCGTTTCACGCCGCACAGACTGTCTGGAGAGCCATTACTCGCTTCGCTCTGCCTCTGGGATTAGAGGAATCCCCAGAGGCTTGGAACATAGCGCTGTTTAATCAGTGCCGTTTCACGAACGCCTCGTAATTGAATCCATGTTCCGCTCCGTTAGTCGTTGTGGCTGCGATTCTGGTTGCGTGTCCATCTTCCGCGTTCGTTTCACGCTGCACAGACTGTCCGGAGAACCGTTACATGCTTCGCGCAGCCTCTGGTATTTGGGGAATTTCCAGAGGCTTAAGTCACCGCACGTTTCGCTTGTTTTCAGAGCTGCCCTCTGCGCATGCGCTGTCCGACAGTAATCGTTCGCTCCATGTATTCAATAGGAGCGCTTTTCTCTTTTTTTTCCTTTGCACTCCTGCAAAGCCTTAGAACGCTATTGCAGGGCTTTGGGTTTTTTTGGGGGTTTTTTTGAGCCAGTTAAAGTAACCCTGTTATTAAGATTTTTTCTTTGTTTGTGTCCATTTTCCTGCCGTTCATCTACCCCACCTTCTCACTTCTCTGTGTCAGGGGCTGTGGCGCGTTCAAATTACATTCGTCCCTGACACTAGAGATCGAGTGTTTGAGACTCAGGTCTCGCATTCAAAGTGGACCTGTGACCTCACTTTTGTATTTTGGTAGTTATTCATTCATTTTGGTTCACTAATTCCATCTGGAGCTAACTGCGATTGGGTCCTAAAAACTGTTATTTATTTCTTTTTATGGCTTTTTATGGCTCGCCATCTCTCCAGGGATTGTGACTCCTAACAGCGACCCTCACAGTCCTAAGCAGTATTGCTGGCTCCTGCAGTGTACTTTGGATCAGGGTTTGACCCCGCTGAAGCTCCCAACCCTCCCAGGTTGGGGAATTTCCTCCATGTTAGATCTCCACTACCCATTCCGCCCCGTGTGTTTGAAATTATCCAGGGTAGTCGGTCCGTGGACGAGTATGTGGAGGATTTCTGTGCTGCAGCCAGTCAGAGTGGTTTTGATGACCTGCTGCTCATGGCTGTCTTTGAAAGGGGTCTTGATGATGGTTTGGAAAATGAACTTTTGCTATTTCTTCCCGCCACCTCCCTGTCCGCCGTGTGCCATCTGGCCATTCGCACAAATGCATCGATTCGATCTCAGACCAGGAAGGTTGAGGTGTGCTTGTTCGTCCAGCCATCACCCTCATTTACCAGTACCGTTCTTGAGCAATTATGCTTCGTTCCAGAGCTCACCACACCCGTAAGCTCCGCATCTGAGCAATTAAGCTCCATGTCTGAGCATTTAGCGCCGCCTAGCCTCGTGAAAGAGCTCACCGTGCTCGTAAGCTCCGCATCTGAGCAATTAAGCTCCATGCCTGAGCATTTAGCACCGCCTAGCCTCGAACAAGAGCTTGCCGCGCCCGTAAGCTCAAAAGTTCAACTCAATACTTTATAACATGACCTTTGTTGGCAATGACAGAGGTCAAACATTTCTTGTCGTCACCAGGTTTGCATACACTGTAGTTGGTATTTTGGCCCATTCCTCTATGCAGATCTTCTCTAGAGCAGTGATGTTTTGGGGCAACATGGACTTAGAACTCTCTCCACAAATTTTCTCTGGGGTTGAGGTCTGGAGACTGGCTAGGCCACTCCAGGACCTTGAAATGCTTTTTACGGAGCCACTCCTTCGTTGCCCGAGGAGTGTATTTGGGATCATTGTCATGCTGGAAGACCCAGCCACGTTCCATCTTCGATGCTCTCACTGATGGAATGAGGTTTTGGCTTAAAATTTCACGATACATGGCCCCATTCATTCTTCCCTTAACACGTATCAGTCGTCCTGTCCCCTTTGCCAAAAAACAGCTCCAAAGCATGATGTTTCCACCCCCATGCTTCACAGTAGGTATGGTGTTCTTGGGATGCGACTTGGGAAGCATCCTTTTTCCTCCAGTTGAGTTTTTACCAAAAAGTTCTATTTTGGTTTCATCTGACCACATGATATTCTCCCAATCCTCTTCTGGATCATCCATATGCTCTCTGACAAACAGGGGGGCATGCCTGGCACTGCAGGATCTGAGTATTGGCGTAGTGTGTTACTGATGGTAGCCTTTGTTACTTTGGTTCCAGCTCTCTGCAGGTCATTCATCAGGTCTCTCCGTGTAGTTCTGGATTTTTGCTCACCGTTCTCATGATCATTTTGACCCCACGAGATGAGATCTTGCATGGAGCCCCAGATCGAGGAAGATTATCAATGGTCTTGTATGTCTTACAATTGCTTCCACAGTTGATTTATTCACACCAACCTGCTTGTCTATTGTAGATTCACTCTTCCCCGCCTGGTGCATGTTCTCAATTTTCTTCCTGGTGTCCTTTAACAGCTCCTTGGTCTTAGCCATGTTGATTTTGGAGGTCTGCTGTTTTGAGGCTGTGGCGACAGGTGTCTTTTATGCAAAACGAGGTCATACAGTGCCATTAATACCGGTACGAGTGAGGACAGAAGAGCTTCTTAAAGACGTTGTGGCAAGGTCTGTGAAGTCCAGAGCTTTTTGCTTTTTTGTGGGTACCCAATACTTATTTTCCACCATGAATTTACAATTTAAATATTTAAAAAAATCCTAAATGTGATTTCCTGATTTTTTTTCTCATCATTTTTGTGTCTCATAGTTTGGAGTGTAACCTTGATGAAAATTACAGACCTCTCTCCTCTTTCTAAGTAGGAGAACTTGCACAATCAGTGGCTGACTACAGTGGTATGAAAAGTTTGGCACACCCTGAAATTTTTCCATGATTTTAGTTATAAATATGGTTGTTCAGATCAGCAACTTGAGTTAAATATAATCATATAGCAGATGAACAAGTGATATTGAAGAGTGAGGAAGTTATAGATTTACAGAAAGTGTGGCGTAAGTATGCAACAAAATTAGGTAGGTGCATAATTTGGGCACCCACAGAAAAATGACATCAATATTTAGTAGATCCTCCTTTTGTAGAATAACGCCGCTAAACGTCTTCCACAAGCTTCCAGTCCCTGGATTCTGGTTGAAGGTGCTTTGGACCATTCTTCTTTAGAACATCTCCAGTTCAGTAGGAGGTTTGATGTTTCCGAGCATGGACAACCCACATTTTCAGTAATATTCATGTCTGGGGACTGAGATGGCCATTCCAGAACGTTGTACTGGTTCCTCTGCATGAATGCCTTAGTAGATTTTGAGCAGGGTTTGGGGTCGTTGGCCTTTGTCACTGATTCTTGAACATTGTTCTCAAGAATCTGGAGATATTAACTGGAATCCATGCGACCCTCAACTTTAACAAGATTCCTAGTACCTGCACTGGCCACACAGTCCCACAGCATGATGGAACTGCCACCAAATTTTACTGTGGGTAGCAAGTGTTTGGCTTGGGATGCTGTGTTCTTTTTCCGCTCCTTATGTCCAAATAACTCAATTTTAGTTTCATCAGTACACAGCACTTTATTCCAAAATAAAAAGTACAAAACACTAACTCTATTAATGAACTAAAAGCAGCCTGTGTTCTGGTGCATTTAGTTCCTGTTTTGCTTTTGGTTGGCTCTTATAGACTAACCTTTTTAGGACGCATTGAGACTTATTTGCACTAAGAATACAGTACTGTACATGTAAAAAATAAAGAATAAAATGATAAAATGATTTAAAAAAAATGATAAAAATCTTCTCTGGGGACTATTGTGAACCTGAATCACTGAATCATGACTCTTGAATCATGAATAGAGTTTTAGCTGAAACGAGTACCAAGCACATGAGGAGAAATTAGACAAATTTTTCTAGTCAAAATGCATGGAGAACCAAATTTGACGAGTTCTGAAGTGGTCTAGAACCGAGGTACCACTGTACTTGGATCACTTCTTAAATAATAAGTACAGAAAAGTGTAATTATTTAGAAATATGGATTTTAACAATAAAGACCTACACAGCCAAATTCCTGATTAATAGCTTGCCAAAACAAGATACTGAATGCTCTAATATGTTCCCATTTCTTTTGGTGGCACCATGAAAGTAAAGGTACCTTCATGGTACAGATTTCTGCATATATTTCAGTTCCAACAAATCCGGATAATATAATATCTCACTTTAATTAATAAGAATAAGACCCACCCAACACCCCCCTGCCCAAACACACACACACACACACACACACACACACACACACACACACATAAAACGTAAAGTATATTGCAGTAACAGTTTTCCTGTAGTGGACTGCTCTTGCCAAATATTCAATAGCACAATTTGGCCTGTAATGTATTGGACTACAATATCAAATTATTATGATAGTCCCAGATGGTCAAGGATGGAAAATGAATCCTGAAGGTCTGCTTCACTGCATGTTTTGCTCCAAAATACCCCCATGGGAGCCTATATCTCTTTACTCCTCAAGTAATATTATGAAGCTTTCCTTTAAGATATGGGTACAGTGCACTTACTGATTTGTCAAAATCTGTCCCTGTGGAGTCAAACACTATGTTTACACCATAATGGATCAAGCCTTTAAAACCTTGACTGATAAACGTACAGTCGTATGAAAAAGTTTGGCACCCCAGATAATTTTCATGATTTTAGTTTATAAATCATTGGTTGTTCAGATCAGCAACTTGAGTTAAATATATCATATAGCAGATGAACACAGTGATATTCGAGAAGTGAAATGAAGTGTATAGGATTTACAGAAAGTGTGCAGTAATTATTCAAACAAAATTAGGCAGGTGCGTAATTTGGGCACCCCAACAGAAAATGACATCAATATTTAGTAGATCCTCCTTTTGTAGAAATAACAGCCGCTAAATGCTTCTACACTTCCAGTCTGGATTTCCTGGGTTGAAAGGTGCTTTGGACATTCTTTCTTTAGAAAATCTCATCCAGTTCAGTCAGGTTTGATGGTTTTCGAGCATTGACACCCACATTTTCAGTAATATTCCTGTCTGGGGACTGAGATGGCCATTCCAGAAAGTTGTACTGGTCCTCTGCATGAATGCCTTAGTAGATTTTGAGCAAGGGTTTGGGGTCGTTGGCCCTCGGTGCAACTTTGTCACTGATTCTTGAACCTGTTCTCAAGAATCTGGAGAATATTAACTGGAATCCATGCGACCCTCAACTTTAACAAGATTCCTATACCTCCTGCACTGGCCACAGGACAGTCCCACAGCACACAGCCCCATCCACCGCCACCAATTTTTACTGTGTAGCAAGTGTTTGTCTGGGATGCTGTGGTTCTCTTTTTCCCACTCCTTGTTATGTCCAATAACGCAATTTTAAGTTTCATTCATCAGTACCCAGCACTTATTAAAATGAGCTGATTGTCCAACTGTTCTTATCCACACTCAAGTGACTGTTTGTGGCGTGTCTGCAGAAAAGGCTTTTCTGCTTTCTCTCCCTACAGCCTCTCCCTGGTGCAAGTGGGTGCTGTTTAGTGGAACGATGGATCAGTGCCACCATCTGCAGCAAGAGTAAGGTTGTAGGTTTTGGAGGTGGTCTGTGACTGTTTCTCACCATCCTTCACCTCTGCCTATCTGAGATTTTTCTTGGTCCTGCCCTTCGGGAGTTCCTAAAAATAGAACTGTGCCTGTTGGTCCTTCCATTGCCCTGCCTCACTAGGTTCCTCACAGTGAAAACTGACAGCTGGAAATCTCTGATAGAGCTGTTCTTTCCCTTTCCCTGAAACCATGATGTTGAACAACCTTTTGTTTTTCAGGCCATTTGAGAGTTGTTTTGAGGCTCCCCTGTTTGCCACTCTTCAGAGAAATATGCAAGAGGAGAAAACTCCAATTGGCACCTTAACCCTTTCTTCTCCTCAGTTGGATTTCATTGTGTATGTAGATCAAGGGTCAATGAGCTTTAACAAACAAATTTTGTGTTCCAATAATTAGTGCTAAAGGTATTCAAATGACAAGGGTGCCCAAATTTATGCACCTGCCTAATTGTGTTTGAATAATTACTGCACACTTTCTGTAAAACCTATAAACTTAATTTCACTTCTCAAATATCACGGTGTTCATCTGCTATATGATATATTTACCTGAAATTGCTGAGCTGGACAACCAATAATTTATAAAGAAAAATCATGAAAATGATCAGGGGTGCCCAAACTTTTTCATACGACTGTATCACTACTCTTGAAGATTTATACACTCAGCAGCCACATTTTTAGGTACACCATGCTAGCACAGGATGGGGCCCATTTTGGCTTCGTCATTCATTCATTCACTTCATTCAATTTCTTATTCGCATAATCCTGAACAGGGCAAGAACAACCCTAGCCAGTGTGCCAATGCATTGAAGAGCATACACTCGCACACTCATACACACACTAGGGCCATGTTTAGCGTAATCAGTTAACCTAAAGAATGTTATTGGAATGTGGGGGGAAACCACAGTAAACCCACACAAACATGGGGAGGGCATGCAGACTTGTCACAGAAAGGACCCAGATCGTTCCACCTGGGATAGAACCCAGGACCTTCTCACTGTGAGGAGACAAATTCTGATCCTATCATCTGACTGTTGCAGGAGCAATCAAGACCCAGGCAATAGTATTCGAAAATCATGTTGTCCAATTTTGGTGAACCTGTGCAAATTGTAGCCTTAGTTGACTGTTCTTAGCTGACAGGAGTGGCACCTGATGTGTCTTCTTCTACTGTAGCTCATCTGCTTAGAATTTTGACATGTTGTGCATTCAGAGATGCTCTTCCTCATACTTTTGTTGTAACGAGTAGTTATTTGAGTTACTTTTGCCGTTCTATAAGCTCAAACCAGTCTGGCCATTGTCCCCTCGACCACTGCCACCAACAAGGCATTTTTGCCCAGCGAATTGCTATCCACTGGATATTTTCTCTTTTTCAGATCATTCTCTTTAAACCAGGGGTGAAAATATTTAGAAACTCTTGCCAGTACTACTTACACAGTACTACTACAGCTTCATGCATCATTGATAAAAATTAAATTTGAAGCGGGGCTAACATGCTAACATGCTCTGATATGACATCAAAAAGTGTGGCGCACTTGGACACGGAACTACACAATGCCAACGGCATATCTATGCAACCAATGAATAGAGATACCACACTAACATGCTCAGCCACCAAGCTAAAGGGCACGGCGGGCTCAGATACGGAGCCAGGTGGTGCCAACGATTCAAACCTGAGACTGACGAACTCAGGCAATTAGCTAACATGCACAGCAGTGAAACCGGGTGGCGCTAACTGCTCAGTTATAGAGCTAAGAGATGCTAAGGGCTTGGTTACTGGCACTAACAGCTCGGTTACAGAACCAACATGCTTGGGAGCAGAGCTAAGCAAAGCTAATGGTCCCAAAACAGAACAAAGGTTCAGGTTTGGGGCAAAGCGACATGAACAGTTCAATAACAGAGCCAACTTGGTCAGGTAGAGAGTTAAATGGTGCAATAGGCTCGGAATTAGAGCAAGGCGGTGCTAACGGTTCGGAAACAAAACCAACGGGCTCATATACTGAGCTACAGGGTACTAAGGCTGGGTTACTGAGCTAACAGACATGAGGAGCTTACACATGGAGCTCGTGTGCACTGAAATGAAACTATGAGGCGCTACTATCTCAGGTATGGAGTTAGGCAGCGCCGGCAGTTCAAGAATGGAACAGGCTTGGTCAGGTACAAAAAGTGCTGCCAACGGCTCACCACGGAACCAGCGCACTCATATGTAGAGCAAAGTGGCGCTAACGTCTTGGAAATGGGGCCAATGGGCTCAGAAGTGGAGCCCATTTAGTGCTAGCTTATTTATGAAGCTAAATGGCACAACAAGCTCGAAAACGGGGCTAGCATGCTAACGGCTCATTTACAGAGCTAAGCGAGTGAGGCGGTGCTCTTGGTGACCTCAGAGAGCGAGGCAGTGTTCTCGACGTCCACAGCGAGCGAGGCCACACTCTCAATGACCTCAGCGAGCGAGGCGGCGATCTTGACGTCCTCAGTGATGGGAGTGCCGCTCTGGACGTCCTCAGTGAGGGGAGTGGCGCTCTTCACGACCTCAGTGAGCGGTGAGGTGCTTTTGACGTCCTCAGCGATGTCAGGAAAGAAGACGATCCCAGGGGGAGCCTGGGAACAAAGGATCTTCTGAAGGCTGCGATGCCGATCCACCACTGGACAGGAGCCAGACAGGGCATCCACAAAGGGTGACGGTGTGCTCTGGAGGGTCTTCGGAGGGAGCAAGACGCTCTGGCTGATCTCAGGAGGAAGCATGCTCTGGACACGCTTGAACCTGGTGCCGACCCAAATCCTCCGACAGCCCAGGAGTGGAGGGTTGAAAAGGCAGCAAACAAGGTGGAGTAGGCATAGATGGAAACCTGGTGCTTGGTAAGAAGTGGACAAAACTTGGAACCAAAGTCTTTAAGAACCGATCCTTGGTTCCATGCACATACAGCAGCCACCACCTAGGGCGCCATCCCTGAGGCAGAGAGTGACCATGAGCAACAGGTCCTCCAGAGGGAACTCAGGGAAACAGGAAAAGTAGGTCTTGCACTGGTCGACAAAGTGCCGTCAACGATTAGGGTTCCCATAAAAAGGATCCGGCACACATGGCCTGGGACTGGAACCCGCTGTCTGCTTATCTGGCGGTAGCATACGGGTTACGGGTGTGAGGAAGCATGGGCAGACAAGATGCAGGTTCCAGTCAACAAAAACAGTTTATTAAATGATAAATAATAAAGCTAAATAATAATAACAACCAAGAACAACACAGTGAACTAATAAACAAAAACCTGGCACGATAGCCGAAAAAAAGGAGCACAACAGAAGCTAGGCTAACACAATAAAGAAAACCAAAACCTGGCGTGGTAGCCAAAAGAAAACAGATACACAGCTAAACTAACACATCGGGACAAAACGAGGCAAAGCTTAACTTGGCTTGGCTTGGCTTGGCATGGCCTGGCTCAGCTTGGCTTGGTGTGGTTAGCTAGTGTAGCATAGTGTAACATTGCGTAACATAGCATAGCGACATAACAAAACGCACATGAACATTCGACGAGGGCCGAAAATATGCTACATAACTGGGAAAACAAGGAGCTTATATTGCCAATATCCCAGCTGCTCCAGCTGTTAGCAACATAAACAACCAATAATAAAACAGAAACCAAACAAACATGTCCATGTGTTCTTTAGCAAACTGCAGACGAGCTGCAATGTTCTTTTTGGAGGGCAGTGGCTTTCTCCTTGTAACCCTGCCATGCACACCATTGTTGTTCAGTGTTCTTCTGATGGTGGACTCATGAACATTAACATTAGCCAATAAGAGAGAGGCTTTCAGTTGCTTAGAAGTTACCCTGGGGTCCTTTTTGACCTCACCAACTATTACACTCCTTGCTCTTGGAGTGATCTTTATTGGTTGACCAATCTTGGGGAGGGTAACAATGGTCTTGAATTTCCTCCATTAGTGCGCAGTCTGTCTGACTGTGGATTAGTCCAAACTTTTTAGAGATGGTTTTCTAACCTTTTCCAGCCTGATGAGCATCAACAACTCCTATTGTGAGGTCCTCAAAAATCTCCTTTGTTAGTGCCATGACACGCTTCCACAAACATGTGTTGTGAAGAGCAGACTTTGATAGGTCCCTGTTCTTTAAATAAAACAGCGTGCTCACTCACTCGTGATTGTCAGAAAATCACTTGACTCTAATCTTACCTTTAAATGAATTGCTAATTCACATAATTTTGCCACTCACTAATATGTAATATTGGATTATTTTCCTCAATAAATAAATGACCAAGTATATTTTTTTTTTCTCATTTGTTTAACTGGTTTCTCTTTATATACTTTTAGGACTTGTGTGAAAATATTATGATGTTTTAGGTTATATTTTTGCATAATATATAAAAACTTTCAAGTACCACTGTAAAGTTCAAAATGAAGTCTGGAAGTACTGATTTTAGGTATTGAAAATAAAGAGTGTTTACTTAGGTTTGTAAATTTGTTCTGAGAAGAAGTGACAAGAATTTCTTGATGCATGCTCAATGATCCAGGTAAGAAAATCCCAGAAGTTGAATCTGTTCATCTGGACATGGATTTTGTTGGAAAAACGTTTCGTCACTCATCTAAGTGACTTCTTCAGTCTCAGCAGTTGGAAAACTTCCCCAATCTTATATACAGCACCTTTGCATAACAACTGGTACCAGCACCATTGCATAACAATGGGACCGGTGATCAGTTTAATATGCAGATTGACATAGCCATTAACGACAATGGCCACGTGTGCCATTCACACAGGATTGGGGAAGGGCTGCGATGGCTCCGTCGTTAGATGGTGAGAGGTGTACTCTGAGGCCCCCTCCTCGGTTCAGGGATGGACGTTCCCTTTTTATTAAAAAATCGCTACTTTAACTCCGCGTTCAAACAATCGTTCCTCCCTATCAAGAATCTGCACGTCTTCATCCTTGAAAGAGTGGCCAGTGGCCTGTAGGTGGGTGTAAACCGCAGAGTCCTTACCTGAAGAGGTAGCTCTTCTATGTTGTGCCATCCGTTTCGCCAGTGGTTGTTTGGTTTCCCCGATGTACAATTCCTGGCAATCCTCCCGGCACTTAACAGCGTACACTACATTACTCTGTTTGTGCTGGGGGACCCGATCCTTGGGGTGGACCAGTTTCTGGCGTAGCGTGTTTTGGGGTTTTAAAGCCACTGAGACGCAGTGTTTGGCAAATATGCGTCTCAATTGTTCTGATGTCCCTGCCACATATGGAATCACCACTGGTTTACGCTTAGACTGCGGTTGTTGTTCCCCTCTCGTCGATCTGCTGGAGCACTGTTTGGGCGTCTTACCGGCTTTGACAAAGGCCCAGTTCGGATAACCACATTTGCCCAGGGCCTGCTTAATGTGAGATTTCTCTCCATCCTTGGCCGCTGTGTCAGTGCTACACCTCTCACCATCTTACAACGGAGCCATCGCAGCCCTTCCCCAATCCTGTGTGAATGGCACACGTGGCCATTGTCGTTAATGGCTATGTCAATCTGCATATTAAACTGATCACCGGTCCCATTGTTATGCAATGGTGGTGGTACCAGTCGTTATGCAAAGGTGTTGTATATAAGATTGGGGAAGTTTTCCAACTGCTGAGACTTATATGAGTGACGAAACATTTCTCCAACAAAATCTATGTCCAGATGAACAGATTCAACTTCTGGGAAGTGACAAGAATGTACAAAAGACAACAACAACACTAGAATATTGCTGAAAAATTGTTGTCAGAGGAAATTGCTGGAATTGATTACAGTTAGGAAATTGGAAATAGAAAAAAGCTGTTAAAACAGAGCTGGTCTGAGGATAAAAATAATGTCAGGGAGAAAGGCTGCAACAGAAGAATCATTTTTGTCAGTTTGAAACGTGCACAATTTTGAGGGTTAACAGACTGTGTAGAAAAATGAACATACATTACTGTGCATTCATAGCATTTAGTGCAGACACCCTTATCCAAAATCATTTTCAGTCGAGCTAGCGATTGAAAATTAAGGACCTTGCTTAAGGTCCAACATCGACAGTATAGCAGAGCTGGGAATTAAACTCACAACCCTCTACTAGGCCAGTGCATTAACTATAAGGATATTTTGCCTCAGGACACAATGTTTAGGTACCACCACTAATTATATTTATATTAGCTAATTGTAAAGACTGGGCAATGCGAGTTACAAACATTGTACAAAATCTTTTTCCGCCCACAATTTATTCTGATTTTTCTTGGTCAGGATTGCAGGGGCTTCAGCACCTATGCCACGAGAACACATGGTGCAGGAGTAAGCACACCCTGGCTGGGACACCAGACCATCTCAGGGCCTTCAACAGTGGTCGCTGTAGCAGTGCCAGGTTGATCACAAATGTTACATTTGATTCAATTCCTTTTATCCTATACTGTATACTCACTGATCACTACTGGGCACACCACCTTGTTTATACACTCATTGTTCCTTTTTACATTCAACTTACCATATACAGTACTCTGTACTTCTACAATTACAGACTGTAGTCTCTCTGTTCCTCTACATATTTGTTAGTTCTCTTCATTCTATTCTCAGGTACTATCTCAGGGTCAGGGCCACCAAAATGCAGGTACTAATTAGGTGGTGGAACATTCTTAGCACTGCAGTGACACTGAAGTGGTAGTGGTGTTTTACTGTGTGTTGTACTGGTATGAGTGGTTCAAACAAGCAGTGCTGCTGTAGCATCTCAGTGTCACTGCTGGACTGTCCACCATCCTAAAAATGTCTAGCCACCAGTATCCTATAAAAGATGGTGAGGTTTCAAACCTTGATCAATAATAATACAAATAATAATACATAGAAAACAAGTTTATATTCATTTTAAACCAAACAATACTAATGTTATATCTTAGGAAATTTCAAAAATCAATATTTCAATCACAGCTTTCTGTCTTGTATTTGTCCTCAATAAATAATATTTGATTTAGAAGATCACCTAATCAGTACCTCATTAAATAGAATGAGGTGTCTCTGTGTAGGAAAACTTGATGGAATAGATGCCATACATGTAGATATACTTAAGAAAATTTGGAGCGGTATCTTAATTTTTTCCAGAGCTGTATATAGTAAGTGGAAGTGATAAAATGGACTGTTTCCCATGCTAGCATCCATCATAGTGTTATATACAGTCTAATTAGTAAATAAGGACTGAGATAATAGATAACAATAGAAAAATTTCAGACACCGTTAATGGGATTGGACAGACTGGAAAATTACTCACATTAGCATAACAACTATTAGAAACTCTTTTGGTGCATTAAGTAAAGTAATGGACTGGAAGTTCTAGGATTATAGCCCCAGCAGTGCTAAACTTCCACTACATTGGTCTTGAGCAAGGTCCTTAATGCTCAAATGCATGGATTATAGCTTGTAAGATTGTACCAGTGATTGCTATCGACATCAGCATTAGTTAAATGACTACATGTAAATTTAAAACAGTGAACTTGTCCCCTGCGGTAATAAACAAGCTAATTTTAGCATAGTTCTTTCCAAGTACAGAGTTGGATTATATTGTTATTGTATTTTTATCATGTCATTGGAAGATATAGTAGTGTGAGAGGATAGTGTCAGTCAGAACAGTGTAAATAGGATTTTTTAAATGTTTCACTGGCACCATTGTCACTACTACATTGTACATTTACCAAAACATCCAGCCAGCAGCATCCTGTTGTCAGAAACTGGTATAGGACTATAGGGGAATTAACAAACTATGCATGAAAAACATTGTCTTGAAATTCTGACTCTAGAGAATAGACATGACAATTGTATGGTGTTTCTTTTTTTTACTTTTTACACTAGCCTAGGTGATACTGTAAACTGTTAAACAGGAAGACATCAAGTTGCTGCCCAGTGCCACTTTATACAGGGATGTCTTACAGTGGATGGTGGTCCACTAATAAGCAAAAGTGTAGTGCAAACACTGGGTTATAATCAGCAATGCAATAGCTAAAGGTGTGGAGCTGTATAGATGATAAAAAAAAATAATGTAGTATATGTAAACAGTGTAGGTGTTCCTTCAACATTGGGGATGTAGTTGATATTTTCAGTCTGTCCTTCTGAAGAAGTGAACACCTAGGTCCCTTGCAATTTCAGTCACAGCTTCCCTGGCTTTGTATTTTTCCTCAGTAAATAAGAGTTGGTTCAGTGGATCACCTAATGAGCACCTCATTAAGTAGAATGAGTTGTGTCTGTGTTAAAATTCACCAGAAAACTTGATGGAATAGATGCCATACATGTAGATATGCTGAGTTTAAGAAAATTTGGATAGGTTTCTTAATTTTTCCACAACTGTATATGGTAAGTGGAACCATATAATCAGCAATTCAGTAGCTAAAGGTGCAGAGCTGTATAGTTGGTAAAATAATCATTTAGTGTATGTAAACAGTGTAGGTCCCAGGAAATAAATTGTACTGTAAAATTTGACAGTAGAACCATGAAGTGGCCAAATTACCACCAAAATTCATAGTACAACTGTGAAATAATTCATGGTCAGTTCACACTCCACCAAGTTCACAGTTATACTATGAAATTTCAAAGTAGAACCATAAATTGGCCAAATTACCGTCACAAATTCATACTAGAACTGTGAACTTCATGGTCAAACTGTGAAAGTTCACATTAAAACTGTCAAGCAATTCACCGTTTTACTATGAAAATTCACAGTACATTTTTTCCTGGGGTGTTCTTTCAACATTGGGCATGTAGTTGATATTTCCAGCCTGTCCTTCTGAAGACGTGAACACCTAGGTCCCTTGCGATTCCCGCATCCCCAGCTGCTTCTGCCAATCAGCGTTCACCTCCTCCACGCGCCCCGCCCTGCAAGAGACCACGTGAGTCTAGACTGGCGATGTGCTGCTTGGGCTCAGCGCGTCAGTGTGGCTGGAACGTTAACGAGCGGCGCGCAGTGGGAGAAACGGTAAACTGAACAGTCCAGCGGATGTTCCACCCATACCTGCGGCGCGCAACGCAAAATGGAATTGCCTTACTGTCATATTTTTTAGCTTGCTTTCTTTTTGCTTCTAACCTTACTTCTGCTTCTAATCGTACTTGCTGGACCTCTTATTCCCTCCGGGTTCTATTGTCATCATCATCGGCACAATCTTTTACCCGTGACATCGGGCGGATCCGGACCCGTTGCGCGAGAAACAGCAGCGCTTCATGGGGATGGGAAAATGGCCCTGTGTCGGCCTGTGAGTTTGCGTCGGTCGAACTATCGGTTTAGAAACTGAGAAATGGCTTTCGCTGCGATATCGGCCACAACGGAGCCTCGTCGCTCGTGGAGTCGTGCTGCGAGAGACTGGCTGTGGGTCGCTGTGGTCTCGTTCCTCGCTACTTTCCCCGTGCAGCGGCTTCGCGCCTTTCCGTCTTCCCTCAGCGACTGTCAGACACCCACCGGGTGGAATTGCTCGGGTGAGTGTCAAATTTATTTTACATTCGCACGAATAGAGAAGTTTATAAACACTAACGGAACTGATATTGGTAACATTGAAAGTGCTGCATCAGACACCGACGTGAGCAATGGACAGCGCGTTTCAAACTGCGTACTGGCATAACGTAGCCTAATGCAGCCTACACACTACTAATACTGTTTGTGTATACAGGATGTAAATACAGTATATTGCACGGTTTGGGACGGGTCTGTCTGTAATCACCCAACCATCTAATACTATATCAATTGGACTGCTTGCTGATTGACTACCATCTATAGGGTATAATGGACACATCTGGCGTAGCCTACTATTGAGCTACCGTTTAGTACGGACTAGGCTGCGAGGTGTAAAACAAAGAATGTCTTTTTATATTCGTAGTTTATGTGGGCACGACGTACTCCAGCGATGGCATTTTATTTCTAGTATATAAGACATATAGGCAAACATATACGCTGTACTGTAGATGAAATGTCTGCTTACATAGTTTTGTTTAAATTATTTGCATTATGGCGTAGTCTACAGTGTGGGCGTACCAGTTAGTACGGTATGCGATTTGGAACGCAGCCCTAACAGTCTGCCTGGTCACATGCCAGCAAAAGCTATAGACCTATAAACGTAGACCTTTTGCATGAATAAGTGTTGCTATGACACCAACAGTGTGGACTGATGGGATACATTTTAGAATTCTAAAATCTCACAAAAAATGTTTCCCACAGATATGAACTACATTGACATTTCCATGCACAAAATAATTTAAAGCACGTAAACGATTGATTTATTTTTTAGAGTCTTGCATTAATGCGTAATATATTTAATAAAATCTTACTGTGTTTATCATCATTCGAGGGTGTCATTATATAAATGCAGTGTTTTTCTGAATGCCGGCGAACGTTTGCCGTGGTTTGCTGCTATGAGTTTGCTTTGCAAAAAATCTGAAATTAACTGGTTTTTAACATTGAGAGATAGCGTAAACAGATTTAAGAATTGTAGTTATACCAAAGAGGAAAGAAAGAGTTGACCGAACAGCGCTTACATGCTCCATGTAGTCCACTGGAAGCTTACGAACAGTCTTTTCATTATTGTATAAGAAGTGTATATTTTGTTCTTTAAAAGAGTTATTGACGTTTTCATTTATGATGGATTAATTACTCTTTGTCCAACGGAATGCATATCATTCACTCTAGGTCTATAGTAAATTACCATACAATATTTAGCTGTAGTTTACTTGAAGTCACAATGATTTAGGATGAATGTCTGGCAAAGCGGTAACCTGTAGAGCAATGCCATTCCAATGATGAACAATTTCACTTGCACTTGATTTGACTGAAAGTAGCAGGCTAACTGATGGGATAATACCCGTACTACAAGTTATCCTTAGAAAGGATAGGTAACATATCAATTAGTTGATTAGTAGTAAAGATTATTTAGCTATTTAGTATGTTTTAGTGCAAGACTTAACTCTGTTGTTATCATTACAGTTATTATTATTTATTTAATTTTAATATTCTTTAAATAGCTATCTGCTGTATGGAAACATTTCAAGTGGTGTACCCAGTAGGCCTGCACGATATAAGGAAAACGTGCAATGTACGTTAACACTGTTCAACAGTGTGATGTCGATATGACTTAACATAAAGGACAACAATGCTATGTGTATCAATATTGATGTGAAATATGGTAAATTAAGATTAAAATTTCAGTAACAGCAGCACATTCATAACTGGAAAGTGAGTTGCTTGTTTTTACTGTGTAATGAAACCAGAATAATTCTTGCTGTTTTGCAGGTTTATCTATTTAAATTAATAAAAAAATATAAAAGTAAAAAATATAAAAATAATTTAAATAGATATGCAAATAAAAATACTCTTGTCTGGTATTACTATAAACTTACTACTGTGGTGCATGAACGTTTGTGAATTTTTCTATATCTCTGCATAATTATGACCTAAAACATCATCAGATTTTTCACACAATTCCTAAAAGTAGATGAAGAGAACCCTGTTAAACAAATGAGACAAAAAATTATACTTGGTCATTTATTTATTGAGGAAAATGATCCGATATTACATTTTAGTGAGTGGCAAAATTATGTGAAGCGTTTGGCACGAACAAAAGAGATTTCTGAGGACCTCAGAAGAAGTGTTGATGATGCTCATCAGGCTGGAAAAGGTTAGAAAATAATCTCTGAAGAGTTTGGACTCTACCAATCCACAGTCAGACAGATTGTGTACAAATGGAAGAAATTCCCCAGGAGTGGTCGACCAAGAAACATCACTCCAAGAGCAAGGCGTGTAATAGTTGTCGAGATCACATAGAACCCCAGGGTAACTTCTAAGCAACTGAAGGATTCTCTCACATTGGCTAATGTTAATGTTTGTGAGTCCACCATCAGAAGAACATTGAACAACAATGGTGTGCATGGCAGGGTTGCAAGGAGAAAGCCACTGCTCTCCAAAAAGAACATTGCTGGTTGTCTGCAGTTTGCTAAAGTTCACGTGGACAAGTCAGAAGGCTATTGGAAGAATGTTTTGTGGATGGATGAGCGTTTTGGTTTAAAAGAAAGGCATTATGTTTTGAGCAAAGAAAACCCTGCATTCAAGCATAAGAACCTTATCCCATCTTTGAAACATGGTGGTGGTAATATCATGATTTGGGCCTGATTTGCTGCATCTGGGCCAGGACGGCTTGCCATGATTGGTGGAACAATGAATTCTGAATTATATCAGAGAATTCTAAAGGAAAATGTCATCTCTCCATGAACTGAATCTCAATAGAAGGTGGGTCACACAGCAAAACAACGACCCTAAGCACACAAGTCATTCTACCAAAGCATGATTAAAGAAGAATGAAGTTAATGTTTTGGAATGACCAAAGTCCTGTCCTTAATCCAATTGAAATGTTGAGGAAGGATCTGAAGCGAGCAGTTAATGTGAGGAAACCCACCAACATCCCAGAGTTGAAGCTGTTCTGTATGGACGAATGGGCTAAAATTCCTCCAAGTCGGTTTGCAGGACTAATCAACAGTTACAGGAAACATGTAGTTGCAGTTATTGCTGCATGGGGGGAGGGGGGTTACACCAGAAACTGAAAGCAATGGTTCACATACTTTTGCCACTCACTAATATCAACATCACAGAATGAACTCAGCCAACATAAGAACCAAAGAATGTAAATCAAATAGCAACTTCATTATAATTTCAGATGTCGTTGTTCAGGCAGTAGGCATACAAATGTCTCATAATAAATAAGTTAACTACTGTATACAAGTAGATGGTTTATATAAAATTGCCAGAAAGCCTGTTGAAATGAAAATGAACATTTATAACTCTTAATGTTAATGTATAACCAAAACACTGAAGTCTAACCCAGCCATTCAGGTTGGTGTCTTTGATCATATTTGTGGTGTTGTCCGTGTTAACACACATTAGGCACTTTTCATACAAAACATGTCACAATAAAAAATATGTTTTCCCGAGTGTATTATTAAAGGAAAATTCAAAGTCCTGGCTAATGCGGAGAACTGTCAAGCTCACGTAGGGCTCTGTTGTACAGGCAAAACATTTTGTTTGCTTCTGTCCTGATTGTACACATTTGATGCACTGATCATATATACGTCTCTGGTATGACGACATGGGAGAAATGCGTTAATGATGGAATCCGTACCATTTATCCATCTTGGTAAGTAAATGCAAATGGAATTTTTTGCTAAATGCTTTAAAAAGCGCCATATCTTTAGCAGAGCATAATATGTGATAGAGTGGTTATTTCTTTGTGATACCAGAAACCCAAATTGCATGTATATGGTGTCGTGCTTTCAAACTTTGAGCAATGGCTTTTTGTTTTACATGTGGCGCTGAATATTGATCACAGGTAGATCTAACAGTGCTTTCAGACTTTTTTTATGATGTGGTTTTTTGTGGTTGTGCTTGTGATGGTAAAAGATTGTTTTTTTGTACCAATCCTCTTCACTTATGTCTTTGCTTCTCGAAGAATTTTCAGTACAGGTCTGGCTGCACTCATTTTTCCCATGCTAAGAGCTAAGTGTGTTTGGTGTGTACATTTACTGTGAACCTCTACTTCATTCTGCCTTCAGCCTAATTGTGTCATATAAGCATACTCATAACACATAACATGAAGAGCTCCCTCTTTTGCTGTATGCGGGTAATGCAATTTGAGTTTGCTGTTCGTAACTTTCAGAAGGCATTATTGCAACTCAGTCAATTTGTGCGATGTGTTTATCGTGAAAACTGATCATAAAGATAAAAATATGATAACACACAGTGTGTATTGTCATTCTTTATACATACTTCTGTTAAGTCCTGTGATGTGGGGGTGTTTTATCTGACTTGGAAGTTCCACATGATGTAACACTTGTCTGTGAATTCACATACCCATCTCTTGTAAACAGTAATACACTGTGAATTAGTGGATACTACAGGTATGCATAGTAAGCATAGGTAAGCACCATTAATGAACAGCCGATTAACGTCCGTTCACTTTAATGACCAAGATCCTAACAAATTATAACAGGCAATAAAAACCTGTTTTTTTACCTCCAGACGTTGCAGTTGTAAACAGCTAGTAAAATTAAAACAGGTTTAACATGTGTATTTGACCTAAGTTAGGTCTAGTTATGAGGTAAAAAATAAATTAATAATGATTACAGACAGGTGATGTCAACAGGTGATTATAATAATGATTTGGTACAAAAACAGTATCTACAAAAGGTTGAGTCTTTGAGGAGCAAAGATGAGCAGAGAATCTCCAGTTTGTCGACAAATGTGTGACAAAATTAATGGAATCTTTAAAAACAGTGTTCCTCAAAGACAGATTGGAATGTATTTACATACTTCTCCCTCTACAGTGCATAATATCATTAAGGGATTCAAGGAATCTGGAGGAATTTCAGTGCGTAAAGGGCAAGTGTGCAAGCATAAACACCTGTGATCACATTCCATCACAAACCATCATTCATCAACTACATGGGCAAGGGATTATTTAACAAACTTTAATCAAGCTCTACAATACAGAGTTACATTCACAAAAACCACTTAAAACACTGTCCAAAAATAAGCCTTATACTAACCATGTCTTCGATGACTTCTACAGTGGTTCTTGAAAGTTTGTGAACCCTTTAGAAATTTCTGTATTTCTTAATAAATATGACATAAAACATCATCAGATTTTTCACACAATTCCTAAAAGTAGACAAAGACAACCCAGTTAAACAAATGAGACAAAAATATTATACTTGGCTATTTTTTTATTGAGGAAAATTATCCAATATTACATCTTAGTGAGTGGCAAAAGTATGTGAACCTTTGCTTTTAGTATCTGGTGTGACTTCCCTGTGCAGCAATAACTGCAACTAAATGTTTCCAGTAACTGTTGATGAGTCCTACACAGCAGCTTGGAGTAATTTTAGGCCATTCCTCCCCACAGAACAATGTCAACTCTGGGATGTTGGTGGGTTTCCTCACATTAACTGCTCGCTTCAGGTCCTTCCACAACATTTCGATTATATTATGATCAGGACTTTGACTTGGCCTTTCAATACATTAACTTTATTCTTCTTTAACCATTCTTTGGTAGAACAACCTGTGTGCTTAGGGTCGTTGTCTTGCTGCATGACCCACCTTCTCTTGAGATTTAGTTCATGGAGAGATGTCCTGACATTTTCCTTTAGAATTATCTGATATCATTCAAAATTCATTGATCCAACAATGATGGCAAACTGTCCCATCCCGGATGCAGCAAATCAGGCCCAAACCATGATACTACCACCACCATGTTTCACAGATGGGATAAGGTTCTTATGCTGGAATGCAGTGTTTTCCATTCTTTGAACATAATGCCTTTCTTTTAAACCAAAACTATTTTGGTCTCATCCGTCCACATAATATTCTTCCAATATCCTTCTGGCTTGTCCACGTGATCTTTAGCAAACTGCAGACTAGCAGCAATGTTCTCCTTGCAACCCTGCCATGCAAACCATTGTTATTCAGTGTTCTTCTGATGGTGAACTCACGAACTTTAACATTAGCTAATGAGAGAGAATCCTTCAGTTGCTTAGAAGTTACCCTGGGGTCCTTTGTGACCTCACCAACTATGACACGCCTTGCTCTTGGAGTGATTTTTGTTGGTCGATCATACCTGGGGAGGGTAACAATGGTTTTGAATTTTCTCCATTTGTACACAATCTGTCTGACTGTGGATTGGTGGAGTCTAAACTCTTTAGACGTCATTTTGTAACCTTTTCCAGCCTCCTAAGCATCAACAACTCTTTTTCTGAGGTCCTCAGAAATCTCCTTTGTTTGTGTCATGATACACTTCTACAAACATGTGTTGTTAAGAGCAGACTTTGATTGATCCCTGTTCTTTAAATAAAAGATGGTGCCCACTTACACCTGATTGTCTTCCCATTGATTGAAAACACCTGACTCTAATTTAACCTTCAAATTAACTGCTAATCCTAGAGGTTCACATACTTTTGCCACTCACTAATATGTAATATTGGATCATTTTCCTCAATAAATAAATGACCAAGTACAATATTTTTGTCTCATTTGTTTAACTGGGTTCACTTTATCTACTTTTAGGACTTGTTTGAAAATCTTATGATGTTTTAGGTTATAGTTATGCAGAAATATAGAAAATTCTAAAGGGTTCACAAACTTTCAGGCACCACTGTATATGACTTCTGCTTATGTCTTTGATACGATACTTGCCTAAAATATCTCCATACCGATACTGAAACGATACCATGGCAAAAATTTAAAACATCTGGAAAAGTAATGGAATAATTGATGATAGAACATGGAACTTAAAATTCTTTGTTTTTTAAATTAACAATAAAAAACCCCAGAAAGAAATTGACAATGAATATGTAATAATACCTTGAATAATTTGATTATTGAAAATAATTTGATTACAAATGTCACATTGTTATTAAGGCTTTTACACAGTGAGCAGTAATCTGACGTCATCTGTATCCTTGGGATTATGGGATTTCTTTGACAGGTTACTTAACTTTATATTTGCAGCAAGACCTCACTGATTAAACAGTTTCTACTGAGCTCATTATTAAGTATTGACAAATAATACATGCCGTAATTACCATTACCAGTACCACTGAGTCTCTTGAGTTCAAACTGATTATATTTATAATTGCTATTGATGATTTACTAGTGGTTATGAATGCCTGATTTTAGCAGTTTGGAAGTTATGATAAACTTAATGTTACCTACAAACATATAAAGAGATGTTTGCAACATTGGTAAGTTAATTAAAAAGATAAAGCCAGTTAAACAGTTATTATTGCCCTTAACGTAAGTTAGATGGTTTCCGTATTTTTCGGGCTATAATGCGCACCGGCTTATAAGGCGCAATATCAATGATCGACTGCTAACGGGTCTATTTTCATACATAAAGCGCATCGGGTTATAAGGCGCATTAAATGAAACAAAACTCTTAAGTTCCCTCGGAAACTCAGTTTGGTCTTCTTTACCTGGCGCAGGGCGTCTTCTTGCTTCCTCCACTTTTGTATCATTGATTTGTTAATGTTGAATTCTCTCGCAGCTGCTCTATTTCCATGTTGCACTGCGTGACTGATAGCGTTGAGTTTGAAATCCGCTTCGAAAATGAATGAATGAATGCGCACAACTTAATGTTGAGGCACAGATCGTATTACTCCGCTATGTTCCTGACTACGGTGGCCGTGAGCTTCGTAACTTACCAAGGCCGTGCTAAAACATTTTGACAGATTTATGAGCGCCGTGTACCATCTACAATCGGTTCTAGGTCAGAAAGCACAACCAGAATTAATTCATACATTAGACGCACTGCATTTTAAGGCGCACTGTTGATTTTTGAGAAAATTAAAGGATTTTAAGTGCGCCTTATGATCCGAAAAATACGGTAATAAGATTGCTTGTCACGTAGTGGATCTTGGTCCTTGGTCTTTGTAGGTTTAAAACATCTTTTCCAGACTGGTTTGTTGGTTTGTGTTCATGGGCTTAACATAATTCCATGTTTCACTTTTTGCATGTATCTTCTCTACAAGCTGTGGACGGTCAGCAAAAGGGCTGGTATTAGCAGCCATTAACTCTCCGTTTTATCTTCTGATTCACTGTGTTTACTCCCAGAGAGAGCAAGCAGAGCACTGTGCGCACATACTGCTCCCCTGTGGCACATCGACGGAATTCGCCGAAATAAAGCTTTGATTTAAAAAAGCAGTCATTATTAAAGTACGAGTAATAATAAAATGAGGTATCTTGCCGTTTTAATGGCAAGGTATCACAATACTTTTCTAGTATCGGTATACCGTGCAACACTAATCCAGACTGTTATCAGCAACAAGTCCAAAAGTCATGGTCTGTCATGGTGTGGGGTTGTGTCAATGCCCTTGGCAAGGGTCATTTACACATCTGTGATGACATGTGATGGAGCATTGTCTAAGAGAAGTTTGATCAAAGCATGTCATAGATATTTCATTCACATTTCACTCCATGGATTTGTGTTAACTTGTGGAAAGGGGGTATAGTATGTCACAATTTATATGCAGAGCTTTTTTTGTGCTGTACTCATGCTGTAGTATTCACATATGCAAGCATTTTCCCAGTCTGAAAAAGTCATTTCGAGGCATTATTCTTAACATTATTCTATAACAACAAAGTTTGACTACAGCTGTAATGCAGTTAGACTACATACTAACACACTGTAAGCTGTGTAGAAGGCCTTGGTGAATCAGCTTAAGGGCACACCTATTTAAAGCTAATAACTAGCACACGGTCAGAAGTCACCTCACTTGACGTGACTAATTTGTTGTAATTGAGGCATTAAAATTACTTTAACACAGACTGGTGGTGAGGGGTGAGCTTAATTCTAAAAGCATGACTGCCACAGAAAGGCGTAAGGGCCTCGTTTCACTGATTTAAGATCAATGTGTTTCTCCATAACATACTAGAATAAAAAATTGCAAATAATTATTGGCACCTGTACTGAAATATAGATTTATCTACTGATTTATTGTTTGGCTATTATGGCTATTATAGCTGATATATTAATAACAGAGAACACTACGGATTCCTTAGTGAGTGTGAATGTATGGCCACAATGATTGCATTACTTGCAACTTCATATATCTCAGTCCTTTTTCATGCAAATTTAAGAATAGTCCAGTTCTTCTGCAGGTTTTGCAGAATGCCGCTTTTCCCCATTTTTTGCTGTGACCAGTGACTAAACTGTGATACCTAGGGAGAAAGAAATAATAATAATAATGTTTTATTTATTATAATTTCCTGTGACTTAATAGGTCCATAATACTAATATCATATCATAATATCATAATACTAATATCATAATACATAATACATAATACTAATATCAATAACAGTGTGTCTTACTGTCTCAGTAAAGGACTTTTACAATGTCACAGTTCATAGCAACAGCTTCCAAGTCTTTACCTGCTTTAACTGTTAGTTGTTTTGTCATCTCATTCATTAAATCATGTGCATTCCTTCTTCAAAGGGTACATGTTACGTAAAATTCACTTTTCCAATTCTTGTGCACATGCATTTGGATATCAGAAGTAGTGATCGACCAGTTACTTATTTGGCCGATTATTCATATCAATTAACTCCATTTTGAAATAATACAATGGTGCACGACAGAAAAACACAGCCAACAAACAGCACAGACAATTACCTTACAAACGAAGACAAGGCTAACGAAGACACGGATAACACAGACACAATACTACTACATAAAAACAAATGCTAACAACTACCAACGGACAGTGCTAATACAAACTAACAATGCTAATATGACAGAGAGACTAAAGGCTAGTGCTACAAACAATGTGCTAACAAGACTAGACATAGAGCTAACAAGACAGACATAAAGACAGACTTATAAAGACAGACAACAGCTAAAGTGCTTACAAACAAAGAAAGTGCCATGCTAACATAAAACATAGGTCACACAAGACACACTGAAACAAGAACAAGAAATGTAGACAAAGACCAGGAAAGAGCACAAAGCAGACACGGAAAAAAGGAGAACATGGAAGAGCAAAGGCTCACCGGGGGAGTGCAAAATGCAAGACAAGGAAGTAAACAGGAAGTGAGGTGTTTATAGGAAAAGGGCAGCAGATGGAAACAGTCCCACCTGCTGTGGAAAAAGAGACAGGGGGATAAAGCACGGAAATAACGACACTGTTCAGATTTTGCTGTCATTCATGCATCAGAAATAGAGGTATTAGAATTATCCCACCCCATATCTGAGTAACCCCATAACTGGGAAACAAATTTTGCTCTCAGAAGTGCCATATTATGCATTATGCATTATATTGAAGCTATGAGCTAATTATGGGAGGACCTGCTAAACACAGGTTAACATACTGCTGTATAACATGTGATATTTAGGGCAGCTAACTTTTCCAGCCTGAATTTTTCTTTTATATTTTCTTGTTTACCATTAGCTAATGCCAACAGTTAACACCAATACTAATAGCTGATGTAGTAGATTTCCAGAAAGTTATTAGCGTTATTTCAGGATCCATTAACACTAGTATTTTTGTTAGTTGCACGTAATACAGAGTAATAAGGATGTAAGATGTCTTCAGAATATGATGGGTGGTATGACCAAAAATGTTTATCATGGTATTTATAAGGATTCTACCAGTTTCACGGTATATCATGGTATTTTTGGCGCCAAGTATATATGAAAGGCACCAACTGCTTTGTTGCTAAATAAAAAAACAAAAAACAAAGAAAAAACGAAAAAAAGGGGATGCTGGCATGTGCTTGCATCTCCGCTCTCGCTAGCTTTAGCTTCATTTACTTTGTTTGCTTTGTCAGATTCTGCATATTCAGCAGGGTAATGCTGTTTTAAACATCTTATTAGTGTGATTGTCTATAGAAGCAATCACACTACTGTTATCCAAAACTCGGATTTTTCTTCTTCTTCTTTTTTTTATTCCAAGTTTTTGTCAGGCTATCAATTACCGCAAATTGCCCCGTTCCAGCGTCAACTCATCCAATCTGGTTGGGAATGGTGTGCCTGTATAGGGCTTTTGCGGGGCCCCGCAAAGTCCAAAATTTTCTGATAGGAAATGCATTGGCACAATGTTAACGAATTGGGAAAAATTAAATTTGACGCTAGAGAAACAAAATTTGGCAGGTTGGTTAAGTAATAGGAATAGGGTTTTTGTGACTTTGACTCTTGGGTGGTGGCTCTGGGGCCCCTCAAAGTCAGGATTTGGCCCCTATGTTAATGAATGGGAAACATGGGGGCATTGAGTGTAACTCAGTCAGTTACGGCTTTGAAATTCAGCAGGATTTGTCCCGGGTGCACTCTGAGGTGACATGTGATCCCCATGGGGCACCTGCAGTCCCTGGCTGGGCACTGGGGCCCCTGGCAGGGCATTGACCATAACTCAGTCAGTTATCGACCTACACCCACAAAATTTGGTAGGATTGGTCCCGGGTGCACTCTGAGGTGTCGTGATGCCCGTGGGGCCCTTGAGGCATTAGACCTTAAGAGCTGTGTTTCTGCTATGCACCAGTATGGATTTATATGAAAAATGCATACCTTAATTACAATAAATACATAAATTAACACTGGTGTACTGGTTGAACCAGTATACCGCCCAGCACTACTTGAGTGTTTCTTGCTGCTGATTTTATTCACAAGATGTGTGTGCCTTAATGTAGAACCACTGAGGGAGTTGGTGGGGTGGGAGTGTGTGTGAGAGTGGTGACTCAGTGTTGTTTAAAGGAACAGGTACTCAAAACCTGTATGTGTATGACCCAGTCTCTGAATGTGTCTGAAATGAACGGGATTCCATATAAATTGAAACGTTCAAATTCAGATTTGTGTATATATATATATATATATATATATATATATATATATATATATATATATATATATATACACATATACAGTAAGTCCTCGACTTAACGACGCAGATCCATTCCTAGGTGGCGTCGTAAACCGATTTTCGTGTAAGTCGGAAACATACGTATATACTGTACGTAAATAACATACTGTAAGCACTTATCCTATATCCTAACCCCTATCCTAACACAGTAATTATCAAGAAACGAGCCGCGTAACCGTGTGTTCTTTCGCCGCGCACACCAAACACGAAGTTCGCGTTATGATGTTTACGACGCAAAACCACTTAAGTGCGAAACAAGGCTTTATACAGTAAATGGGAGATGCGTCGTAACCACGAAACGTCGTAACTCGAGACCGTTGTAACCCGAGGACTACCTGTATGTATGTGTGTGTGTGTATATATATATATATATATATATATATATATACACACACACACACACATAGACATATACACACAGGATGGGCCATTTATATGGATACACCGAAATAAAATGGGAATGGTTGGTGATATCAACGTCCTGTTTGTGGCACATTAGTATATGGGAGGTGGGAAACTTTTTAAGATGGGTGTTGATCATGGTGGCCATTTTGGATCCAACTTTATTATTTCCAATGGGAAGAGGGTCATGTAACACATCAAACTTATTGAGAATTTCACAAGAAAAAACAATGGTGTGCTTGGTTTTAACGGAACTTCATTCTTTCATGAGTTATTTACAAGTTTATGACCACTTATAAAATGTGTTCAAAGTGCTGCCCATTGTGTTGGATTGTCAATGCAACCCTCTTCTTCCACTCTTGACACACTGATAGCAACACCACAGAAGAAATGCTAGCACAGGCTTCCAGTATCCGTTGTTTCAGATGTTGCACATCTCGTATCTTCACAGCATAGACAATTGCCTTCAGATGACCCCAAAGATAAAAGTCTAAGGGTGTCAGATCGGTAGAGCATTTCTTCTGCGGTGTTGCTATCAGTGTGTCAAGAGTGGGAGAAGAGGGTTGGGAGTGGGAAGCGAGCACGGGCTCAGGCTTTGAGCTAGCGATCGTGGGCTCAGGCGCTGAGCTAGCGAGCGTGGCCTCAGGCGCTGAGCTAGTGGGCGTGGTCCTCTGCTTCCTGCGGCACCTCTTGGGTGAGCAGGAGAGGCCACAGTTCAGGTTCTGGAGGGTACTGACCTGACCGGGAAACTCCACCTCAGAGTCCTGACCACATAAGGTTGGAGGAGGGTGGTACTCCCACTTGAGTTGATCCTCTGGGTACTCATCATCTGATGAGTCAGACCACATGCTACGGAGGACTGGGGACACACTTCCTACGTCCTTTAACTGGTCTGGCTTACTGTCACGCTTTTGGCTTGGAAGGAAACGGGAGGCGGACGTAAGTGCAAGTGATGAAGGTTTATTAACAGTGAACATCGTGAAAATCATACACAGAACAAGCAAACCTAAACTAAGGAGACAAACAGAAACAGCTAACAACCAATAACACATAAGACAACAAACAAGGCTAAGGCTAACAAACAAAGTGCTACTGCTAAGGCTATGCTAATGTAACAAACAAAGCAAACAAGGCAAATAATGAAACAAAGCTGAAACATGGAACCAGTAACAAATGGAGGACAAGAGTCTAACAACTAGGAACAGAGACTAAGAACACAAACACAAAGGTCAGGGGACAAACCAGGATCAGCAGAGAGACAGGAGCAAATGAAAGCCAAGGCAACCAGGGAGTGAAGAAGCCAGACAAAGGAAGTGCACAGGAAGAGGGGTATATATAGAGGACAGATCCGCAGGTGGCTACAGCCCCACCTGCTGGGTAGGAAGGAGAAAGCAGGGGGAGCTAAACAAGATGGATACAAGCTGAAGGCTTGCATCATCGTTACATAACCCCCCCCCTCAAAAGGCGCGGCTCGGAAGTGCAGGACAGAAAAAAGAGAAAGCAAGGAAACTAGACAGACCCAGATTACCCAAAGGAAGCAGAACAAAAGACGGACATAAACAGGGTAGGGGGCCAGAAAAGAGGAGGCATGGACAGGAGACTAAGGATTACAGGGTACAACATGGGGAAGGAGACAGGCCTTACAGGCCACACAGGCACAGTTCTGGTCCATGGGGTAGAGCTCTCCACAGAAGTCCTAAGGGGCCCTATATGGCCATAATTAATGGACCCATTAGTCCCGGGCCAGAAAGTTCTGGTAATTACAAGAACCACCTGAGGTACAGGATGCAATCTTGGGGAGAGAGGCGGCTTTGTCATCCTCCGGGGGGGGGGCGGTCCATGACCTGGAGTTTCTGGGAGCCCCAGGGGCAGCGTTGACCTCGGCTGGGGTCGCTGTCACGTTGCTGGCGAGCGGGGTCGCCTAAGGGGTGCTGGCGAGCGGGGTCGCAGTCGTGTTGCTGGCGACCAGGGTCGCCGTCGGGGTGCTGGCGAGCGGGGTCACCATAGTACTCAGGCTGAGTAGGTCGCCGACGAGTTGCTGGCGAGTGAAGTCCACATCGTGAACTCGGGTGGGTGGTGGGAGGCTGGAAGGAGGGCATGAGTCAAGCTCAGAGGCGGCTGACACGCACTGGACGTCCTCTGAAGTGGGCGATGCGCTCCGGCCGACTTCCGAGGTGGGTGCTCTCTGGACGTTTTCCAGGGCGGGCGCGCTCTGGACCTCCTCCGGGGCGGGCGCGTTTGGTGCTTTATGGCACGTCCAAAACCCTTGCAGTATCTCACTGGCCCGGTGAGAAGGGGTTAAAAGCGAATGCGGGAGTGCAGGTGTCTCGCTGGGGCTGGAGAGTGTCAAAACTGGCTTGGTCCGGAGAATACCAGAACAGCTGGCGAGTGGGGGATCCAGCACATGGCTGGCAAGCTGTGACCCGTGGTGATAGCAAGCGCAGGCTCAGGCTTTGAGCTAGCGAGCGTGGGCTCAGGCGCTGAAATAGTGGGCGTGGGCTTTGATGCTGAGCTAGCGGGTGTGGTCCTCCGCTTCCTGTGGCGCCTCTTAGTTGAGTGGGAGAGGCCACAGTTCAGGTTCTGGAGGGTACTGGCCTGACCGGGAAACTCCGCCTAGGGGAGGGTGGTGCTCCCACTTGAGTTGATCCTCTGGGTACTCATCATCTGATGAGTCAGACCACGTGCTACGGAGGACTGGGGACACAATTGCTATGTCCTTTAACTGGTCTGGCTTACTGTCTTACTGCTGGGTAGGAAGGAGAAAGCAGGGGGAGCTAAACAAGATGAGTGCATCATCGTTACATGTGTATGTATGTATATATTCACATATGTATATATACACACACACACACACACACACACATATATATATATATATATATATAATATATATATATATCTATATATATATATATATATATAATATAAATAAATAAAAAGTTACAGACCTCTCTCATCATTCTCAGTAGGAGAACTTGCACAATCGTGGCTGACTAAATACTTTTTTGCCCCACCATATATATATATGCAGTGGCTGACTAAATACTTTTTTGCCCCACCATATATATATCAGTGGCTGACTAAATACTTTTTTGCCCCACCATATATATATATCAGTGGCTGACTAAATACTTTTTTGCCCCACCATATATATATATATGGTGGGGCAAAAAAGTATTTAGTCAGCCACTGATTGTGCAAGTTCTCCTACTGAGAAAGATGAGAGAGGTCTGTAATTTTCATCATAGGTACACCAGCTATGAGACACAAAATGAGAAAAAAATTCCAGGAAATCACATTGTAGGATTTTTAAAACATTTTATTATAAATCATGGTGGAAAATAAGTATTTGGTCAGCCACAAACAAGCAAGATTTCTGGCTCTCACAGACCTGTAACTTCTTCTTTAAGTTAATGGCACATGTTTGACCTTGTTATCTGTATAAAAGACACCTGTCCACAGCCTCAAACAGTCAGGCTCCAAACTCAACCATGGCCAAGATGAAAGAGCTGTTGAAGGACACCAGGAAGAAAATTGTAGACCTGCACCAGGCTGGGAAGAGTAAATCTACAATAGGCAAGCAGGTTGGTGTGAATAAATCACCTGCGGGAGCAATTGTAAGACATACAAGACCATTGACAATCTTTCTCGATCTGGGGCCCCACACAAGATCTCATCCCGTGGGGTCAAAATGATCATGAGAACGGTGAGCAAAAATCTCAGAACTACACTGAGGGACCTGATGACTGACCTGCAAAGAACTGGGACCTAAGTAACAAGGCTGCCATCAGTAACACACCACGCCGAGAGGGACTCGCATCCTGCAGTGCCAGGCGTGTTCCCCTCCTTAAGGCAGTACATGTCCAGGCCTGTCTGAAGTTTGCCAGAGAGCATATGGATGATCCTGAAGAGGATTGGGAGAATATCATGTGGTCAGATGAAACCAAAATATAACTTTTTGGTAAAAACTCAACTCGTTGTGTTTGGAGGAATGAGAATGCTGAGTTGCATTCCAAGAACACCATACCTACTGTGAAGCAGAGGGGTGGAAACAACATGCTTTGGAGCTGTTTTTCTGCCAAGGGGACAGGATGGCTGAACCGTGTCAAGGGAAGAATGAACGGGGCCATATATTGTGAGATTTTAAGCCAAAACCTCCTTCCATCAGTGAGAACATTGAATAATGAACATGGCCGGGTCTTCCAGCATGACAATGATCAAAACACACCGCTCGGGCAATGAAGGAGTGGCTCCGTAAAAAGCATTTCAAGGTCCTGGAGTGGCCTAGCCAGTCTCCAGACTTCAACCTCATAGAAAATTTTTGGATGGAGTTGAAAGTCCGTGTTGCCCAGCGACAACCCCAAAACATCACTGCTTTAGAGGAGATCTGCATGGAGGAATGGGTAAAAATACCAGCTACAGTGTGTGCCAACCTGGCGAAGACTTAACAGGAAACTTTTGACTTCTGGTCATTGCCAACAAAGGTTATTTTACAAAGTATTGAATTGAACTTTTGTTATTGACCAAATACTTATTTTCCACCACAATTTACAGTTAAATTCTGTAAAAAGCCTACAATGTAATTTCCTGGATTTTTTTTCTCTTTTTGTCTCTCATAGTTGAAGTCTACCTGTGATGGAAATTGCAGACCTCTATCATCTAAGTAGGAGAACTTGCACAATCAGTAGCTGGCTAAATACTTTTTTGCCCCATTGTACATACACAACCCCAAATCAGAAAAACATTGGGACAGTGTGGAAATAATGCAAATAAAAAAAAAGTCCTGAATCACATTACATAAAAAAATGGGACAGGGACAATTTAGGGCTAGTAATAAGGTAAAAACTAATCTTATGATGTGATTTTAAACAAGTCATGTCAACAGGTGATTATAATCATGATTTGGTACAAAAGCAGTATCCACAATAGAGTGAGGCTCTGAGGAGCACAGATGGGAGAGGATATATAACATACCGTATTTTTCGGGCTATAAAGCGCACCGGGTTATAAGTCGCAATATCAGTGATCGACTGCTGACGGATCTATTTTCATACATAAAGTGCACCGGGTTATAAGGCGCATTAAATGAAACAAAACTCTTAAGTTCCCTCGGAAACTCAGTTTCGTCTTCTTTACCTGGCGCAGGGCGTCTTCTTGCTTCCTCGATTTCCGTATCATTGATTCGTTAATGTTGAATTCTCTCGCAGCTGCTCTGTTTCCATGTTGTACTGCGTGACTGATAGCGTTGAGTTTGAAATCCGCTTCGAAAATGAATGAATGCACATACCCTAATGTTGAAGCACAGATCGTATTACTCCACTATGTTCCTGACTATGGTGGCCGTAAGCTTCGTAACTTACCAAGGCCGTGCTAAAACATTTTGACAGATTTATGAGCACCGTGTACCATCTACAATCGGTTCTAGGTCAGAAAGCACAACCAGAATTAATTCATACATTAGGCGCACCACATTTTAAGGCGCACTGTCGATTTTTGAGAAAATTAAAGGATTTTAAGTGCGCCTTATGGTCCGAAAAATACGGTATATGTTGGCAGGCCAGCTAAATGATTGTTACATTTTATAACGAGTAATTGTACAGAATTCCCTTCATTTGAGGTGTTCTCACGTTAGCCACCACTAGAGGGCATATTCAGGCAGGTAAGGGACAGCCCCAAGGGGGTCCTTAACACATGGTGTTCAGCTGTAGCAGAAAGTCAGAAGCTCCTCCATTTACCTTATGGAGTTCAATTCATGCGTTCTTGATGAGGTTAGTTTATTATGTTAAGCTTGCATTTATATTGCATTCATTGCATAACGTTATTGATGCTCTACCATTTAGTTAACATGTAATCTGACCTTACTAGGTAGTTACAAGGATTAGTTTATGGAGTTCTTTGTGCTTAGTTTGTTTATTTATTATTTCAGAAAACCATGTTTCTGTAACTCTCTGTCATCCTGCTGAAGTACTGAGTAACATAAAGAGTTCAAACTGCATTTTCTTTCTCCGTGTCAACTCTCTTACCGGAGTACCACTGTGGATGAGGAGTCCCAGCACAGGCTACGCCTATTTCTTTATACAGTATCTTACATGGTGGTCCTTTGAGCCGGATATCTTCACCCACTGAGGCGTTATGGCAGAGCAGGGAGTGGCTCATCACAGTACAGTATTTTTTGGACCATAAGGCGCACTTAAAATCCTTTAATTTTCTCAAAAATCGGCAGTGTGCCTTTAAATGCGGTGAGTCTAATGTATGAATTAATTCTGGTTGAGCCTTCTGACCTACAACCGATTGTAGATGGTACACGGCGCTCATAAATCTGTCAAAATGTTTTAGTACGGTCTTGGTAGGTTACGAAGCTTACGGCAACCGTAGTGCGCAGCATAGGGGGGTAATACGGTATGTGCTTCACCATTACGGTACGTGCATTCATTCATTTATTTTCGAAGCGGATTTCAAACACACCGCTATCGGTCACGCAGTACAACATGGAAATAGAGCAGCTGCGAGAGAATTCAACATTAACGAATCAATGATACGGAAGTGGAGGAAGCAAGAAGACGCCTTGCGCCAGGTAAAGAAGTCCAAACTGAGTTTCCGAGGGAACTTAAGAGTTTTGTTTCATTTCATGCGTCTTATAACCCGGTGCGCTTTATGTATGAAAATATACCCGTTAGCAGCCGATTGTTGATATTGCGTCTTATAATCCGGTGTGCCTTATGGTCCGGAAAATACGGTATTTCTTCAGGACATAAAAGGAGTAAGCGCCTTCCAACACATCTGCAAGAATATCAGGTTACATTACCTCCTTCCTTGGTACCACCCATGTACTCACTTGATTATCATGGCATACAGGGCAGCATCCAGAGGGCGAGTACACCTAGGCTGCAGTCATCTTGTGTTCAGTCTGAGTCTGTTACAATAGATGACCAGCACAGTACTTTGCTCCTCCCCCTGTCTGGATCAGCTCCGTCTATGATCGGTCGAGAGGTAAACCAATGGGATTCTTATGCAGACAGCCACAACCTCTCCTTCCAACTGAATGAGGCCTTGAGGCTTAGTGACCATTCCCTGGGAACGCAGAGTCATCTTAGCAGTAATGGAACGGATGAGGAAGGTGGTAGCTCTATTCACTTCGTCCCTTTCCCAAATTCAGGTGCAGCAATGCAGACAAGTTGCACTCTGACTCAAGCACTTCCTTTAAGTGTGCCATCCACTTTACATCTCCTACCACATCCTGGTCCGTCGGCCAGCTTCGGGGGAGCTCAGCCACTTACACTTCCTCCACGTATGCCTAGCCATCAATTGTATCAACCTTCCATGCCGACCCAGCAGAAATTTCAGCCTGGACCTGCATCCCACCCATGTTCTGTCTATCAAACAGCTACGGTGTCGGTAGCACCGACCGTGTACCAGCCACCAGTTGTTCCAATGATACCTATACATCAGCCAGTTACATCAGGGACCACAACGCAGTGCTACCATCCTCCGTCAGTGGCACCACCCTATCCAGTTTGTTCATATTCTGCTGTCTACCCTCCACAGCCAATATATCAGCCAAACAATGCTCAGATAGCTTCACCATCTCATCTACTGCATTCATCAGTTCCTCAGGTGTATCAACCTACCCCTGTGCAACCTGCTCCGCCTACATATCAGCCAGCAACTCTTCCCCAAGCTTCGATGAGCTATCAGGGAACACCTCCCATTGGGCCAGTCCAATCTTCAACATTGGGAATGTTCCAGTACTCCGTGGCATCAGCGCTCCTGCCACCAGTTCAGCCATGGTCACAGCCCGTGCCAGTGGGACAGGATCAAGAAGCCGTAGAGACATTGGAGTCACGCACCATTAGGGTCAACGTTGATAATGTATTATGGTATGCCACACCATTACTTCGTGCTAAAGGAGCACCACTGTTGAAAGCTACAGTGGATGCAGTCATGCCAGCTCTCCGAAGTACTGAGAGATGGCTGGCCAAAGACCCAACTAAAGCACAAATCTATGAAGCGAAAATACAGAAACTCATCGATGGAGGATGTGTGACTCGACTTGATCCAGAAGTGGTAGATAAATCAAGCGAGTCCTGGTTCATATCGTACCATCTTGTCCATCATAATGGAAAACACAGATTGGTGTTCAATTGTTCATTTTCTTATCAAGTCCTCTCCCTCAATGAACAACTCCTCCCAGGTCCAATCCTCGTACCATCACTTCTTGGCGTTATCTTACGGTTTCGTCAGTGCCCTGCAGACATAAGTGGAGACATAAAGGCAATGTTTCATCAGGTACGTCTCCTACCTGAAGACCAGCCACTGTTGAGGTTTGCCTGGCGGAATCTAAGGAGAGAGGATGCTCCCGATGTCTATCAATGCAAAATTTTGCCTTTCGGTACTACTTGTAGTTCCTGCTGTGCAATCTTTGCATTATAGAAGCATATTAGAGACAATGTAAAAGACAACGAGCACATTGTGGCGTCCCTGGAGCAGTCATTCTATGTGGACAACTGTCTCCAGAGTCTTCCGACCACAGAATCAGCAAAGCTTCTGGTGGACAAGATGTGTCAAATTCTTGCTGAGGGAGGATTCGAGATTAGACAGTGGGCAAGCAATGATCCTAAAGCAATTGGTCATCTCCCTTCAGGTGCAAGGTCAGTGAGCACTGAGCTATGGCTTATGGAAAGGCACACAGATCCCCAAGAACCCGCAGTGGGTTTGAGCTGGCACTGCATTACTGATCAGCTTGGGTACAAGGTGTGGCCGCTATAGCCCCAACTTCCCACCATGAGAACTATATATAGAGCTCTAGCCAGCCAATATGATCCCTTGGGTGTGATCATCCTGTACACCACACAGGCCAAAGTTCTCGTTCAGAAATTGTGGACGAAGAAGAGAAGCTGTAATGACCCGAACCTCCCAGTAGAGCTCTTAGAAGCTTGGACTAATTGGGAAAAGGAATTACCCAAGCTAAAAGACATCCTTTTGCCTCGTACCTTTGCTCCTCCAGCAATAGTCACCCAATCCACAGAATTCACAATGCACATATTCTGTGACTCCTCTGAGCAGGCTTATGGTTCAGTGGCATATCTGGCTACCTAGCATGATGGCAAAGTGTTCACCTCCTTTGTCATGGCTAGGTCCACAGTGGCCCCAAAGTGACAACTCTCGATGCCACGGCTTGAATTATGTGCTGCTCTAACAGGAGCTCAACTCTCTGCTCTCATTCACCGAGAACTGACCCTGAACATCATCCGGACCTTTCTCTGGTCTGATTCCACTACAGTGCTCAGCTGGCTAAAATCAGAATCTTGTCGATTCAAAGTCTTTGTGGGTACCAGAGTCTCAGAGATCCTAGATCTCATCCAGCATCAGGAATGGAGATATGTTAATTCCGTAAACAATCCAGCAGACGATATTACAAGAGGCAAGCCCTTAGCAGACCTTGGCCCACAGAGTCGCTGGATCAAGGGGCCCTCATTCCTTTATGAACCACCTGACAAGTGGCCCCAAGTTCCTATCTATAGCACCCTGGAGAACACAGATGAGTTGAAGCTTAGTGCCTTTTGTGGTCTCTCTACTAACACTCTAGCCACGACGATGCCCGATGCCACACAGTTCACCTGGGCTGAATTGGTAAAGGTCACAACACATGCCTTAAATGGTTTAGCGAAGTCTGATCCTGCGTCACTCCCGATGGATCGCCATGATGCCGAAGCAAACATCTTGAGAGCTAGTCAAAATGACAGCTTCTCAGAGGAAGTGAGGCTACTTAAGGCACATAGACCTATCTCATGTACTAGCCGACTGAGCGCACTCTCTCCTGAATGGGATGCTCAGGCAGGTCTCATCAGAGTTGGAGTTCGTCTTCGCCGTCTGGATAACCCTGATCTAACAGACATCCATCCGATTGTCCTGGACCCTCAACATGCTGTAACCCATCTCCTGATTAAAGATGTGGACACCCGTCTGCTACATCCCGGACCTGATCGTGTGTTCTCTGAGTTAAGACGGCAGTACTGGATCCTACGTGGGAGACAGGCAGTCAGACGGCATCAAAGAACATGTATTGACTATCGAAAATGGAGAGGACAGCCATCTGTGCCTATCATGGCAGACCTGCCACCAGCACGACTGAGACTCTTCCAACCACCCTTCTACTCAACTGGAGTTGACTGTTTTGGGCCGTACATGGTGAAAGTTGGACGAAGGCATGAAAAGCGCTGGGGTGTAATATTTAAATGCCTCACCATACGAGCTGTCCACTTGGATTTACTTAACAGTTTGGATGCAGATGCCTTCCTCCTTGCCTTGAGGTGTTTCATAGCTCGATGAGGTACTCCCCGTGAGATCTTATCCGATCAGAGGACAAATTTCAGAGGTGCTGAAAGAGAACTAAAAGAGGGATTCATATCTATGGAGCCTCAACTGCGGAAAGGTCTGGAGGAGCACCAAATCAACTTCAAATTCAACCCACCTGGAGCTCCTCATTTCGGGGGGATATGGGAGCGAGACATTCGCTCAGTTAAGAGAGCTTTGCAAGTGGTGGTGGGAACGCAAGCCATGTCAGAGGACGTTTTGCTCACTGTCCTCGTGGAGGTAGAGAAAATCCTCAACTCAAACCCTCTCGGATATGTATCCTCAGATGTAGCAGACCCCGACCCAGTGACGCCAAATATGTTGTTGATGTCCCAAAGGTGTGTTACGCGCTCTGGATTCACTCACCAAGAGAAGATGGCGTCACAGCCAAATGATGGCCGATCACTTCTGGTCTCAGTTCACTCGTAATTATCTGCCTTCTCTTCAACTTCAACAGAAGTGGCAGAAACCTACTGACAACCTTATTCAAGATGCTGTTGTTATGATTGTTGATCCACAACTGCCACGTGCCTTCTGGCCGATTGGAAAAGTAGTCAAGCTGAATGTCAGGGCAGATGGGAACATCAGGTCAGCCGAAGTCAAAGTAAAGGACAGGATCTTCTTGCGACCCGTGGCCCGCTTAATTCAACTTTCAGCTATTCCGGATGATGACTCAACAACTGTGAACACTTCAGGAAATTCCTAGATTTTGCATAATAGCTATGCTATTCTGGGGTCGGCTGTAGAGAATTCCCTTCAGTTGAGGTGTTCTCAGGTTAGGCACCACTAGAGGGCATATTCAGGCAGGTAAAGGACAGCCCCGAGGGGGTCCTTAACACATGGTGTTCAGCTGTAGCAGACAGTCAGAAGCTCCTTCGTTTACCTTATGGAGTTCAGTTCATGCGTTCTTGACAAGGTTAGTTCATTATGTTAAGCTTGCATTTATATTGCATTCATTGCATAAAGTTATTGATGCTCTACCATTTAAGTTAACATGTAATTTGACCTTACTAGGTAGTTACAAGGATTAGTTTATGGAGTTTCTTTGTGCTTAGTTTGTTTATTTATTATTTCAGAAAACCATGTTTCTGTAACTCTCTGTCATCCTGCTGAAGTACTGAGTAACATAAAGAGTTCAAACTGCATTTTCTTTCTCCGTGTCAACTCTCTTACCGGAGTACCACTGTGGATGAGGAGTCCCAGCACAGGCTACGCCTATTTCTTTATACAGTATCTTACAGTAATATTAAGTGAGTTATGCAGCACAGGCCATAATTTGGCCTCGTCTGGTTGCTCCTACATCCAAATTCTAGTCTGGAAAATTGCTTAAATATGCTGTGGAGTACTGTATAGTTATTATGTAGTTACATATCAGCATATTTATGCTACGTGTAATAATAATGAAAATTTTTTGTTTGGTTTCAAAATCCACTATTTATCACACTTGGACACATATACTGAGGTGAACATTCGTACTTGAAACAAATAACTTGGATATGCATTGAATGTTTTTTGTAATGCTTTATTCAGTAGACTATAAACATCACCTGTTACATATTTGATCTGGCCCATCTTGTATTTTTTGTAATTATTCATGAGGCTGAAACAATGGCCTCGGGAAGAAAAAAACTTTCAGCACTTTCCTTTAAGAGGCATATGAATAACATAATCATTCACTCAGATCTGTTCTTTGTTTAAAATGAAATTCTGCTAAAAAGAAATGAGAGAAGAAAAGTGCAAGACATTTCTCTTATATCAACACAAGACAAAACGATTCTCCTGCATTATTGCGCATACAATTCATAGCCTATGTACTGTTTACCTGTAGGTGTCTCCAACTAGTGCTGGGTGGTATAATAATTTACACGATATACACGGTTTTTAATTTCCCGTATGGTATGACATAGGAGAACAACAGCTATAACACTTCAAAAGGCAGCAAGTTAAATAATGTTGTTTGTCACTTGAAGTGCTACAGAGCATTGTTGGTAAGTCCAGCAACTTAGTTCTTAACTTCGTCAACAAACATGTTGGGATACAGAAAGTGTAGGAGATTATGATCACATTCAATGGTGTTAAGGGTCGGACATTGCTGAGGTTTTCTCAAGGCAGTGCACCACAACTGGGTTCAGTGCCATTGGCCATTGGTTGCATTTGCACAAAGGTTTGAAAACTGCATCCACTTAATCATCGTGTGCATATGTTTTATGTGCAGCTACAGTGGTGCTTGAAAGTTTGTGAACCCTTTAGAATTTTCTATATTTCTGCATAAATATGACTTCATCAGATTTTCACACAAGTTTAAAAAGTAGATAAAGAGAATCCAGTTAAACAAATGAGACAAAGATATTATACTTGGTAATTTATTTATTGAGGAAAATGATCCAATATTACATATTAGGGAGTGGCAAACGTATGTGAATCTTTGCCTTCAGTATTTGATGTGACCCCCCTGTGCAGCAATAACTGCAACTAAACATTTCCGGTAACTGTTGATCAGTCCTGTACACCGGCTTGGGGGAATTTTAGTCCATTCCTCCATACAGAACAGCTTCAACTCTGAGCTGCTGGTGGGTTTCCTCATATTAACTGCTCACTTTACATCCTTCCACAACATTTTGATTTGATTAAGGTCAGGACTTTTTGGATTGAGGTCAGGGCATTCGAAAAACATTAACTTTATTCTTCTTTAACCATTCTTTGCTTTCATGACTTGTGTGCTTAGATTCATTGTCTTGCTGCATGACCCACCTTCTCTTGAGATTCAGTTGATGGACAGATGTCCTGACATTTTCCTTTAGAATTCTCTGTTATAATTCAGAATTAATTGTTCCATCAATGATTGCAAACCATCCTGGCCCAGATCCAGCAAAACAGGCCCAAACCATGATACTACCACCACCATGTTTCAGAGATGGGTTCTTATGCTGGAATGCAGTGTTTTTCTTTCTCCAAACATAACGCTTTTCTTTTAAACCAAATAGTTCTATTTTGGTCTCATTCATCTACAAAACATTCTTCCAATAGCCTTCTGGCTTGTACACGGGTTTTTTTTTTAGCAAACTGCAGACGAGCAGCAATGTCCTTTTTCTAGAGCAGTGGCTTTTTCCTTGCAACCCTGCTATGCACACCAATGTTGTTCAGTGTTCTTCTGATGATGGCGTCATGAATATTAACATTAGCTAATGTGAGAGAGGCCTTCAGTTGCTTAAAAGTTACCCTGGGATCCTTTGTGAAATCGCCAACTATTACACGCCTTGCTCTTGGAGTGATCTTTTTTGGTCGACCACTTCTGCGGAGAGTAACAATGGCCTTGAATTTCTTCCATATGTACACAATCTGTCTAACTGTGGATTGGTGGAGTCCAAACTCTTTAGAGATCTTCAGAGGTCTTCAGAAATCTCCGTTGGTCATGCCATGATACACTTCCACAAACATGTCTTGTGAAGAGCAGACTTTGATAGATCCCTGTTCTTTAAATAATATAGGCTGCCCACTCACACTTGATTATCATCCCATTGATTGAAAACACCTGACAGTAATTTCACCTTCAAATTAACTGCAAATCCTATTTGTCCACATACTTTTGCCAGTCACTACTATGTAATATTGGATCATTTTCCTCAATAAATAAATGACCAAGTATAATATCTTTGTCTCATTTGTTTAACTGGGTTTTCTTGATCTACTTATAGAATTTGTGTGAAAATCTGATGATGTTTTAGGTCATATTTATGCAGAAATACAGGAAATTGTAAAGAGTTCACAAACTTTCAAGCACTACTGTATGTTGTAGTTGGGATCTGGAAAGGTTGATGGTAGGGTTGTCAGAAATAGGGATGCCACTTTTTTGCTTCCGATATCGGTACCTGAAATTTAGGTATGTGCTGATACTGATACCAACTCTATCTAACTTTACTACTTGACAGGTGCCTATTGTTACGGGGGTGCGCCATTTAGAAAAATGACGAACCCCAAGAACCAAAAAAGAAGGACGGGACCCAAGTGCAGTTAGCTCCAGATGGTTTTATTGAACTGAAATTAACTTAAATAAATTAAACTAAATAAAGAAACACAATAGGATAAATAACAGAAATAATGAAAGTCTCTGTGTGTGTGTGCAAAAGCAGCGAATATGCGATTTATTTCAAGGGCGCTGTTACGTCTCTGTGTGTGTGTATGCAGCTCGCATATTCGCTGCTTTTGCACACACACAGAGACGTAACAGCGCCCTTGAAATCTAAAGGAGCGGGAACGAAAGAAAAGCGGAGGGGAATCCCTCTCTGCTTGCGTCAGAGCCGCGCGCACACACGCACACTCATGCTGCGCGCACACGCGCACACCCAGGCTGCGTCAGCAGCTCCACACAAGCAGAGCGGGGAGAGGGAAGAGCGGAGCCGCAGTTAGAGCGAGCAGCGCCGGGAGAGCGGGAAGCAGGCAGGCGCAGAGGAGCTGGTGGAATAAAAACAGCGCAAAAAACACTTCTTCTACTCTGCCTAAGTCCCTACGATGATTTTTACCTCACGTCTCCCGACGCTACGAAATCGTGTACTTCCTTCACGAGTACAGATTACCACTAAACCCCTGAAATAAATGAAAGCCGAGAAAACAAAAGCAGGAAATAAGGGGGAGCAGCGCGGAAGCTCTAAAAAGAGCAAAAAGAGACGTGTGAGGTCTCTGTGAGACGTGTGAGGTCTCTTGAGCACGCTTTGCCAGCGAGTCCTTTTGGGCAAGGATCGGGGCTTAGGAGCGTGCCGGGGTCGAATGATCCGCCAGCTACTGCCTGTGGCAATGCGCTTAAATAGCCAAAGGCAGCAGCTGAGGATCATTAGGCTGTAATCAGCCACTTTACTGACGAGGAGGCTGATTACAGAAGCTGCCAGGGATGTCACCGGCAAAGGTAGCTCAAAGCTACCCCTAGCGGCCAACGGTGGCACCCCTGACACCTATACATCCTGATATTTATAGCTTTCCACTTTTTACAGATTGATGTGGCTTTATTTTGGTAAAACAAATGTTCTATATCCCAAATAAGATATAATAAGCTTGAAATAATAGTATTTATTGTTTGAGTTTGAAAGGTTTCTCATAATGCAGTAACAAGTACAAATAGGGAAGCATAACCTTACTAAGCTTTTTAATTGTTGGTTATATTTACATTTCACACACCCCTCAAAATACTGGTGAGAAATAATCTCAACCGAGAAATAATAACACAACACAGACAGCTTGAGCTTCATGTAGTGGCGCTGTAACGGAGCACGTAGTGAGGAGGCAAACGCAGGCCGTGAAGGTAAACTTTAATTTGAAGGTAAGCTTTATTGATCACTTTTAGTTTCAACCTAGCTTAGGGGAGCTCGGAGAAAAGGTGTGGGAACTTCGGTGAGAAGCGGCTTAGTGTGTGTGACTGGCGGTTATATGGGGTGCGGGAGGAAGTCCGAAATGACAGGCAGGTGCAGGTGATCAGTACGTGGGCGAGGCAGAACGAGGCAAGGTGCGAGCAGGTGGAGCGGTGCCGGAGGCGGTCGTGACAGTGCCCCCCCTCGAAGGACTCGCCGAGGCGGGAGCATGGCGAGAGACGGGGAGCGACGAGGTCCTCCGCGGGCGGCCTCGCGGCCTGGGCGCCGGCCGATCGGGCCGGGAGGCGTGGAAGTCCCGGATGAGGAGGGGATCCAACACGTCCGCGGCGTCGACCCAGCTGTTCTCCTCCGGACCGTAGCCCTCCCACTCGACCAGGTACTGGATTCGCGAGGCCCGTCGGCGGGAGTCCAGCAGGCGATGGACTGTGTAGGTGCGAGCCTCCGATGCGCCGGTGGATGGAGGGGGGTCCGAAGGAGAGGATTCCGCCAGCGGACCAGGCACCCAGGGCTTCAGGAGCAACACATGGAAAACAGGAGAGACACGGAGGTATGAGGGAAGTTGCAGACTGTAGGTAATGTCATTAAGCTTCTGGGTGACGAGGTAAGGACCCAAAAAGCGGGGAGAAAAAGGGGTACTTCCCTGAGAGGTGCGGAGTGGCGGCGACGATCCGTGTGTTTCTTGTATCGACAGATGGCCTTTTCAATGCGCAGATGCACCTGACACCAGACGTCCTCGCTGCGGCGAAACCAGTGATCCACAGCCGGCGCATCCGAAGGCGTGGAATCCCAGGGAACGAAGGGAGGCTGGTATCCCAGGACGCACTGGAAGGGAGTGAGGCCCGTGGAGGAATGCCGGAGTGAGTTCTGCACAATTTTGGCCCATGGCAGGTATTGAGACCAGTCGTGCGGGTTGTGGTGGCAATAGCAGCGCAGGAACTTCAGCTCCTGGTTGGAGCGCTCACACTGACCATTGGTCTGCGGATGGTAGCCAGAGGAGAGACTGACGGTGGAGCCCATCTTCTGGAAGAAGGAGCGCCAGACAGCAGAGGTGAACTGGGGGCCTCTGTCAGTGAGGACATCCTCCGGAATGCCGAAATGACGGAAGACGTGTGTGTAGAGAAGCTCGGCTGATTGGAGCGCGGAAGTGATATTGGGAAGAGGGATGAAACGGACGGCCCGAGAGAAGCGATCGATAACAGACAGGATGGCGGTGAATCCGTTGGAGGAGGGGAGGTCTGTGACAAAGTCCAGGGCGATGTGAGACCAGGGTCTTTGCGGCACGGGTAAAGGACGGAGCAGACCTGCCGGCAGGGTTCTAGGGGTTTTTTTTTGCTTGAGCGCAGACGCTGCAGGAGGAGACGAAGCGGTGGATGTCCCTGCGCATGTTTTTCCCACCAGAAGCGCGCGGCGGGCAGTTGGTGCGTGCGCGTCTCTCCGGGGTGGCCAGAGCAGAGAGAGGTGTGTGCCCAGGTGAGGAGGCGATCGCGGAAGTCCTGTGGCACGAATGTCTTGTTCTCGCGGGCAGGAAGGAGGAGCGCGCATCCGTGACAGCCGTTCTTCCAGTTCCTGTGTTCGAGCTCCCACTGGATGACCCCGATAGAAGCAGAGCAGGATGACGGGAGGATGGGCTCAGGCGGGTCGTCTGGAGTCGGATCGAGGTCGTGGCTCCGAGAGAGGGCGTCGGCTTTGGTATTCTTCGAGCCCGGCCGGTAAGTGATGGCGAATCGGAAACGGGAGAAGAAAAGGGACCATCGAGCTTGGCGGGGTTCAACCGTTTGGGCTGACCTGAGGTACTGCAGGTTTTTTGTGGTCTGTCAGAACCGTGAACGGATGTTGGGATCCCTCTAGCCAATGTCGCCACTCTTTTCCAACCCAACTTGATCGCCAGCAATTCCCGGTCACCCACGTCGTAGTTGCGTTCGGCGGGGGTCAGTTTGTGTGAATAGAAGGCGATGGGGCGCAGTCTGGGCGGCTTGCCAAGGCGTTGCGAAAGGACGGCACCCACGCCGGTCGAGGATGCGTCCACTTCTAGGAAGAAGGGGAGGTCCGGGTTAGGATGACCCAGACGGGAGCGCGAGTGAACGCAGTCTTGAGCACTTCAAAGGCCCGCTCGGCTTCGGGGGAACCAGCGGAGAGTGCTGGCTTACCTTGGAGGAGCGCGGTGAGGGGCGCCACCGTGCGGCTGAAGTTCCTGATGAAGCGCCTGTAGAAATTGGCAAAACCCAGGAATCGTTGCAGCTGTTTGACGGACCCCCCGGCCTCGGCCAGTCCTGGATGGCGGACAGTTTGTTGGTGTCCATGGCGACCCCTGAGGGAGAGATCAGATACCCCAGATAGCGGACAGACTGCGTGTGGAATTCGCACTTAGAGGCTTTGACGCGTAGGTGGTGGTGAAATGGAGGCGTTCGAGCACCTGGCGTACCTGTTTGACGTGGGTGTTGAAGTCCGGTGAGAAGACGAGGATGTCGTCTAGGTATACCATGACGAACCTGCCTAGCATGTCCTGGAGCACGTAATTTATGAAGGCTTGGAACACGGATGGGGCGTTGGCCAGGCCAAAGGGCATCACCAGGTACTCGTAGTGCCCGCTGCTCGTGCTGAAGGCCGTCTTCCATTCATCGCCCTCTTTCACGCGAACAAGGTTGTAGGCATTCCGCAGGTTGAGTTTGGTGTACCACTGCGCCGCGCGGAGGTGCTCCAGGGCCGAGGGCACAAGTGGCAGCGGGTAGGCGTAGCTGCGTGTGATCTGGTTGAGGTCTCGATAATCAATGCACGGCCTGAGGCCTCCGTCACGTTTCGGCACAAAGAAGAAGCCCGCCGAGACCGGCGAGGTGGATGGCCGGATGAAGCCGAGGCTCAGATACTCCGAGATGTAGTCCGTCATAGACTTCTCCTCAGTGAAGGTAAACAGAGCGCTTTATTGATCACTTTTAGTTTCAACCTAGCTTAGGGGAGCTCGGAGAAAAGGTGTGGGAACCTCGTTGAGAGGCGGCTTAGTGTGTGTGACTGGCGGTTATATGGGGTGCGGGAGGAAGTCCGAAATGACAGGCAGGTGCAGGTGATCAGTACGTGAGCGAGGCAGAACGAGGCAAGGTGCGAGCGGGTGGAGCGGTGCCGGAGGCGGTCGTGACAGGCGCACATGGGACCCATTTGGAATTATAAGATTCTATCTGTGTTCTGAATACTTTTGAGGCATTGAGCATCAAGGATTTTGCGGTCTAAATAGGAAAAGTAATATGTGGAACAAGTCTCTATCATATATGAAAATAACAGACACTGTAATTGTATTCTAAATGTGCAATATCAAAATCCCACCAAATTTGTAAATGAGTTATTTGGAATAGGTCAAATGTAGATAGAACCTTCTAATCCTAAGAACTCACTTTCTCCTTTGAATTATAAGGTATTATCTGGCAAAACAAAAAGAAGCAATGGTTTTCAAGGAATGCAGATAGTTAACTCATATTTCTTTTTAATACATGAAATTAGTGCAGTAATAAAGATTATATACATGTATAAGAAAATAAAATGTCATGCATTCTATAACGTTTCATATTATTTTGTTTTTATGGCATTTCTTGTTTTACGGCAAATCATTTTGTTATTAAAAAAAACATAGCAAGTTAGGTGTAAAAGGTCATTGCTAAATAGTTTGTCCAGTGCAGAGGTCAATTTTAGGTAGGAACCATTAGTTTGAGTTTCCTTCAGATGAGACAACATTCAGGTACTGTAATAAGTTTCCCCAGCAAGTAAGTGTAGCAGGTCAGTATAAAAGCAGTACTGTATTAGGTTTTATTATATATAAGAAATGTTGACCCTAATGGACCAAAATGTCTTAATTTGCAAGAAAATTGAAAAAAGATAATTGAATTAAGGACATCAATAATTGTAATTAAGACATCAATTCAAATGTATACTGTTTAATTATCATTCAGGCTCAATATTATAAAACATAAGAAATAAGACATTTTAAAGAACTGTAAGATGACAGGCAATGTTTTAGCAATATTTCATGTTTAAAAAATGTTTATAAACTTAGGCATACAAATCATACAATCTTAGAATATTTTTATATAATTATTATTTGTATTTAATTATCAGTTACAACTGGTTTATTAAAATTAATGCATTGTTAATTAAACACTGTCACAAACCATTGCAGAATTTCGCTGAAATTAAACAACTTAGTTTCTAGTAACAATTAAAATTAACATTTCATGTCAGTCATTCATTTATTCACTCATTCACTTTCTTCTCCACTTAATCCTGAACAGGATTGTGGAGTGTGTGTGAGCCTTATGATGGATTGGCACTCTTGTCTAGGGTTATTCCTGTCTTGCGCCTTACACCTGCAGTCATTGAGCAAGTTCGGCGACATGGCAAAGAAGAAGGAACCTGATTGGTCCGCTTATGTGTATTTGAAGTGCCGATTGGCTCTCACAGACAAGCAACTTTGAAGATAGAACCTTTTTGTTTTTTGGTTAATAAAGTGTCCAAAATCCATAAATCGTAAAACATCTCACATAATGTTAAGGATTTGTCACAGAATAAGAATGAATGAATAAGTCTATTTTGACAAAAATTTCTGATAGAATCTTATAATTCCAAGGAGACTTGTGTGAGTCAGTAGCTGCTTCATGGTATCGGTGCTCTCTATTACCGATACCGATCCTGTGTGTATGTGTCAATATTGGCACCGATACGGTATTTGTGCAACACTAGTTAGAATTCACATCCTGCATCATTCTTACACATATTATTGTGAGAACCCTCTATCCTTTATTTACCCAAATTCTATGACTAGAACTTTTTTTCTGGTCTTCCATCCTACTGATAATCAGAAGTGTTTTTAAAAATTTGAAGCATAAACTATGTTACCTTCAGAGACCAGTTTTCTAAGCCTGGAATGTCACTTGTCATGCATCAAGAGATGATGGTACATGCACAGAACAAACTCAGATTATTCAAAGTATTAAAAACCTTGTTAGTTCAAATATAAATTTTGTTTGGGTTGGCCTAGATTTCTCAATTCTGTTTGAAAATTTATTTACATGAACATTTTCTACTGAGCTGTTGCTGTTACAAATGGGGTGGCACAGTGGAGGAAACAATTACAGCTGTCACCTCACAGCTGCAGAGATTGGTGGTTTGGTTCGGATTTTGCATGTTTTCCCCATGTTTGCATAGGTTTTCTCCAGTACACTTAGTGTTTTTCAATCCTGGTGTGATATATGCAGTAGGGATATTTGATAGGCATTGTCTATGATAATATCTTAATTGTTGTTTCAATTTGCAAGCTGTGCAAGCTGACATTATTGAGTATGTCACTTTGCAAAACAATAGTCAAAACATTCCTTAAGGTTTCTGCAAAAGTGATTTGTCAGATTGATCACATCCTTTTCATATTACACCTGTTCTTTCCCTCTATTTTCAAATTTAAAGATTTTGAATGTATACAGTGGTATATATTTCTGCATAAATATGCATAAATATGACCTACAATATTATCAGATTTTTACACAAGTCCTAAAAGTAGATAGAGAGAACCCAGTTAAACAAATGAGACAAAAATATTATACTTGGTCATTTATTTATTGAGGAAAATTATCCAATATTACATATTAGTGAGTGGCAAAAGTATGTAAACCTTTGCTTTCAGTATCTGGTGTGACCCCCATGTACAGCAATAACAGCAACTAAATGTTTCCTGCAGCTGTTTTTCACAGGAAAAAAAATATTAGGGGTCACAAGCTGTGGTCACTAGATGCCACTGTTGATCCCTCATGGTGGCGTGAGAACCCTTAACACGAACGCACAGGCAGCTACCTAATTTGGCGTTTACCCATGAAAGTGGCGACACCTGTTTTTGTATTTAAGCACACCTTTGGGCTCACACACCATGTGTGGTGTCGCACCATTGCTACTCGCAATGCTTCAATATGCGCTGTTGCACCAGCCCTCACCCGCCTTTGATCGCTTTGTTTTTTGAGTGCTTTTTTCGGTTTGGATAGGGACAAAGGTACGACTGCCAATTGTCAGTCGGGGGCAGTCGGGAGATTGCCAAGTAAAATAGGGCCTATATGCCAGCGTAGGGTCAAAGTTTATTTTATGTTTATTTTTGCCGGATCTTTCCACTGCTGTTTGGAGCCTTGCTCGAGGCTGTGAGACTCTCGCGGCTGTGAGGCTGTGAGGTGCTTGAATATGTGGGTGGATGGATCGTGGCTGGGTCTTCCAGCATGACAATGATCCCAAACACACTGCTCGGGCAACGAAGGAGTGGCTCCGTAAAAAGCATTTCAAGGTCCTGGAGTGACCTAGCCAATCTCCAGACCTCAACCCCACAGAAAATTTGTGGAGGGAGTTGAACGTCTGTGTTGCCCAGCGACAGCCCCAGACATCACTACTCTAGAGGAGATCTGCGTGGAGGAATGGGCCAAAATACCAGCTACAGTGTGTGTAAACCTGGTGAAGACTTACAGGAAACGTTTGACCTCTGTCATTGCCAACAAGGGTTATGTTATAAAGTATTGAGTTGAACTTTTGTTATTGACCAAATACTTATTTTATACCATAATTTACAATTAAATTCTTTAAAAATATTACAATGTGATGTCCTGGATTTTTTTTCCTTATTTTGTCTCTCATGGTTGAAGTGTAGCTATGATGAAAATTAAAGACCTCTCTCATCTTTCTAAGTAGGAGAACTTGCACAATCAGTGGCTGACTAAATACTCCCCTCCTAGTGTAATTATGAATTATAAACTTAGCCTATAGAATCAGTCCATTTTAACAATATTTGGAAACTATAAAACAAACTATAATAATCACATTCATTTCATTTCAGTAATCTAAATCTGTACCCTCCTAAACACACTATCTGTAAACATAACCCGCATCATCCACGATCCGATTTTCTTCACCACAGCTCTCATGGAACCACGCCCCACATTCTGCAAAGGAGATCAAATCCTCTGTAGCTTTGGAGTCACTTGTCTCTCCATAAGATATTTTGCAGGATCAAAAAAAATATATACAAAATGTATAAAAAGTACAATGTTTGTCTTGAAATATGACAAGATGGCAAACAGTATCATAGAAACTCAATTTTATGGCACCTGATGCCGATTTCATTGCAGAAGTGTCCCATTTTAGTAATTAATAATTGGTTTTGTCCCATGCATGGAATAATCACTGTAATTACTTCCCACAAAAAGTAAAGTGTATTGTTAAAATATTTTGATCATAAGTCAAATAGTTGATAAAAATGCAACGTCCTACAGACATTTTTGGTGTGATACACTTATTGTTTTAGCTGCAGTTCTCTTATTACCATAGAGAGTCACATGGCTTTCTTGCATGTCCTGGGACTAATGAAGTTTCATTAATGCAGATAATGCCTTGTATAATGTGGATTTTCAGGGGGTGTGGAATAGATTAAGTCAGTTTCCATTAGTCCTTATGGGAAAAATTCAAAACTCATTGTTGATGTGACTTCTGAAATGAATTAATAATGAGTAGAGAGGTACCCTTGTACATCCAAATCCTTGAGGAAAACATACAACCTTCTGCTACACATCTGAACATGGGCAGGGTGTTCATCTTCCAGCACGACAATGACCAGGGGCTTAAGGATAGGAAGGTGAATGTCTTTCAGTGGCCAAGTCAAAGTCCTGATCAGACCTATGAAAATTCTATATAGGTACTGTAATGGAGTTGTAAATGGGCATGTAAAATCGCATCTGGGCAGTTTTCAACCGACCAAAATTACATACCTTCTACGCAGACATCAGAGAACAATTTAAAATGCTAAGTAAATGCGTTATATGACACATTTAATAAACAACCGTAACGTTAATGTCCAGAGCTGCCATGGCACTGAATGTTTGTTGTTAGGTTAATCCACAGAGCAATAAAAGAAAACTGAATGAGTCACTTTGGAGCATCAAGGTACCGAGGTTGTGGTCCCAGCCCCTAAAAAAAGTTGTATGCCTTGTATGCTTAAACTAAAGCTGCTGTAAACATTCCAAATAACACAAAGCTCACAGTCCCAAGTTATTATTATGAAGATTTGTATTTAGCAGACTTACCTTGGTAGGTACAGGAGAATGTTTGTTGGAGAAAATAAGAAACAAAACTAACGTTAGTTATCCTGTGTTTTATAGAAACATAAAAGTTAGACAATACAGGTAGTCCTCGGGTTATGACGCAGATCCGTTCCTATGTCGCGTCGTAAACCGATTTTCGGTGTAAGTCGGAACACACGTACATGCTGTACGTAAATAACATACTGTAAGCACTTATCCTATCCTAACACCTATCCTAACACAGTAATTATCACGCCGGCTGTAAGTTTCAGGAAGCACACGCAGGGAGAGTGAACTGAACACAGACAGCGTTTATTAAAGAAACTGAAACTAGTAACCGACAGGATAACGGCACATCAACGAAGTGCTGAACGGAAACGGAATACTAATCGGGTGGTAGACAAGCGGATTACGGAACGAAGAGGAGAGGTAGGTGCGCGATATGAGAGATTTGGATAAGGAAAACAGACGCGATCGGAAAGGACAGAAAGAGGACGTGATAGCGTGGGGCTTGTGATGCGGTAGGGACCACGAGCAACGAGGATGTGGAGGTGCCCGGTATATACTGTATAGGGAGGAGGAAGGTGCCAGAAAACGAGAGGCTGGTGTGTGTGTGTGTGATGAGACGGAGGAGGAGAGAGAAGGTGGTAGAACGAGGTGGAAAGTGATGGAAGGGCGGCGTGGTGCGCAGGTGCACGAGTGAGCTGTGGGAGAAAGTCCGCGAAGGTGGGCGTGGTGCGAGAGCGAACGTGACAGTAATTATCAAAAAACGAGCCGTGTAACCGTGTATTCTTCCGCCGCGCACACCAAACATGAAGTTCGCGTTATGACGTTTACGACGCAAAACCACTTTAGTCGAAACAAGACTTTATACAGTAAATGGGAGATGCGTCTTAACTACGAAACGTCGTAACTCGAGACCGTCGTAACCCGAGGACTACCTGTATAGCTTAAGTGTTAAGACATACAAAGTAAAGAACATTACTTGCGTGCATTTTAAGAGCTAAAAATATCAGTGTTTAAAGCTGCCATAAAAATCCCAAATAACACTGAGCTCAGAGCCTGAAGCAATATGCGCTAGCATAAATGTTTGATGTTAGCAAGAGTTACAGCCAGTATATTTACCTTAGTAAGAACAGGATGAGAAATTTCTCCTAAAATTATACTAACGTTAATTACTTACATGCATGGTATGAGCTAAATTAGACCTGACATAAAAACCCCAAATAACACTGAGCTCAGAACCCGAAGTTAATGTTAGCAACAGTTACAACTATGCTAGTATACTTTGGTAGGAACAAAAGGATGAGAAATTTCTCCTAAAAAATAAAACTAACATTAATTATCTTACAGAAACGCTAACCATATAGACAATACAGCTTAAATAAAGGCAAATATGAGCTAATAGAGGGATAAAATAACTCACCCAAACAACCTCGTATCTCCAAACGACTGGCTGTTTGAAATCTGACCGTTATAATTCAAACGCAGCAGCTCTCGCAGTGTTTCCTCTGGCATAGTATCGGCAGCGAGTCAGACCAATTCCGCGAAACGGAGCTGACTGTTATACCGATCTGCCGATTGAAAAGCGGATACAGATCGGAGCTGCTTGCTATCTGGGTCAGCATCTCCTTAATTTTAGTCACTCAGTAGTTGCAGTTTACGAGCTGCGAGTTCTAATGCAAGAAAAAGTTTCTCTGCATTTTCTCCACTATTTTTGAATAGTGGATACAGTGAGGCAAAAAAGTATTTAGTCAGCCACTGATTGTGCAAGTTCTCCTACTTAGAAATATGAGAGAGGTCTGTAATTTTCATCATAGGTACACTTCAACTATGAGAGACAAAATGAGTAAAAAATCCAGGAAATCACATTTTAGGATTTTTAAAGAATTGAATTGTAAATTATGGTGGAAAATAAGTATTTGGTCACCCACACACAAGCAAGATTGTTGGTTCTCATAGGCCATGTATCATGAGATGTTAAGCCAAAACCTCCTTCCATCAGTGAGAGCATTGAAGATGGAACATGGCTGGGTCTTCCAGCATGACAATGAACCCAAACACACTGCTCGGGCAACGAAGGAGTGGCTCCGTAAAAAGCATTTCAAGGTCCTGGAGTGGCATAGCCAGTCACCAGACCTCAACCCCACAGAAAATTTGTGGAGGGAGTTGAAAGTCCGTGTTGCCTAGCAACAGCCCCAACACATCACTGCTCTAGAGGAGATCTGCGTGGAGGAATGGGCCAAAATACCAGCTACAGTGTGTGCAAACCTGGTGAAGTCTTACAGGAAACGTTTCACCTCTGTCATTGCCAACAAAGGTTATGTTACAAAGTTTTGAGTTGAACTTTTGTTATTGACCAAATACTTATTTTCCACCATAATTTACAATTAAATTCTTTAAAAATCCTACAATGTGATTTCCTGGATTTTTCTTCTCATTTTGTCTCTCATGGTTGAGGTGTACGTATGATGAAAATTAAAGACCTCTCTCATCTTTCTAAGTAGGAGAACTTGCACAATCAGTGGCTGACTAAATACTATTTTGCCCCACTGTATATCAGCTGATATAAGTGTGGATATAGGCCAATTCCGATTATTTCAAAATGACATTAATTGTCCCGATCAACCAGCCAACTGTTTAATCAGTCTATCACTAGTACAAAGCAGTTATTTTTGTATATTTTGAATATTTGGAAATTATGGAACTGACTATCCATGCATGCATACATTTTTGTTCAATATTGCCTACTATCCCTTTTTTCTTTTGTTTGTAGAATAACAACACAATGTAAGGTATCCCAGAAATCCTAACAGAGGTCATAAAGTGTTGGTGGTCAGTGATTACTATTCATTAACAGAGTTTTTATATTTTGGTTTCAGTGGAATGGACATGCATGGTACATGGCACCTGTGCTGAGGAACTTCATTCAAAAGTAGAACTTGAATGAGGATAATTTAATGTTTATTACAACCACTCACTGCTAAAATGCTGCATGTAGTGCACCAGGCATCTGGTCAGACCAGTAGAGTTTTGTTATGTAAATGTACATGACAGTTTGTAGATTGAAACTAGCAAACTGGCATTAGCTTGTTGGCCCAAAGTCTTATTTTCACAGGAAAATCTGCACTTTAAGACCAGCACCAAAGTGGAGCTCTAAGGATGTGAGCCCATTCAAGGTATCAGTGTTGTAGTTTACACAGATGACAATGTAAATAAATAAAACATACTGTTCTATAGTAATAAACAAAAACATTTATAAAATCTGCATAAATATGATCCACAGAATTTTAAATGTATTTTGTTGTCCATATGGATTACTAATCTAATATATTTTATCACAATCTTTCTGTTGCTTTTGTTTGTATAGGTGGCCAACACATGCTTGTTTACGCAGTAAACCCATACCATACTATAGTCCATTGCTTTGTTAGTTGGATGGTGGTGTTACGTTATGAATGTACACTATTTACCATCGTAGCCATTTAAAACATGTTTTACTTATTGTAAAATTTATTACTTTCCCTTTGGAACACGTTTGTCATTTTAGATGTAGAGAGTACTTATGACCAGTGGTAACTGAGAGAAATTTGGTGTTCCTAGGTCATTGCTTTAGTACATTAAGCCATGTTAAGCTTTTTACTTATAATAGGTGTAAAATAATATTTAAAGTTTTTTTTAAGGTCTATTTAACTGTTAATGCTGCCGTTAATATTGTGTTAATTTATGTTGCACCCTGTTTTTGTGTAATAAGATAGATGGGTAGTAGTAATAATAGTAGTAGTAGTTTTTAACAATTGAATTGATAATCACAATCAAATAAAGCATAAGTAAGATGTTTGAAAGTAAATATTGTACAAAGCAGCCTACATCTTTTTTGGCACTGATTGCTATACATTAGCAAATGACAGCCAGACAGAATGGTCCAAAGCAGCTTTGGTCTTTTATGTGCTTGTACTGAAGACACATATGGGCATAAATGTTTTATAATCTCACTCCCCCTTGAATAGTGTTCCTGGATAAGTGGAATCGATCGCAAGACTGTTAGAGACTGTTCCCTTTAAGCAAAATTAGGTAATCTAGAAGTTGAGTAGTAATGCTGTTTTTTTCAAAGCTGTGAGGTGACATCATATAATGCAGAGTAAATGTATTAACCTTGCCATAAGTTATTGTGTTTTGACATGAAGTATCCCAAGGTAGAAAAAGTATTTGTACTCTTAGTACAAACAAAGTGCTGTTGTAAGTAGTAGTTCACAATGTACTCATGCCATTGAAATGACAACTGTGACTCTTATTTCACTCTATAAAAGAATATTCCTACAACATATTGTGACCTACGGAATGGAAAGCATAACCCAAGATGCATATGTGCTGTTTTTTCAAGGACAGTCATTTGTCACTGCATGGATTTAAAACCCTCTATGCAGAATTATTTCTCTTATGTTTTACATATTATCATTAATTGATGCACAGCACTTAGATTACAATTAATTATTCATGATCATAATCCCTGGACATTGAAGTGGTCATATATTTTTTGTGTTTGTGTGTGTGCTGCAGGTGATGATGACCGGGACACAGATCTATTCTTGTGTGACACTAACACTTGCAAGTTTGATGGGGAGTGCCTCAGAATTGGGGACATCATAACCTGCATCTGTGACTTTAAGGTGAGTGTATGTTTCACCTAACTTTAAGGGTTTTTTCACTTGGCACACAAAGAACTGAACCACATTTAATATGTGTTATTTGTCTCTAAATCACCCTGAAGCACTTTTTATATTATTATAAACAATTGCTTTTACCCTGCTCTAGTCTCTTAGTAGTAGTTAGTTTTATGATTATTGTCATTGTACTACTTCTTTCTTTTCTGTGTAAATGTTTGAAATGGGAATTGATTGATCAGTATTTTGTGGGGATAATTTGATTGCTAACAGGTTTGACCCATGCTGATCCAATTTCCAATCAGTGATACCAGTGATACTAAGATTCAAGAGCACAAAGAACAATGCCAAATTCTCCGCTATGTGAAGCAACCCGCTTAATGTTTTTAACTTAAATGACAAACAATACTGAAACTGAGATCTGCATGAAGCTGAGTTTTGTGTCTTGTCTACAGCTGCCTGCTCCTGCGCTTTCCGGCTTTATTCATAATATTCCTGCCGGGCTGCACGGTGGCGCAAGTGTGTTAACACTGTTGCCTCGCAACTCCAGAGGCAACACTGATTTGATCCTGACCTCAGATTTCTGAGTGGGTTTTGTATGCTCTCCTAGTGTCTGTGCTGATGTTCTGTAATATTCATGCGTGAACATACTGGAGAGCACATGTCACCAGTCCATTGCTAAAGAATAGTTCATGAATTGTGTAGCTGGCTTTACCTATTCGGACATTTCATTAGAGATATGTACATTGTGCAAATCACTTCAGACAGAGACAAAGGAAAACTAAGGGGCATACTCACACTAGGCCCGGTTGCCTTGTACCATGCCAGAGCACTTCCCCACTGGCCTGCGCTTACACTAAGGTTAAATGTTTTGTGCCCGAGCATGCTTATATCATCACAATAATACTAATAATAGATTTACAGTATGGTTGGACTATGGTTGTGCTTACTTTGTGGCTTTTTGGTAGTTGTTTTGGGCATGCTGACACAGCCCTATCATACACCTTATAAATTTATTGATTATGCAACACAGCTATTTTTGGCTACTTGTGCTACACATGTAAGAATATTTTTACAGAGGTAGCTTGCATTGTGTTCTGTGCTCGGACATGGCTAGCAATCACACTGAATGCATACTGTGCCTGAGTCTTACTGAACCATACCCAAGCTCACCTCTTCAAGCCGGCCTGAATACATTTCAGAGTAGGGTGTCTGGGCAGGGAACAGATCAGTCACACTAGTCAAACGAATCCTACTTTGGGGGTCAAATGTGCTCGGCCACATTATGGATCTCCCAATGTGAGTACACCCAAACGCTGACTGCATATCAACTAGGGTCAGGGGCTGTTCTGTCAAGAATCAACAGGAAGACGATTTGTGTCAGATCACAACCAGTGTAAATGTGTGATTGAGAAAACAATTGATTTCAATCTGAATAGCAGATTGATGGCTAATTACAAATTTTGTATTTTGTCAAAACATCTGCTACATACTTTTCAGTGTTTTCCTAAGGTACAAGATACTGCCACTTATAGTTATTTTTTAAGATCATTTTTATATGTTTTACAGACATTTTGTAACATTTATTCTCAGTGTAGAATCTAATGTCATGATAATTGTTATTGGACTGCGTTAATTGTAAATAGACATGGCCCTGTTCACATCCAACCCACATCACTACATTGTTGTTGTCTTGTCAGTGGATGTGCACTACCACTCCTCTCCAATTTAGTCTTGATTTACAGTCGACTGTGGAATGTAAAAGGAGGGGGGTCAGAGAGGGGAAGAAGGGAGGGGGTGAGAGGGGGGAGGTAGGGAGGGGGTGAGAAAGGGGAAGAAGGGAGGGGGTGAGAAAGGGGAGGGGGTGAGAAAGGGGAAGAAGGGAGGGGGTGAGATAGGGGAGGAATGGAGATGGTGAGAGAAAGAGACCCTTAATAATATATTTGAGTTTAGACTAAATGAAAATGGATTCAATGGGTCCAAAGTACTGAGCAGACAGACACTAAATGACTCAGTTATTTTTATCCCAGCTTGCGAGGCATCATTCATCTCTTTGGTTGAAATAAATAAAGTTAACATTATGTTTTTTTCCTCCCCTCCCTGTTTTATCTTCTGCCAGAAAAAAAACAGATTTGACTGACTACATAAGAGTCCTTCGTGTTTTTGGGCAGACTGGATCACATTGTTTTCATTTTGGAATCTTGTTACCTCCAGCAAAGCCAAGTGCTACCTTAACAGTTACACTTGGCTGCCAAGTTCACATATTGCGGCTGAAAATGCTTTATGTCAGAGAGTTTAAACCAAATCATGGCCCATGTCTTTATTTCATTAAGTGGAGTAATTTATCAAAGGAGGATCCTCTTAAAGGCTGTGTCAGAGCTGGAGCCCAGGGGAAAGGGTTAGTGAAAAGAGGGGAGACAGTAAAAGCTAAAGCTAGCTGGGAGGAGGGAAAGTGTTTTTTATCTCTGAGCATGAATAGAGGTCATTGAGCTCCTCATGTCCATTCAGCCATGTTTATTCATCTCACACCCATGCCTTTCATACCGTTGCTGGTAGGCAGTTACTTTTTGGGGGGCTCTTTCTATAGCTTCTTTCCCTTTGGGGTCTTGTGCATCATTCTTTTGAGATGTGGCATACGTCCCACATAACTGTATGTGCACATTCAGTTAACACTGACACGGTATTGTTCACCTAGAGGTTTGCCTATTTTATGGGCATGTTGAGGATTAAAAGCAGTGCCTTCTAGGGGTTAGGTAAGAGCTGAAACACACATTGTAGCAGGACATAGGTCATATTTAAAAATGCTACAGTATAACTTGGATATTAGTACTTATTAGTTCATTTTAAGTCAAGTCAGATTTATTTTGTAGCGCTTTTTGCAATGGAGCATTGTCTCAAAGCAACTTAGATTATCTTCTCATATCTAATGGCCAATCCCAGATTGAGCAAGCCTAGGGCAAGGAAAAACTCCCTAACCATTATGAGGATAAAACCTTGGGAGGACCAAGACTTATAAAGAGACCCAACCTCCTAGATGATAAAAGTAAGAGTGAAACTAATTTATCAAATCAAATACATCTTATAGTAATTCAAATAAAATAACGTAAAAAATATGCATATCGGCATTATCTAGAAATTGGTCTATAATTAGATTTTTTAATATAATTAGATTAGACTTTTTTTCCCTAAATACGTTTGACAAGAGCAGGAGCAACTAAGTCCAGGGTTGAGTTTATCACGCTCTATTTTATTCAAATTGTAATTGGTTGTTTACACGCTCCAGATGATTGGGCTCCGTAGGTATATTAAAGTTTAAGTCTGGTAGGTTATTAATAAACACAGCAGGAGTAGCAGATATAATAGTGTGGTGTAATAATGATCAAGTAGGATTTTATTTATTAGAGCTAGCTCAAAAACTAAGAGATAGTGATCAGAAGTCAACTCACTTTGTGGGAAACCACAGGCCACCAGTCACCAGTACAGGTCACCAGTCCATTGCTCAAAGTTGTCTATATTGACTCCAAATATTAGTATTAGATCTAAGGTATGATTACAGCAGTGGGTTGGTCCAATCACATTCTGAGTGACACTTATGGATTCTAATTTTAAGTGCATCCTGCTCATTGTCAATGTGAATATTAAAATCACCTACAATTAAAGCCTTATCTGTTGAAATTACTAGGCAGGAAATAAAGTTATCAAATTCCTGAAGAAAATTCTGAATAAGGACCTGGAGGGTGTTACATAGTGATTGGCTGAAAAGAGTGTGGTTTGACTTTCATAACAAAGTATCAGTCACATTAGGAATCAGTATTTCAAATGAATTAGCCTTGTAATGGGATTTAGCAGTAACACCTACCTCTTCATCAAAAATTGTAGCTATGCCTTCCCTCGACCATTAGGACGAGGGTGATGAACATGACTGTATCCAGGAGGTGAGGCTTCATTTAAGGCTAAATATTTATCTGGTCTATTACAAGTTTCCATGTGACAGAGTTCATGTAAGCGTTTATCAGTGATCATTTCACTTACAATCAATGCGGGTAAAAGACATACTTTCAATATCGTGAGTTCTTAATGATGGTGCGTGGCTAACGGCAGCTAGCTGGTTAAGCCAGACTGTCTGCTGCCTGACCCTGGCTCTGCATAGTCAGCCCCTAACTTACCCTGCCATAAGACTATGGACAATGTTGCAGGAAATGAGAGCAGCACCCTCCCGAGTGAGATTAACACTGTCCTGTCCTAAAAAGGCCAGGCTTATCCTCAAAGGTTGACCAATTATCTATAAAGCCCACGTTGTTTTCAGAGCACCACTTAGACAGCCAGCAGTTCAGCGACCATTACCTGCTATATGCTTGGTTACCTCACTACATTGGGATGGGGCCAGCGCACACTACTGCATCGGACATCAGCTTTGCAACTTTAACCACCTCTACAAAATTAGCCTTAGTCACCTCTGACTGACAAAGGAGTATACCATTAGCACCTACATGAATTACTATCCTAGCCAACGCTTCCTACAATGTCCAGTACTCTAGCTACCGGGATACAACCATAGCTGTTGAAAGGGTAGCTAATTTCATGTTTTGTAAAATAGAGTCATAGTATATTGTTGAATTGTAAAGTGCCTTGTGAGAGAAGAGCAAGGTTAAAAATAGAGTAAAACTAGGTAGATCTCAAGTGTAAAGGTTTATCGTTATTTGTGCACCTTTTCAAAAAAGCAGTGAAATATGAACATGAGCACTGCTTTGAAACCTGTAAAACATACTGATATGCCTTAGGGATTGTTAACCTCTAAAATCAACGGTGTGATGTTCAACGGTGTGATGGGAGTAGTAATCACTCCCAGTTTCTGCCATTCATTTGGTTTGATATATGTGGTTTATGTATATAAAAAATGAATATTGTATATATCAAAAATTATGACTATCAAAAGAAAGTATACAGCAGGTCAGTGGAATTTGCAACAACTTTTAGATTTAATGGACCAAGTGACTGTGGTATCATAACCCATTCTGACAGATGACAAGTTAAAAAAAAACAACACTAAGTGGCCTGGTAATGACCAGCACCACAAGCCATCATCACTTAAGTGAGTTTTTTAAATCTCTTTAATCCAAAATGTCCCTCAGTTGTGTTTTGGCAGGGATCTCTATTTTTGAGGGAGTGAAACACATCAGTCTGATCTATCACAGGGAACATGTACACATAGACACACACACTTGCTTACTCTGGACGAAAACCAAAAATTTTGTGAGAGCAAAATTTTCCTCACAACATAACATCCACTAACTGCTTATTCAAGTTACTTTTACTTTGTCACTCATTGGTGTGTTTAACCATTTACAGTTTTCAGGCACTGAAATAGCAGTTTAGCCGTGTTAACGTTATGGTTCACTATGTGAACCAGAGGGTTTTTGGACCAAAGTGCAGGTAGCTGTTGTAAATAAACCCTGCTATTGGGGTTGAGGAGAAGTTTAACGTGCTTATGGAACTGTTAGGACTTCACAAAAGGGAATGCATACACATAAATGAAAATGTGTGTGTGTGTGTGTGTGTGTGTGTGTGTATGTATGAAGGTATGTATGTATGTATGTGTATATATATATATGTTATAGTATTTAGTCAGCCACTGATTGTAAAAGTTCTCCTACTTAGAAAGATGAGAGAGGTCTGTAATTTTCATCATAGGTACACTTCAACTATGGGAGACAAAATGAGCAAAATTCATGAAATCATATTGTAGGATTTTTAAAGAATTTCATTGTAAATCATGGTGGAAAATAAGTATTTGGTTCAACTCAATACTTTGTAACAGTTACGGTTCGCCATATTAAAAATGAATGACGAACCGTGAAAACAAAAGAATAAGAGTTTGGGACCCAAATGCAGTTAGCTTCAGATGGAAATGGTGAATCAAAATATAGATAACAAAAACAAATAAAGAGAACGGTAAAAGATAACCAAAATAATAAATAACAAATATCCATGCCGTAAGCGTACGGCGCCGCTATTCAGCGTGCGCTTACGGCGTGCCTCCTCTGCGCCAGTGGTGTATCGGGTCCGCGCATGCTGCACTTAAATCTAACAGAACAAGAAAAAAAACACATCCCTTATCTGAGGACATTAACAAGTCATTTAGTTCCCTAATTAATGCTGTTTCAGTACTATGATGGGGCCTGAAGCCAGACTGAAATGTTTCATAAATATGAAACTTTTTAATCAGGCTTTTTTAATCAGTGGTTTGATAACGGCAGACTTATAGGATTTGGGCACATAACCAAAAGTAAGGGATGAATTTAAAATAACTAACACTGGCTCTATAATACTAGGTATTACTTGTTTGAGTAAACGTGTAGGAATTGGATCTAATAAACATGTTGATGACTTAGACAAGGTGATCAGTCATTTGTCATTGGTCATTTACACACACAAGATGATTGATCTCCGTAGGTGTATTAAATTTCAAGTCTGGTAGGTTTTTAATAAACACAGCTTGAGTTGATGTGATAATGAGGCAGAAGGATTTTATTTATTAGAGATAGCTCAAATACTAATAGATAGTGATCTTAAATCGAAGCACTTTGCGGGAAAACATCAAGGTTATCTATATTGATACCAAATGTTAATATTAGATCTAAAGTATGATTACAGGTGTGGGTTGGTCCCATCACATTCTGAGTGATACCCAAGGATTCTAAGATGGACTCGAAAGCAATTTTAAGTCGATCCTGCTCATTTTCAAAGTGAATATTGAAATCACCTACAATTATAGCCCTATCTGTTGACAGTTTTAAGCATGAAAGAAAGTTAGCAAATTCCTGAAGAAATTCTGAATAGGGACCAGGAGGGCGGTAAATAGTGATAAGCTGAAAAGAATCATTATGACTTCCATAATGATGGATCAGTCACATTAAGAATCAGTATTTCAAAAGAATTAGCCTCGTAATGGGATTTAGTTGTAACACCTAGCTCTTTGTCAAAAATTGTGGCTATGCCTTCCCCCCGACCATTAGGACGAGGGTGATTAGCATGACTGTATCCAGGAGGTGAGGCTTCATTTAAGGCTAAATATTCATCAGGTCTAATCCAAGTCTCAGTGAGACTGAGAGTGTGTACGCGTTTATCAGTGATTATTTCATTTACAATCATTGCTTTGTTTGTAAGTGATCGAATGTTAAGTAATCCTAGTTTTAGTCTAAGGTTGTTATTTCTTTGGGAACTATCTGTGTTTATACTAATTAGGTTATTAAAACTGACTTTATGAGTGCGTTTACGTTTAGGACAGTTTAGTAACATACATAGTTTCAATAATGTGAACCGTCCCATCCTAAAAGGCCAGGCTTACCCTCAAAAGCTGTCTATAAAGCCCACGTTGTTTTAGAATAACAATGGTCTTGAATTTTCTTCATTTGTACACAATCTGTCTGATTGTGGATTGGTTGTGGACTGTGGACTTAACAGTCCAAACTCTTTAGAGATGGTTTTGTAACATTTACCAGCCTGATAAACATCAAGAACTCTTTTTCTGACGTCCTCAGAAATCCCCTTTTGTTAGTGCTGTGACACACTTCCACAAACATATGTTGTGAAGAACAGACTTTGATAGATATTTGTTCTTTAAATAAAACAGTGTGGCCACTCACACCCAATTGTCATCCCATTGATTGAAAACACCTGACTCAATTTCACCTTCAAATTAACTGCTAATCCTAGAGGATCACATACTTTTCCCACACACTAATATGTAATGTTGGATCATTTTCCTCAATAAGGCCATTTATTTGTTGGGGAAAATGATCCAATATTGCATATTAGTGAGTAGCAAAAGTATGTGAATTTGAAAATGAAATGAGTCAGGTGTGAGTGAGCACCGTTTTATTTAAAGAACAGCGATATATCAAAGTCTGTTCTTCACTACATGTTACAAAACCATCTCTAAAGAGTTCGGACTCCACCTATCCACAGTCATACAGATTGTGTACAAATGGAGGAAATTCAAGACCATTGTTACCCTCCCCAGGAGTGGGCGACCATCAAAGATCACTTTAAGTGCAAGGCGTGTACTAACTGGTGAGGTCACATAGGATCCCAGAGTAACTTCTAAGCAACTGAAGGCCTCTCTCGTATTGACTAATGTAAATGTTTATGAGTCCACCATCAGGAGAAGACTGAACAATAATGGTGCGCATTGCAGGGTTTACATTTACATTCCAAAACTTGGCAGAGGTGGGATTTGAACCCTGGACCTTCTGGTTCAGAGTCCAGTGCCTTAACCGCTAGGCTACCCAAGGAGTTGCAAGGGTTGCAAGGAGAAGGCCACTGCTCTCCAAAACGAACATTGCTGCTGGACTGCAGTTTGCAAAAGTTCACGTGGACAAGCCAGAAGGCTGTTGTAGGAATGTTTTGTGGCCGGATGAGACCAAAATAGAACTTTTGAAAATAAAAGCGTTATATTTGGAGAAAGAAAAACACTGCATTCCAGCATAAGAACCATATCCCATCTGTGAAACATGGTGGTGGTAGTATCATGATTTGGGCCTGTTTTGCTGCATCTGGGCCAGGATGGCTTGCAATCATTGATGGAACAATGAATACTGAATTATATCAGAGAATTCTAAAGGTAAATCTCTCCATAAACTGAATCTCAAGAGAAGGGGGGTCATGGAGCAAGACAGTATTCCTAAGCATACAAGTCGTTCTATCAAAGAATGGTTAAAGAAGAATAAAGTTAATATTTTGGAATGGCCAAGTCAACGTTTTGACCTTAATACAATCGAAATGTTGTGGAAGGACCTGAAGCGAGCAGTTAATGTGAGGAAACCCTCCATATCCCAGAGCTGAAGTTGTTCTTTATGGAGGAATGGGCTAAAATTCCTCCAAGCCGGTGTACAGGACTGATCAACAGTTACCGGAAATTTTTAGTTGCAGTTATTCCTGCACATGGGGGGTCACACCAGATACTGAAAGCAAAGGTTGACATACTTTTGCCACTCACTAATTTGTAATATTGGATAATTTTCCTAAAAATAAATAAATACATGAATGAATGAATGAATGAATGAATGAATGAATGAATAAATAAATAAATAAATAAATAAATAATACATGCTGATTGCGACATTAAATAAACTAATAAACAACAAAGCATGTATGCTCGTTGATCGGATTACTGTCAAAATCAGATTTTCTGCAGTTGGATTATTAACATTGCACCTGATGATTTTGAATGATTTAGGTATGTTGTTAATCTGCTCAATGTAGTTTGGTGCTCTGTCATTTTTGAACAACATCCTTATATTGCCTTCCATGCTATTTCTGTTCCACTACCAGACCTTGAAACTCCCTGTCATTGACCCATCTGATTTGTGGAGCAACAAAAATGTCTTTATTAATCTTGGCATCAGTTATTCTTGGAAACAAATCTTAAAATAGCAAAATCCATGAGCTCCCTTGTTCATTGCTTTAACAAAATTACTGTCATCATGTGGCACTGGTCTCATGGCTGAAGGCAGATTTTGGTATTGGATTGAGGTATAACAGATTTCTTATTTTTAGTAGAGAAGCCAAATACATTGGTCTGACAGAAGTCACAGTCTTGTCACATGATCCTTCACCATATAATTAGGGCTAAAATTGGCACTGTATGTCTGCTAATATCTAACCTGAATAAGCATGCATCGCATGCCTAAGACAATATGTGCAACATGTGCGACATCTATACTCCCTTTGCTATTGCCTGAAGAATATATGTAACTAAGTGCATTAAAACAATATCAGTAATTGTAAGCAGCTTTTTATAGCCTGTCTGCCAACATCTAACCTGACTAAGCAACCTTAGGCATACTTGGACTAACCAAAATGGCATGCTTTATGGGCAATTTACAAGTAGACAATCATGTCTCCGGCACAGAAACTTTTGCAGCATGCTATTTGGATTACATACATGGCGAAAATAAGGCGTGAAGGATCAAGTCAGAAAACGATCAGAATAGTGGATGTAATAAAACGCTTAAAACAGCGAACAGCATCACCCCTGCTGAGTATGCAGAGTTTGACAAAGCAAACAAAATCAAAGAGGTTAAGCTAAAGCTAGAGCCAGGCACAAGCCAGCAGTGGCGGCCATCTTTTTTAACGGAGCAGTCGGTGAATCTCTAATTAATAAACAAATATACAGTGGGGCAAAAACGTATTTAGTATTTAGTCAGCCACTGATTGTGCAAGTTCTCCTACTTAGAAAAATGAGAGAGGTCTGTAATTTTCATCACTTCAACTATGAGAGACAAACTGAGAAAAAAACTCCAGGAAATCACATCGTAGGATTTTTAAATAATTTAATTGTAAATTATAGTGGAAAATAAGTATTTGGTCAATAAATTTGGTTCAACTCAATACTTTGTAACATAACCTTTGTTGGCAATGACAGAGGTCAAACAGTTCCTGTAAGTCTTCACCAGCTTTGCACAAACTGTAGCTGGTATTTTTCCAGCTTCTCTAGAGCAATGATGTTATGGGGCAACACGGACTTTCAACTCCCTCCACAAATTTTCTATGGGGTTGAGGTCTGGAGACTGGCTAGGCCACTCCAGGACCTTGAAATGCTTTTTATGGAGCCACTCCTTCATTGCCCGAGCGGTGTGTTTGCTATTATTGTCATGCTGGAAGACCCAGCCACGTTCCATCTTCAATGCTCTCACTGATGGAAGGAGGTTTTGGCTTAAAGTCTCACGATACATGGCCCGGTTATTCTTCCCTTTACACGGATCAGTCGTCCTGTCCCCTTTGCAGAAAAACAGCCCCAAAGCATGATGTTTCCACCCCCATGCTTCACAGTAGGTATGGTGCAACTCAGCATTCTTCTTCCTCCAAACACGGCGAGTTGAGTTTTTACCAAAAAGTTCTATTTGGTTTCATCTGACCACATGATATTGTCCCAATCTTTTTCTGGATCATCCATATGCTCTCTGGCAAACTTCAGACAGGCCTGGACATGCACTGGCTTAAGCAGGGGGACACGCCTGACACTGCAGGATCTGAGTCCCTCTCAGCATAGTGTTTTACTGATGGTAGCCTTTGTTACTTTGGTCCCAGCTCTCTGCAGGTCATTCATCATGTCTGTCCGAGTAGTTCTAGGATTTTTGCTCACCGTTCTCATGATCATTTTGACCCCACGGGATGAGATCTTGCATTGGGCCCCAGATCGAGAGAGATTATCAATGGTCTTGTCTTACAATTGCTCCCACAGTTGATTTATTCACACCAACCTGCTTGCCTATTGTAGATTCACTCTTGCCCAGCCTGGTGCAGGTCTAGAATTTTCTTCCTAATGTCCTTTGACAGCTCTTTGGTCTTGGCCATGGTTGAGTTTGGAGTCTGACTGTGTTTGAGGCTGTAGACAGATGTATTTTATACAGATAATGAGGTCAATCTGGTGACATGTGTATGTGTGTGTATATATATATATATATATATATATATATATATATATATATATATATATATATATATATATACACTGCTAAAAAAAATAAAGGGAACACTCAAGCAACACATTCTAGATCTGAATGAATGAAATATTGTCATTGAATACTTTGTTCTGTACAAAGTTGAATGTGCTGACAAAAAAAATCACACAAAGATCATCAATGGAAATCAAAGTTATTAGTCAATGAAGGCCTGGTTTTGGAAAACACACTACAGTGAAAAACACACTACAGGCTGATCCAACTTTGATGTAATGTAATTTAAACAAGTGCCTGTATGACCTCCCTACAACACCTGGGCATGCTCCTGATGTGGTGGCGGATGGTCTCCTGAGGGATCTTCTCCCAGACCTGGACTAAAGCATCCGCCAAGTCCTGGACAGTCAGTGGTGCAACGTGACGTTGGTGGATGGAGCGAGACATGATGTCCCAGATGTGCTCAGTCGGAATTCAGGTCTGGGGAACGGGCGGGCCAGTCCATAGCTTCAATGCATTCATCTTGCAATAACTGCTGACACACTCCAGCCACATGAGGTCTAGCATTGTCCTGCATTAGGAGGAACCCAGGGCCAACCGCACCAGCATATGGGTCCTCATCACAAGGGGTCTGAGGATCTTATCTCGGTATCTAAGCGTTTGTGCAGACACCTGCATATCTGTGGCCTGCTGGAAGTCATTTTGCAGGGTTCTGGCAGTGCTCCTCCTGTTCCTCCTTGCACAAAGGCGGAGGTAGCGGTCCTGCTGCAGGGTTGTTGCCCTCCTACAGCCTCATCCACGTCTCCTGGTGTACTGGCCTGTCTCCTGGTAGCGCTTCCAGCCTCTGGACACCACGCTGACAGACACAGCAAACCTTCTTGCCACAGCTCGCATTGATGTGTCATCATGGATGAGCTGCACTACCTGAGCCACTTGTGTGGGTTGTAGAGTCCGTTTCATGCTACCATGAGTGTGAAAGCACCAGCAACATTCAGAAGTGACCAAAACATCAGCCAGAAAGCATAGATATTGAGAAGTGGTCTGTGGTCCCCACCTGCAGAACCACTCCTTTATTGAGTGTGTCTTCCTAATTGTCAATGGTTTCCACTTGTTGTCTATTCCATTTGCACAAGAGCATGTGAAATTGATTGTCAATCAGTGTTACAGTATATATACACCGCTCAAAACATAAAGGGAACACTTAAACAACACAATATAACTCCAAGTACATCAAATTTCTGTGAAATCAAACTGTCCACTTAGGAAGCAACACTGATTGACAATCAATTTTACATGCTGTTGTGCAAATGGAATAGACAACATGTGGAAATTATTAATCAAACCTAATTCAGTACAGCTTTCATACTGACCCGCTACACACACAGTACTTGAGTGCTGTGTAACCTAAAGGAAAGTTCTCCTACCTAAAATTGACCTCTGCACTGGATAAAATATTTAGCAATGACCTTTTACACCTAACTTGCAATGTTTTTTTGAATAAGAAAATGATGGTTTGTCCTAAAACAAGAAATGTCATAAAAACAAAATTATTAAAATGTCATAGAAGACATGACATTTTATTTCCTGATACATGTAGACAATCTGTTACGACACTAATTTCATGTTTTAAATAGAAATGTGTTAACTATCTGCGTTCCTTGAAAACCATTGCTTCTTTTTATGTTTTGCCAGATAGAACCTTATAATTCCAAGGAGAAAGTGACTCCTTAGGATTAGAAGGTTCTACATTTAACCTGTTCCAAAAAACTTTACAAATTTGGTAGGATTTTGATATTGCAGATTTATTTAGAGTGTCTGTGTTTTTCGTATATGAAAGACTTGTTCCACATATCAGTTTTGCTATTTAGAATGCAATATCTTTGAAGCTCAGTATCTCAAAACTACTCAGAACGCAGATAGAAGGAGACGACATGTGCACCTCTAGATGAAGCTTAACTCAAGCAGTCTGCGATGTGCTATTATTTCTCGCCTGAGATTATTTCTCACCAGTATTTTGAGGGGTGGCTGAAATATAAATATAACCAACAATTTAAAGCTTACGCTAATATGACGCTTGTTACTGCGTTCTGACAAATTAATTTTTTTCATGGCTCTAAAACTTTTCAAACTGAAACAGTAAATACCATTTTTTCAAGCTAATTATATCTTATTTGGGATACAGAACATTGTTTTTTACCAAAATAAAGGCAATCTATAAAAAGTAGAGCGCTATAAATATCAGGATTTGTAGGCACCTGTCGAGTAGTTAAGTTAGAGTTTTACACCGTTTTACACCTAAAGTGCAGGTTGTTTGGCTATGTGAGTGCTCCGAAGCTTGAAAGAAGTTGGCCTGAGCGCGATTCAGTGGACTTGCACACAGTACATATGCCCGGTCTGGCACACATACGTCATCACGATACGCGCTCACACAGCACAGCACACTTCATGGTTATAGATATGTGATCAGGTAATCACATACCTTTGTTTCTTTGGTTTCGTTTTGTATGCAGCTCACTGTGTTTCGGCTTCTTGTGCTGCGCAGCGAACTTAATGCTTAAACTACTACATGGCAAAAAAAAAAAAAGAAATATCGGCAAAGATGTCTGATCATTGAATTACAGATAATACTATGTGGATGATTAATTGCACCTAGCAGTAGAATGTAGAGTAAAAGTTGGTCACCCCCTGTGCATGTCTCTTTAACTTGACAGGCAGCATTACTGAGAGCCATCTCTCCTGACAGAGCCCAGAGCTTCTTGCCAAGAAGAAATTGGCTCTAAACAAGGGCAGACTTTCAGTCAGTTAAAGAATGAGGCAGTAGGCAATTTCTTTAACACTTCCCTGTCTGTTACCCATCCATGGCTGTCAGAAACATGCACAAGGCATTTTTGGTTTGGGAAGAGTTATGCAAGTGGACAGTCACAGGCGCTTCACTTTTCAAGGGAATGATCAATGCTGTCAGTGCTGGTCTATTTATTTTTTTCTTTATCTGACTCTCATTTACCTAGTGTTATGATTCCCACACAGAGGAAGAGGGAGACAGATGTACAGTGGGACAAAAAGTATTTAGTCAGCCACTGATTGTGCAAGTTCTCCTACTTAGGCAGATGAGAGAGGTCTGTAATTTTCATCATAGGTACACTTCAACTATGTGAGACAAAATGAGAAAAAAATCCAGGAAATCACATTGTACGATTCTTAAAGAATTTAATTGTAAATCATGGTTATTTGGTCACCCACAAACAAGCAAGATTTCTGGCTCTCACAGACCTGTAACAACTTCTTTAAGAAGCTCTTCTGTCCTCCACTCGTTACCTGTATTAATGGCACCAGATTAACCTCGTTATCTGTATAAAAAAGATTAGGGCTGCAACTAACGATTATTTTAATAATCGATTAATCGGTCGATTATTTTTTTGATTAATCGATGAAACGGGTTAAAAAAACAAACCCTTTCCATGTCTTTATTCAGAAATATAACATTAAATAACAGAGCAAATAAGTGCTTACAGTAAATGAATAATAATACATTACATTTATTAATAAATTAAAATAGCAAATTAAATAATAAAGAAAAACAAGTGCATCTCTGATGCAAACACTACATACAAACTCATTCACGCTCTTTCTTTAGGAACTTTGAATTGCAAGCCAAAAATGTTAGCATGTCAACATGCTCCTGGCTAAAGCTGGCTCTCTTTTTAGAGACTATATTTCCTGCTGCAGAAATTTAACGCTCAGACAGTGTTGAAGTAGCAGGAATGCATAAATAGGACTTGACTAGCCTGGCCAATATAGGATATCCGTCTCTTAACTCCATGACTGTCATTAGCCAGCTAACCAGCATCAACCATGCTATTCCAGTTCGCATAGTATGAGTGCGCCGTTACGTTTCCTCACTCCAAAACGGAACAAACTCGGGATATTGTGGTTACTTGCGCTGTTGCTGAGCTCCCTTCATCCTCATCGGTGACTGCAACATGTTTTAGTTTCGTTTCGAGGGCTGTATCAGCACCGGTCAGATTGCTTTTGCAAAGCTTGCATGTTACACATGTTCCTACACTTTTGAGGTCTTAAACCGAACTTTCTTCCCTGCGTCGGTCATGTTTCATTTGTAGAATTTATTTAATTCTTAACGCTAACTTATTTTGAAGATTCCGCGCCGGCTCCGCCTCGCTCCATTCAATCACTCGTATTTTTTTTTCCAGCGTTGAAGTGCCGCAAGTAACGTAAGCGGATATGATAAGGCGGGGGACACATAAATCATGTGACACAACAAATCGATAATGAAATTTGTTGTCGACACTTTTAATAATCGATTATTATCGATTTTATCGATTCATTGTTGCAGCAAAAGATAAAAGATTTTTGCCAAAAGCAGGTTGGCAAAAATCTCAGAACTACACCAACGAACCTGATGAATGACCTGCAGAGAGCCGGGACCAAAGTAATAAGGCTACCATCAGTAACACACTATGCCGAGAGGGACTCAGATCCTGCAGTGCCAGGCGTGTCCCCCTGCTTAAGCCAGTACATGTCCAGGCCCGTCTGAAGTTTGCCAGAGAGCATATGGATGATCCAGAAGAAGATTGGGACAATATCATGTGGTCAGATGAAACCAAATAGAACTTTTTGGTAAAACCTCAACTCGCCGTGTTTGGAGGAAGAAGAATGCTAAGTTGCACCATACCTACTGTGAAGCATGGGGGTGGAAACATCAAGAATGAACGGGGCCATGTATCGTAAGATTTCAAGCCAAAACCTCCTTCCGTCAGTGAGAGCATTGAAGATGGAACGTGGCTGGGTCTTCCAGCATGACAATAATAGCAAACACACGGCTCGGGCAATGAAGGACTGGCTCCATAAAAAGCATTTCAAGGTCCTGGAGTGGCCTAGCCAGTCTCCAGACCTCAACCCCATAGAAAATTTGTGGAGGGAGTTAAAAGTCCGTGTTGCCCCATAACATCACTGCTCTAGAGGAGATATGCATGGAGGAATGGGCCAAAATACTAGCTACAGTTTGTGCAAAGCTGGTGAAGACTTACAGGAACTGTTTGACCTCTGTCATTGCCAACAAAGGTTATGTTACAAAGTATTGAGTTGAACCAAATTTATTGACCAAATACTTATTTTCCACTATAATTTACAATTAAATTCTTTAAAAATCCTACAATGTGATTTCCTGGGGATTTTTTCTCAGTTTGTCTCTCATAGTTGAAGTGTACCTATGATGAAAATTACAGACCTCTCTCATTTTTCTAAGTAGGAGAACTTGCACAATCAGTGGCTGACTAAATACTTTTTTGCCCCACTTTCAGTGCAAGGGTGCTATTTATTTACAGTGAATACGGTGGTTAAACAAAGCAAACAGATACGACACATAAACATGGATAGGGTTAACAAACCAAATGACAACAGGCAGTGCAGTACAAACAGTGCTAACATGCTACGGCTAACGAAACTAGACAATAAACTAAGAACTACCAGAAACACTTACTAAACCAACCTGAACCAATGAACACGTAGACAAAGACTAAGGATAAACCAGACCAGGAGACAAAGGAGTTAAAGGAGAGAACCAGGAGAGAACCACCATGTGCATGAAATGCTGGGTGATTAAGTGAACAGGAAGTGAGGTATTTATAGGAAAAGGTACAGCAGGTGGAGGAACACCTGGTAGGTGGTGTTGCCAAGGCTGTCTCTGAACCGGGCGTCCGGGTGTCGCCTTAGTGACCTTCTAGAACAGACATCTTCATGACCAATTCTGGAACTGACGTCCTCTGGACTTACTCTGGAACCAACTCAGGAATGAAAGCCGCCATCGTGGCCGACTCTATAACGGAAGTCGCCCTCGTGGTCAACTGTGGAACAGAAGTTGCCCTTGCAACCATCTCTGGGACGGAAGTCGCCCTTGCGACCGACTTTGGGACAGAAGTCGCCCTCGTGACCGACTCTGGGACGGAACTTGCCTTTGTGACCGACTTTGGGAAGGAAGTCACCCTTGCAACTGACTTTGGGACAGGCACCGACTTGAAATGCTCTGGGACAGGCGCCGACTTGACAGGCTTTGGAATAGACGTCCTCAGAGCATGCACTGGCATAGACGTGATTTATACAACATTTCCATTCAAATCACAAATAGTTTCCCTCAACACTACTTGTTGTGTGCATGATGTCAGTCGTTTTTGGCTCCAGTCATTGGTTGGTACCATTCGGCACAGTCTTTAAAAATGATGGCTGCAGCAGAGTCAGAGACGATTACTTAAGAGCTTTGTAAAAGTTCTCAAAGACACAAGGCATCAAAAGTATGGGTGCACCTGAAGAGAAAACACATAGTCACCATTTTGGAAGACGGACCGGCAGAAAAGGCAAAACTACCTTTAAGTGTCGTCTGATTTTTTGCAATGACTGTGGTACCTGGGTTCTCTACCCATTTTAATTAGAAAAATTTGACTCGGCTCTCGTCATATGCTCTGTATTCGAAGCAGTTCTTAAACTTGTATGAGTCGAGTTGCACGACTCGTTCTAGCTGAAACTTGATACTGATTAGTGATTCACGATTCAGTACAGTTATTCATTGATTCAGTCTCACAATTACTGTCACTCAGTGAAGATGTCCGCTGTGTTTATCATGTTTTTCTTTATTTTTCCATCTACAGTACAGTATTCTTAGTGCAAAGAAGTCTCCTTTGGTTCTAAAAAGGTTGATGATTAAAGCCAATCGAAAGTAAATCAAGGAGTCCTCCAAATCACTTTCAGGCTGAGCAGTTAGCATTAGCAGCTAGTGCCCTGAGTTCACCAAAAGAGTAAGTGTTTTGCATTTACTTTTCACTTTCAATCCATTATTCACTAAATTACATGAGGTTTTCTACACGTTATTATAAAATAAGCATTGTCCTAATGGTTTTGGCCAACTGTAGGTTAATGTATAAGTGGTTTAAACAATAAGGTCAGCTCTGCTATGATACAGTATAGATTATGTTAAACTCATTGGTTCATGATACATACTTGTGATGGATTCGTCGGAACATATCCCAATTGTAAATCAGGGAGCACCTGTATATACAATTTATATTGCATATAATGCCTTGTACAGTGTGGATTTTCTGGGGGTCTAGAACAGATTAATTCTATTTACATTATTCCTTAGGGGAAAAATTAGCTCGGGACTTGTTGTTTTTGGTTCTCAACAAACCTTCTGGAATTAATTAACAACGAAAACCGAGGTACCACTGTAGTAGGAAAAGATTTTTGAACCCTGTAGTCAAGTCAAGTCTAGTCAAGTCAGATTTATTTCTATAGTGCTTTTTCTGTGTAGCATTGTCTCAAAGCAGCTTTACAATTTTATATTATCTTCTAATGTCTATGGCCAATCCCAAATTGAGCACGCCTAGGGCGACAGTGGCATGGAAAAATTATAACTTAAATGCTATAATTAAGAAATCTTGAGAGGACCAGCACTCAAAGCACCCATCCTTCTTGGGTGGCTTAGATGAGAAATGTAAGAATTAAACTAATTTATATAGACAAATAAGTTTGTAGTAATAGTTCAAAAACAGAAACTAAGTAAATATTAACAGATAAATAAAATATTGAATAAAATAATGCATATCGGCATTATTTAGTCCAATACACAGAGTCATTTTAGGATCTTGACTCCTCAGCAGGAAAGTCCTTGGCTGCACATTGTCCCCAGTAAACCGGAGGAGGGAGAGAGTCACTGCCCTCTGCTGTGGCCCGGGCATGGTGAGGTTGGAGCTGATTACTTAAACAACTTGAGTGGAGCTGAAGTGAAGGAACATGTTAGTGTGTGGGGCTGGAACTGGTACCGGAACAAGCTCGGAGAGAAAGATCAAATGTCCATTACCAACACACAGTCCATTAACAACCACTGATGCCATGTGTAGTGTACAGACTAGGGTACAGATTGGCTTTTTTAATCGGTGGTTTAATAACGGCACACTTATACAATCTGGGCACATAACCAAAGGTATGGAATGAATTTAAAATAATAAGCAGTGGCTCTATGATACTAGGTATCAATTCTTTGAGTAAATGTGTAGGAATTGGATCTAATAAACACGATGATGACGTAGATGAGCTTATCAGTGCTGACAGTTCAGTAGTGGTAATTGGGTTAAAAGATTCTGCACTAGTGCTGCATCTGGAAGGTTGCTGAATGATGTGATGAGCACTGGTTTTTATGCCTTCTTTTATTTTATCATTAAAGAAAGTCATGAAATTATTACTGTTAAAATTAGTCAGAATGTGTGAGTCACTTTCTGTAATGCTTGTTGTTAATCTGGAGACTGTATTAAAGAGAAATCTAGCATTATTCTTATTTTTCTCTGAGTGAGGAAAAAAATGCAGCTCTAGCTTTAGTAAGGGCATGCTTATACTCTGCCATGCTATCCCTCCAAGCAATCTTAAATACCTCCAATTTACTATGTTGCCGCATTCTAATGGGTGTGGTCATTATATCTTTTTGCTAGCCTTTTTCCCTAATGTGTTTGACCCTAGCAGGTACAACTAAATCCAAGGTTGAGCAAAAGACACATTGTAGTTGTTAGGTTAGATGATTGAGCTCCGTAAGTGTATTAAATATTAAGTCTGGTAGGTTATTAATAAATGTATTATCAAATGTAATAGTGCGGTTGATGTGATAACTAGGGAGTAAGCAAATTTTATTTGTTACAGATAGCTCAAAAACTAAGAGATAGTGATCAGAAACCAAATCACTTTGCGGGAAAACATCAAGGTTATCTATAGTTTTACCAAATGTTAATATTAGATCTAAAGCCTGATTACACGTTTTGGTAGTTATGACCTTACTTTATCAGTCACTACCCAAAGACCATAGGTGAGGAAAGGAACGTAGTGTGGCCTGTAAACAGAGTACGAGCTTTGTGACGCTATGATGCTGTGACAGTTACATGAACGTAGGGCATAATGACAACATTGATGTGCTGCAAAACTTGCTTGCAAAGAGTCTGCTTAGTCTCTCATACTGAGGATGAGAGGCTAGTTTAGTTCGGTACTGAGTATAAGCGAAATACTCCGAGCTTTCTAATCAGTCTTGTATAGGAAAAAGGAAAAACATGTGAAAGTTTTGTGAAAATCTTCTACATTTTATTTTTTCAAAAATGAGTAGGAACCATGTACTAAATGTGTCAGTGGGTAAGAAAATCACCAACACTGATCCAGTGTTATATGCCATTATTGATTCTGTTGCTAATGCTCAGATAGGTTTATCTATAGAGTTAATTTGCATTTAAAGAACAGATTGGACCAGCAGTCTGCGATCACTGTACATTGTAGTTTAAGCACATTTTACTGTGATAGTAGGAAGTTCTTAGTCATGTTAAATGGAAAAATGCAGTAGATTCTAGCTATATTTGTAAGTCTGGTCTGTGAGACTAGGTCACCTTTGTCCACCAGCTTTATATGAACACTGTGCTGTGAAGAGTGACCTTTAGTTTTCAACAAAATACCTCGTTTGTGAAAGAAAGACACAACTGAAGCACCATGGTTATGGAGTTGTGAAATTCAAACAGCCTGTGTCCTGACTTGCCCTTCCTCTCCTCAGGTCTCAGTCTTCAACAGTGATTCTTATCAGAAGGACTAATCTGTCAGTGATACACACCTGCTAGAGCAACTACAAGCCTATAGAAAGAAAAAAATAGTCTGAGGCAGGAGGCTTGGTCTGTGTTTGTCTCTGCACATGTCATGTTAAACTGAGTGAGTGTGCATGTGTCCGTGTTCATGCTTTAAGTCTGTCTTCTGTGTTTAATCACAGCCTGTCACTCACAGAGCACTCTCCCCATAACTGTGGGCTCTCATGTTTCTCTGCTTGTGCTGTCTCAGCCATCTTAATTTGCCCAGTGGTCAGTTGTCTTGAAGGCATGTTGGGTGAAGGAAGGTGAACATATTGTCTAATGATGCAAATGGATTGGATCATGTTGCGCAATGCATAATTAACTTGGTATACTCATTTCCTATCAAGATGCTGTATATTGAGTGAAAAGTCAAGTACATGAAGATGCTTTTCGTATTTCCTTTTCTCCATTCTATAGCTCCATTAGTGGGCTGTAGGCTGGGGAACCCCTGGGAATATGTTGTAAGGGGTTGAGGCTTCTTGCCATTATAAAGGTAATATCTGATTACAAACTCACTCAATGACGTGCTTTTAAACAGATAATTACAAGTATTTTACACTGTACACGAATGGTGCATTACAATTTACTAGAGATACACTGATCGCTATTGTTTTTCACTTGTATTATAATATGACCACTGGACTAGAGTTTTTGTGTGTTTGAAAGTTTGTTCCAGTGTTTAACAGCCCACCTTACATTGATGCTGTAGTCTGCGTATACACAATATAAGTTGTGAATGTTCATTAAATGGGAAAGTGTCAGGATCCGTGCCCTGCCCCCGTTTTTCTGTTTGGTTTTCGCGATTGTGGGCACGGACTACATCGCCCACAATCCACCATGGACCCAAGATGGCCGCGCCCTGATTAATGCCGACTGTTTCTCGTTGGCGTTGTACGTTATTTTTGGTTGTTTTTTTCCTAATCGCTGTTGTGTGCGCCTGGGTTTTTTTTTATATAAGCTTCTTGTTTTCCCCAGTGGCCTTCGCGGTAGCATATGTCTCATTTCCATGCAAGTGTTGTGCACGCGTTCTCTGTTTCCATGCCATGTCATGCTGCTATGCTGAGCTAACGCTATGCAGACCACGTCAAGTCAAGCCACGCCACGCCACGCCAAGCCGGTGGGAACTCTCTTGTTTTGTGTTGTGCGGTCATTCTCTGAAGAACTTTTGTTTTAGATGCCTTCACCCAGGACTTCCTAGTTTGCGGCTGTTTTTGTGTGTGTGTTACCCCGTTTTGGACTCAAGCCGGGACCGTTAACCTAGCCGCAGCTAATGGTGGTTTATTTGTTTTCATTCGGCCACTGAGCCAGGTTTGTTTTCCCTTGTCTTTCGGTTGTCGGTGTATTTATTTGTTGTATTTTCGGCTCCCATGCCAGGTTTTTGTTTACGTTTGTTATTCTGAGTTAGTCCTGTGTGTTTTCTTGCTGAGTTCATTTGTAGTTACTTGTATTATTTTGTTTTTGTTAATAAAATGTTGTTCTATTGTTTAACTGGCACCTGTGACCTCGTCTGCCTCTGTACTCCACCCCTTAACAGGAAAGTGTTACCATGGCTACAACAGAAAGTACATTTATTTTATACCTGCAGCTCCTGAAAATGATGGACCCAATGAGTGACATATTTACAGCCTTCTACACTCTGAATAGAAACTAACAAACATAAAATGCTAAGTGGTTGTTTTGTCTTGCAACCAAATAATGACATATTGAAAAAATTAAAACTAACCATGATTTGCTATGTAAAGGCAATGGCTGAATGTGAAAGAACGCAGATAAGTAAATCACATGTATGAAAAATGAAGAAATGATAATTTTGTTAAATGGAGTACTGGCCTAAGGCTAATTGTACACTCACTAAACACTTTTTTAGGAATACCTATAAACTCATTCATGTAGTTATCTAATTAGACATTAGTGTGGCAGCAGTGCGGTGTACAAAATCAGATACAGACCAGCAGCTTCATGTAATGTTCACATAAACCATTAGAACGGGGACAAATGAGATCTTAGTAAATTAGATCATGGCGTCACTGTGAGTGCCAGAAGGGCTTGTTTGAGTTTTTTTACAAGTGCTTCTCTCTTTAACAGTGGTGTGTTAAAGAACATCTAGTGAGTGACAGTTCTGTGGTTACAAATACCTTGTTGTTGAGGTCAACAGAGAATGGCCAGACCTGTTAGAGTTGGCAGAAAGTCTACGATAACTAAAATAATGACTGAACATTTTGGGGAGCAGAAATGTATCTCAGAATGCCTCAAATCTTGAGACTGCTGGGCTTCAGTTTTTTCAACAGTTCAGACTGGTGGAGGTGATGTCATTGGGTAGTTAATGTTTTGTTGACAGACTTTAGGCCTGTTAATACCAATCAGTCATTGCTTGAAAACCACAGTCTGTTTGGGTATTACTGCTTACCATGTGCATCTCATCATGACCACAATTTACCCATCTTCTAATTCCTACTAGGGCTGCAAAACAGAGTTAACAAACTCTGATACGGAGCTAACATGCTCAGATACAAAAATAAAGGGCGCGGCTTGCTTGGATACGAAACTGTAGTCAACCCGTGACCAAGCCTACAGCAGGTTATGGTTGCTGAACTGCTGGCTGTCCAAGTAGTGCTCTGAAAACAACGTGGGCTATATAGACAACTGGACAGCCTTTGAGGGTAAGCCTGGCCTTTTAGGATGGGGCGGTGTCCATCCCACTCGGGAGGGTGTTGCTCTCATCTCCTGCAACATTGCCCATAGTCTTATGGCCCGATGGATAGGGCTGACTATCCAGAGCAGGGGTCAGCAGCAGACAGACCGGCTTAACCAACTGTCTGCTGTAGCCATGCACCATCACCCAGAACCACATTATTGAAAACTGTGTCTGTTACCCGCATCTGCCTAAACGTACGCTCTCAAAAAGTCTGTTTTAATAACCTCCATTGTATAAAAACACAGTAGCTCCCAAAGAAATAACAACCTTAGACTAAAGCTAGGTTACTTAAAATAGATCACTTACCAAATCAAAGAAGGAATGTAAATGAAAGAATCACTGATAAACGCTTACACGCTCTCTGTCTTACTGAGACTTGGATTAGATCTGATGAATATTAGCCTTAAATGAAGCCTCACCTCCTGGATTGCAGTCATGCTAATCGCCACTGTCCTAAATGGTCGGGGGAGCTAGTGTTAAAACTAAAATCCCATTACAAGGCTAATTCTTTTTGACTGCTGATTCTTAATTGACTGATCATCGTTTGGAGTCAAAAAGAACCACTCTTTTCAAAATTATCACTATTTACCGTTCCTCCTGGTCATTATTCAGACATTTCTTCAGGGAATTGCTACTTTTTTCTGCTTACTATGTCCGCAGATAGGCTTAATGTAGGTTGATTTCAATATCACTTGGACAATTGAGCAGGATCCAATTTAAAAATTGCTTTTGAGGTCCATCTTAGAACCCCAGGGATTAATCAGAATGTGAGGGGACCAACCCACCGCTGATAATCTTACTTTAATCTAATATTAAACATTTGGTATCAATATAGACAAACATTGATGTTTCCGCAAAGTATGCGAGTTCAGATCACTATCCTTGTTAGTATTAGCTTCTCTAATTAAATTAAAAATCTTCTGGCCTCGTTTATCACACCTAGCGCACTTCTCACTCTGTAATCCAGCGGTGTTTATTAAAAACCTACCAGACTTGACATTAATACCACCTACGGAGATCAGTCATCTTGTGTGTGTAATAAACCAATTAGAATGTGTCTTCGCTCAACCCTGGACACGGACTGCTCCTGCTAGGGTCAAACGCATTAGGGAAAAAATGCTAGCCACCATGGTATACTGACCCACCCGTACCTTAAAGCAAAGAAACACGGCATCTAGAGCGCCAGTGGAGGAAATAGTAAATTGGAGGTGTTCAAGATTGCTTGGAGGGACAGCATGGCAGAGTATAAGCTTTACCCCAATTACTAATTACTGAACGATCCGCACAATCAGCTCGTCAAGTCATAAACATGTTATTAGATTCCAATTCATACACGTTTACTCAAACAAGTAATACCTAGTATTATAGAGCCAGTGTTAGTTATTTAAAATTCTCCCTTAACCTTAGGTTATGTGCCCCAAACCTTTAAGGTCTTGCCGTTATCAAAACAAGATAAAAAGCCAATTCGACCCTTGTGTTGATATCTAATTATAGCAATTTCCAAATCTACCGTTTCTGTCCAAAAATCTTACGTTCCCTCTACTCCGCTTTCCTGCTGTTTTATTCCCCCTTCCTCAAAATCCACCTTTCCCTTATCTGCATACCGCACCCCTTTCTTTCTTTCTGACAATCCTCCCCATCTCTGCCTTTTCTCTCTAGCCGCCTTGCTTCTGCCTCCCATCCCCGAAAAAAGCAGTCTAATCAGCAGCTCGGCAGTTTACTCCAAAAAAAATGAAACTGAATTGAAAACTTTCAGTCTGGTTTCAGGCCCATCATAGTATGAAACAGCATTAATTAGGTTACTAAATGACTTGCTAAAGTCCTCAGATAAAGGGATGTGTTTCTTTTTCTTGTTCTGTTAGATTTAAGTGCAGCAGTTGACACTATAGATCATGATGTTTACTAAACAGACTAGAAAATACTTAGGGATTAAGGGATCAGCACTTTCTTGGTTTAAATCCTACTTAACTGACCGGTACAGTTTGTTCCTATAAATACTCTAAGCGTCTAAGCTCTAAAAAAGTGAAGTATGGCGTGCCTCAGGGGTCAGTGCTTGGCCCGCTTTTATTCTCTCTGTACATGCTGCCGCTAGGCTCAGTTATTCATAAACATGGCATTAGTTTCCATTGCTATGCAGATGATACACAGCTGTACATATCAGCCAAACCTAATGACAGCCTTACAATCAACAAAATCGAGGACTGTGTAAAGGAAATAAAAGATTGGATGTTATTTAATTTTCTCTTACTTAACTCAGATAAAACTGAGGTTCTATTATTGGGACCCAAGGCTGTGGGAGACAGGTTGGCTACATCTATCCTAAATCTAGATGGCTGTCCAGTATTGCCCAGTCCGTCTGTAAAAAACTTAGGGGTCACATTTGATTCAGATATCTCGTTTGATGTGCACATTGACAGCATCACTCGAATTGGTTTCTTTCAATTACGTAATATCCCAAAACTTAGAAATATCCTCTCTTTTAATCATGCAGAGAAACTTGTTCATGTGTTTATAAACTCAAGGTTGGATTACTGTAACGCCTTACTTGCTGAATCCTCTAGCAAATCTATAAATAAACTTCAGTTAGTTCAGAATGCACCCGCCCGAGTGCTAAATCGAACTAGAAAATTTGATCACATCACTCCTGTTCTATCATCACTGCGCTGGTTACCAGTCAAATTCCGCATTGATTACAAAATACTTCTTATAACTTATAAAGCTCTACATGGCCTGGCCCCACATTATCTAAGTGAAATCTTAGAGTTTTACAATCCAACTCCTCTACTTTGTTCACAGGGTACAGGACTTCTTTTAGTTCCTAGAATTAAAAAAGTCACATCTGGGGGAAAGGCTTTCTCATACATGGCGCCCCCAACTATGGAATAAACTTCCCACTTTCGTTCGAGACTCAGACACTCTCCAAAATTTTAAGTCTAGGCTAAAGACATACTTATTTGCACAGGCTTTTGACTAGATTTAGACCGGGATGCATGGCTTGGGTCACTGGGGCCGGAGTCTGGAGTCATGTCTGGCCTGCCTGCCTTGTCCGTTAGCCAGGAGTGTCGGTTGGGTGGTCTGGCTGAACTGGGCTTCGGACCTCTTGATCTTGACTCATGCATCCTTGCCTTAGACTAAGGGAAGAGCTGGGGGTTCAGAGTCAAAGAGTCTTATGGTGATCAGAGACGTTGGGTTGCTGTCTTCTGTCTCCCGTGGGGTTGCCAATGTCTCATGTGATCCCTCTTGGCTGTGTTACCTACCAGTTCTCCTCTTTCTAGCTATGCTGCTATAGCTAATGCTGCCAGGGTCTCATGCTACACATGGCATCAGTGATTGTTAATAGACACTGTGCTCTTAATCAATAACTAATTACATTTTCTGTTTTCTCTCCGAGCTGTGTTCCGGTACCAGTTCCTGCCCCACACATGATGTTCATCCGCTGTAGCTTCACTCAAGCTGCTTCAATTATCAGCTCCAGCCCCATCATACCCAGGCCACTTAATGCCGATGTGCATACTCACATTTATTGAATTTGACTCATGACTAGTTTCGCTCTTAGATTATCATCTACGGCCAAAGGAGGTTGGGTCCCTTTGTGAGTATTGGTCTTCCCAAGGTTTCTTCCTATAACACTCAGGGAGTTTTTCCTTGCCACTGTCGACCTAGGCTTGCTCAATTTGGGGTTTGGACATAGTTATTAGGAGATAATCTAAACTTGTAAAGTTGCTTTGAGACAATGCTCCATTGTAAAAAGCGCTATATAAATAGATCTGACTTGACTTGACTTGACATGTGCAGAAATGGAGTTAACGAACTCGGATACAGAGCTAGCACACTCAGATACGAAATTAAAGTGTGCAGCATGCTTGGATACGGAACCAGATGGCACTAATGGTTCAATTACAGAACCAACAAATTGAGATACAGAGCTAACATGCTCGACTTTGACTCTAAAGGCCGTGGCGGGCTCATATACAGAGCCAGATGGCGCTAACGATTCAGATACGGTACTAACGAATTCAGGTACCAAGCCAACATGCTTGAGTTCAAAACTAAAGGGCGCGACGGGTTCAGATACGGAGCAAGTGGTGCATCGAACTTCTGTACTGAGCTGACTTGTTCAGATATAGAGCTAGTCAGTGCTAATGGCTCAGGTACTGAGCTACCTAGCGCTAACGGCTCATTTACGGAGATAACAGGCACGACGTGCTCAGATACGGAGCTGGCATGCTTAAATACGAAGCTAGGGTGCTCAAATTCAGAAGCAACATACCCAAATACTGGGCTACTGGGCGCTAACAGCTCAGGTACAGAGCTATGGCGCTACTGGCTCATTTAGGGAGCTAACAGATGCGGCATACTTAGGTACAGAACTAGCATACTCAAATATGAAATTACTGGGTGCTAACTGCACAGGTATGTTGCTACGGGGTGTTAACAGCTCATATAGGGAGCTAACAGGCGTGGTATGCTCAGATATAGAGCTAGCTTGCTCAAATGCGAAGCTAGCTGCTCATATACCGAGCTACCATGCTCAGGTACTGAGCTACTGGGAGCTAACGGCTCAAGTATTGAGCTAGTGTGCTCAAATGTGGAGCTAACATGCCCAAATACTGGGCTACTGGGAGCTAACAACTGAGGTACTGAGCTATGGGGCACTAACAGGACGTGGCGTGCTCAGATGCTGTAACCGATGCTTGGCCAGTACATTCCGGCTGTTGGTGCACTGGGGATCCCGCAAATTACAGGCGAAAGCAGGCCTGACTGGGTGACTGGTGGACTACTGCTTTCTGCTAGCAGAGAGACCAAATCTGTCCCACAGCTTGACAAAGAGCTGGTCGCAGGTTCCCAATACCAGCTGGAACCAGTTAGTGACCGCCCAGTCATGCGCTTCACCTGTAAGGCGCTGGTTAACAAATCCCAGACGTTCGAATTTGGAATAATGGGGGAACGGGTGCAAGTAAGCTGAGCATTGCCGGAAAAATTCACCGCATTGATGGGGGTTACTGTCTAATTTTTCCAGGAAATCAACTCAGATTGACCAAACCGGGGTAGCACAGTAACCTGCAGTCTCCATGTTTGGCGGGAATTCTGTCAATTCTGAATATAGGGTAATGGAGTTAAGGAGACGAGTGCAGGTATAAGGTTAAGAATAACGAGATTTAATAAACCAACTACGAGGAACATAAACAAGCGGGCTAAAGTGGGCTTACCGCAAAACAAGAGGTCTGAAGCCAACGAGGGGTATTCGGTGCCACCGCATGAGCGAACAAGAGTCATCCAAAGCAGTTGTTACCACCAAAACAAAACAAACACCAAGCTAACAGGCAAACCATAAGCATATACGTAATGCCAATTCCCTGCATTGTCTGAGAGCTAGGATCCTGCTTAAATAGTCATTGACTGTTAAGACAAAAGAAAACAAAAGAATAAAGGGTTTGGGACTCAATCGCAGTTAGCTCCAGATGGAAGTAATGAAACAAGATATAAATAAGTAAAAGAAACAACATAAACTAGAAATGAATGAAACGAACCAGGCTGCTAATGATGCAGGTCCCAGGGCTCGATCCCTGGTTGACGACGGCAAGGGAGGATATTTTTCACTCGCGCCACTGGGGTGTAGAGGCTGGAACACATAGAAGAACGGATAAAGATAATGGCAGACACAGACACCACCTGAAGCAGACTCAAAACTAGGTGATAAGTCATAACAAAAATTAAAAAAAGGGAAAAGGGAGTCTCCAAAAAGGAGACTACTCGCGGCTCGAAACGAAAGAGGAAGAATTAAACCACCGAGGAGCGGACCACCGATGGCATGTGCAGGTCGTGAAGAGGTGCTAGAGTTTGGAAGAAATCGGCAGCGGCAAGGAATCCCAAGGTGCATCGAGGTAGCGCGCAGTGACGTCAGTCCTAGGGATTCCCAGAGGCACGCAGAGTGTGTCATGGTATTACGGACACAGAGACAGAAAGAGGAAAATGGGACTGTCGCACGCCGCAGCGATTCCACAAAGGGAATGAACGAATGGGAAGCTTAAGTCTCAGCAGGTTTAAGAGGGCGAAAGGCCCAACAGGGAGGCGGTACTGGTGAAGGGAAGCCCAGATGGAATGCACCGCTGCAGTGAATGAATCGGAAGTCATGGGGGGGGGGGGCTATGGATAGGAAGAGGACGGGTGACCGAACGTAAAAGGTGTAGTCTTTCCCTACACTAATTCTACGCTCTGCCAATTACCTCTGGATCTCCTGATCCATACTACAACTGGATCTCTTGAGCGGACCCAGCCTACTAATCTCCCTAAGAACCGCGAGACAGACAGCGGACGTGACAACACGCATAAACGCAGACTAAACCCCTTGTCAAAGAGTTGGTGTGACACCGACTGAGATTGAGCATGCTCTTAAATAGCCACAATCCCAGGTGTCGCTAATAATGCAAGCAAGCCGCAATAAGCTGGTGCATGCGCGATGACTGTGAGAATCCTAACCAGACCAATACTGACATCTAGTGTCAGTTTGGGGGAATCTCACAGTAGTATGAGGTTCCTAACAATTGACAGCTGTAGACAATCCCATCCAGGGTCCTAGCTTCTCTTTCAGGTGCTCCACAGTCTGGCAGAGCACCGCAAATTCCGCGGTTCGGATCGCCCCTAGCGTGACCGTGACAGCAGTAGCTTTGCTGAAATTATGTGGGATTAGTGTTGTTAAATACTAATTCACCTGTTTCTGCTTTGTTTCTTACCTGTTATGTCTTTAAATGGTCAGGGGCAGCATGCTGTTACAGGCTGTTGATTACAGTTAAAATAAATGGTATTGGAGCTGTAAAATGCACAGTTGCTTCTTTCCGTCTTTTTCCCACTTACATCTCACATCAGGTAATAACATCAGTTCTCCAAAATAGTCTTGGGTAACTGCACTGAAATAATGACTAAATTAATGCATTACAATCCCTCATTGTTGTTCTTACTTTACATGTAGGTTCACCTATAGGGAAGTGTAGTTACCCAGGAATAGATGAGCTAAATATACTGAGATTACACAGAATCTGCCTGGTAAATGCAACATCACGTGTTCCATTTGTGTTACCTGTTGTCACGTCACCTAGTTTTTCTTTTTCCCAATCTCATGGAGGACTACCAGGGTGCACCATGAGTGCAATCTGCCAATTCCAAACTATGTATACGTTTAGTATTACTCGAGTAATGATAAGGGAACCTGTATCTCAGTATAGTACCCGTCATGTTTAGCTAATCAATGCCAGGTATTGCTGGTAATTTTACTGCAAACTGAGAATGCTTAATCTCTGCCTTGCTTGTTTTTTATGCTGTTTTTGGTTAACGTTTTTGTCTCTGGATTAACCTTTGGCTGTGTTAATTGATCATCTGATTTTCTGGCTGTGACTTCAGCTTGGTCCTGGATTTGGCTACTGATTGTGCCTTTTAATAAACCGCTTACAGTGGTGCTTGAAAGTTTGTGAACCCTCTAGAATGTTCTATATTTCTGCATAAATAAGACCTAAACATCATCCGGTTTTAACAAGTCCTAAAAGTAGATCAAGAGAACCCAGTTAAAAGAATGAGATAAAAATATTATTTTTGGTCATTTATTTATTGAGGAAAATTATCCAATATTACATATTAGTGAGTGGCAAAAGTATGTGAACCTTTGCTTTCAGTATCTGGTGTGACAACCCCCCCCCCCCCCATCCAGCAATAACTGTGACTAAACATTTCCTGTAACTGTTGATCAGTCCTGCTTGGAGGGATTTTAGCCCATTCCTCACATTAACTGCTCGCTTCAGGTCCTTCCACAACATTAAGGTCAGGATTTTGACTTGGCAATTCCAAAACAGTAACTTTATTCTTCTTCAACCATTCATTGGTAGAATGACTTGTATGCTTAGGATTGTTGTCTTGCTGCATGACCCACCTTCTCTTGAGATTCAGTTAATGGACAGATGTCTTGACATTTTTCTTTAGAATTCTCTGATATAATTCAAATCACATTGTTCCATCAACGACTGCAAGCCGTCCTGGCCCAGATGCAGCAAAACAAGCCCAAACCATGATACTACCACCACGTTTCAGAGATGGGATAAGGTTCTTATGCTGGAATGCAGTGTTTTTCTTTCTCCAAACATAACACTTTTCTTTTAAACCAGAAAGTTCTATTTTAGTCTCATCCATCCACAAAACATTATTCCAGTAGCCTTCTTGCTTGTCCACATGATCTTTAGCAAACTGCAGACAAGCAGCAATGTTCTTTTTGGAGAGCAGTGGCTTTCTCCTTGCAACCCTGCCATGCCAACCATTGTTATTCAGTGTTCTTCTGATGGTGGACTCATGAACATTAACATTAGCCAATGTGAGAGAGGCCTTCAGTTGCTTAGAAGTTACCCTTGGGTCCTTTGTGACCTCGCCAACTATTAGACGCTTGCTGTTGGAGTGATCTTTGTTGGTCAACCACTCCTGGGTAGGGAAACAATAGTCTTGAATTTCATCTATTTGTACACATTGTCAGGGGGAATCCAATATTCCCCTACTAAACTAGGACGGTGGAACCCAAATGCAGACCACAAAGCAACGAGGTCAGGTACACAACGTACAAGGTACAAGATTTATTTCAGTAACCACAGAGATAACTAATAAAAATTTAAAGAAGAAAAACAAAAGAAATAACTAAAGGAAAAACACAACGATAACCAAAACCAGGGAGAGTCCAAGGGGCTGATGTCAGGGCAGGAAATGGAGAAACAGATGAGCAGCAGTGGTGTGGGCCTTCCCAAGGTGGTGGTCGAGGGAAACGTCTGCGGGTAAACCAGGTAATTCCAGGAATGGTGCTCAGCGGGACTGTGGAAGGGAAAACGGAAAATAAGTGGCGAAAACAAAACCTGGTTTGAGAGCTGAAAACACAGGAGAACCAAAAAAAGTCCAAGGTAAAAAAAAACCAAAACTGAACGAGGGCGACTGCTGCTAACTACTAGACAGGAATACTAGAATAATACTGGCGCAAGGCAAGGTAATAGCTCTAGCGTGGCTAGGCTAACAACAAGGCTTGAAAGGCAAACAATAGCTAGGCTAGCGCGGCTTGTATTACTGCAAACGTAGCTTCAATGACGAGGTAACACAGTAAAATAAGCGAAATATGAGAGCTAGAAAACATAGACAAGGTCATGAACGAGATAGCGGGGTACCAGAATACGTGCGCGGACGATCCGGTGATCCATGACTGCTTGATCTGGCATTATATGGAGAGTGGTAGATGAATGGAGATGAGGAACCGGTGTGCAGGGTGTAGCAGCGAGGATGATGTGGTGGAGGGAAGCCAATGGATCTGTGGGAGAAGCAAGCACAACACGCACGCCCGCCGCCAAACCAAAACAAAAAGCACATAGAAACGCGTAATTAACAAAAACGGAACGCGGTGAAACCGAGCGTGAAAAAAACGGAACGAAGCAAGCGGGTGAGAAAAAAACGAAATGTAACGAAGTCAGCGCGTGAAAAAAGTGGAAAGGACGAGGCAAAAATACAGGGACATTGACAGTACCCCCTCCTAATGATCGCCACCTGGCGATCGACGGGAGGTACCCAGGTTGGCCCTATGGAAGTCTCGAATAAGCGATTTATCGAGGATAAAAGAGGCAGGGACCTAGCAACACTTCTCAGGACCGTAACCCTCCCAATCCACCAGGTACTGAAACCCTCGACCTTCCCGTTGGCTTCAGGATGGAAACCGGACGTGAGGCTAGCCGTGGCTCCAATGGCATGGCAGAAGGCCTCCCAAACCTGCGATGTTAACTGTGGCCCCTGGTCCGAGATGATGTCCAGGGGGATTCCATGGTTCTTAAAAACTTGGTCAAATAATATCTTGGCAACGACCTGGAGGAGTCCGGCCGGGGGCTGGTGGAGAGCCTTGCTGCAGACACAGGTGGCGCAAGCGGCCACAAACTGGCAGATGTCTAGCTCCATCGTGGGCCACCAGAAGTACCTCTTGACAAGGGCGAGGGTGTGATGACGACCAGGGTATCCGGCGAATTTTGACTCGTGCCCCCATTGGAGCACGGCGGTCCGGGCAGATCCGGGCACGTAGAGGAGATTGGGGGGTCCGCCTCTGGGGTACGGTTCCGTCCCTTGTGCTTCTCTTCCTTCCAGGTGAGTCGAGCCACGAGGCGGTCCGGAAGGACGGTGAGGTCTGGGGTGTCTTCCGAAACCTCCAAGGAGAATTGACGGGAGAGAGCGTCTGCCTTGATATTCCTGGTCCCTGGTTGATAAATTAAAGTGAGAAAAGAAGAGGGCCCACCTGACTTGACGGGAATTTAGCAGTTTTTGGCGGTCTGGATATATGCCAGGTTTTTGTGATCTGGCCAGACCACAAACGGCTGCTCAGCCCCCTTCAGCCAATGTTGCCACTCCTCGAGGGTGAGCTTGACAGCCAGTAGCTCCCGGTTCCCCACATCATAATTGGCCTCGGCAGGTGTCAGACGCCTGGAAAAGAAAGCGCAAGGATAAAGCTTATTGTCCGGACCCCGTTGTGAGAGGACGGCACCTACCCCCAGATCGGACACATCCACTTCAACCACAAACTGCTGATTAGGGTCTGGTTGCAAGAGCACGGGGCCTGACGTGAACATCCTCTTCAGCGTGGTGAACGCGGCGTCCACCCCCGGGGTCCAATGGAAGGGCTGCTTGGAGGAGGTGAGCCGGGATTAGAGGTGCCGCCAGCTTGCTGTAGTCCCTTATGAAGCGGCGGTAAAAGTTTGCGAACCCCAAGAAGTGTTGCAGTTCTTTACGGCTGGTGGGCATAGGCCACTGCCTGGATTTTCGATGGGTCCGCCTTGATTCACCTCATCTGTACACCTCTTGTCGATCTTGGTGAATATGACTGCGCCTTGCAGGAGATAGAACGCGGAGGACAAGAGGGGGAGAGGGTACCTGTTCTGTTTGGTGACAGCATTCAGGCCAGGGAAGGACTCGACTCTGGCCTTAGTCAATAGTGGGGTTATGGAGCCTGAGCCAGGGGAACCCCAGGACCACGGGGGGCCTTGGGAATGTGGACAATGGCAAAGGAAATGCTCTTGTGGTGGTTCCCCGAAATGACAAGCGGCGGAGGTTGGGTCTGATGAGTGATCTCTGCCAGAAGCTTCCCATCCAAGGCGTAGGCTCGCCTCGGGGTCTCATGGATCTCCAGGGGCACCCCCAATCGAGAGGCGAAGGTACGGTCCATCAGGATGTCTTCTGCTCCGAGTCAATCAAGACCTCCAAGGAGTGCGAGATGCTGGTGACGTATATCGAGGCAGGTAGGAGGAGAGAAGGTCAAGGTGGTGCAGAGGGACTGGAAGAGGCACTCGACAGGGCCCCCAGGTTCACTGGCGAGTGGGTCCTTTTGGGTGGATTGGACAGGTGGAAAGGGAGTGGCCGACGAGCGCACTCCTGTGAGGTCAACTTGGCTCGTCCCAGCTGCATGGGTTCATGTTCCTCCTGAATCACGGTGCTCGGTGCTAGAGGCGAGGATTCGACCTGCGCAGTGGACCTGGTCTGTGGAGATAGGGATGCCTGGACCGAGCGCTGGGCCCTTTTCCCAGTTCGCTAAATCGCCGGTCCAGGTAGACACAATCCGTCTGACTGTAGATTGGTGGAATCTTTAGAGATGGTTTTGTAACCTTTTCCAGCCTGATGAGCATCAACAACTCTTTTTCTGAGGTTCTCAGAAATCTCCGTTGTTACACTTCCACAAACATGTTGTGAAGAGCAGACTTTGATAGATCTCTATTCTTGAAATAAAACAGGGTGCCCACTCACACCTGGTTGTCATTGCATTGATTGAAAACATCTGACTCTAATTTCACCTTCAACTTATTTGCTAATCCTATAGGTTCACAAACTTTTGCCACTCATCCATGTGCGTCTGCATCATTCTCTGAGCGTTACACATTTTAACAAATACTGTTACTGTATTACAAAGCACCAATATGGAAAAATGCTTTGAAATTAGATCAGTGATGTGGTAAGTGGGGAAAAAAAAGGTGGGAAGAAGCAAGTTCGAGTTTTACAACTCTAACACAATTTAGTATCACTGTCATTACAGAATGTAACATCATTCTGTCCCTGACCATATAAAGACATGACAGGTAAGAAAAAGTAGCAACAGGTGAATTAATATTTTACAGCACTAATACAAAATAATTTTACCATAACTATTGTGTTGTTATTGGTGTAATAACCCTAATATTACAAAACTCAGTAATAATTTAAAATAATTGGGGTGATTTATTAAGTAGATATATTCTAATGTTACAAGATGCTATATGATGCTAATGCTATAAGTTGGTGATTTCCTGTAAATTTAAAAAAATAGGCTACAATGATTGACTAATTGTTTAGTATTACTCAGTTTTACTGTGATAGTTACTATGTTTTTATCTTGTATCTACAAGGAAATACATATACATTTGTGATGGGTAAATTGTTGGTTAAAGTTTGTTACCATTATTTTCCATTTATTATCAACTAGTTACCACAACAGTTACTAGCTTATTACTCATTAAGTGTAACGAGCATGATGAACAAACGGGAGAGACGCTTGCTGAAATTTATTAACAAAAGTGAAGACAGTGAACGTAAACAGACCAAAAAGAACCCGAACAGCAGACCAAAAAAACAAACTAGGAAAGATACCTAGGGGAACGTGAGAAAAAGTGAATGCCGGGAATGCTCGGATAGACTGTGGAAACCACGCGGTGATGAGGAGCAAAACAAGGAATAATCTGTTAAACCACAAGGAATAGCAACTGCTCAGTACACTCGAGCTGGACCGAGACAAAACGGCAGACGGAGAGCCAAAACAGGTAGAAATTTCAAAACACAAGGAAAGGAAAGCGCTTAGGAAGCTTGGACGGCACCGAGACAGTAATTACCAAAGTGAGTTTCACACAGCCGAGCTTATAAAGAGTGTAGCCCAGGTGTTCTCAATAAACAATTTAGAAAGGGCTTCCTGATTAGTCGGCGATGGACACGTGTGATGGGGTTTGCCGTCTGCCCACTTTTTGTTTCGGTTCATTCTTTTCACCCGGTCCCTTACCTCACGTCTGTTTTTGTTTTGGTTTTTTTGAGTACAGTATGTGTGCGTTGTTGTGCTCTGTCCTGCAGGGCAGCTCCACAGGTGTTCCTGATCGTCTGGACTGATTACTACATCTTCTTTGTTAGGGGCCGTGCCTTGCCTCCCGTTTTCATTTCTGTTTGCGGTGATTGTAACTGTTTGCAGTAACCTGAAACTTGTTTGTTTTGATGACGGGCGCTATTTAAGTTGAACTGTTGTCACTGCTCGTTGCGGGAGCATTAGCTCACACTGTGTTTATCGTGGATTTATCGTACCCATATGGTTTTTTACGGTTCTTCACACGGTTGGATTACCTGTTGCTGGTTTGGCTCCGGTTTGGCTCTGCTGGATTATCACTTTTTCTCCTCGGCTTTCGACTATCACTTTTCGCCATGGTTTGCCCCGGCAGACCATTGCCCCTCTGCGTTTCTGCCCGCCTGGACTTTCCTGGTCGCGGTCCTCACCTTTGTATGGCTGTGCGACTGCGACCGCTGTGTGTAAGTGGCCTTATCTCTGCTGTCGGCCCTGCTTGTCAGGTTATTAGCCTTGCTTAGCTATTGTAGCTTAGCTTAGCTCAGCTTAGCTTAGCTGCTTCAGAGTCTCATAGCTCTCCGCTAACCCGTACTGCTAATCCGGTCGCTACTGCTAGCCTTTATCGCTTCCTGGTTGCTACCGCTAGCCTGTATAGCTCTCCTTACTTCCGGTCACTACTGCTAGCCTCTATAGCTCCCCCGTTTCTACCTCTAGCCTGTGTAGCTCTCAGTTTCTTCCGGTCTCTACTGCTAGCCTCTAAATCTCCCCGATTGCTACCGCTAGCCTGTATAGCTGTCGTTTTCTTCCGGTCACTACTGCTAGCCTCTAAAGCTTCGTGGTTGCTACCACTAGCCTGTCTAGCTCTCTGTTTCTTCCGATCACTACTGCTAGCCTCTATAACTTGCTGATTGCCTGTATAGCTCTCCGTTCCTTTCGGTCGCTACTGCTAGCTGTGTTGTTGTTGATCGCTGTGTAATCCTGGGTTGTCATAGTTATTATTATTATTATTATTATTATTATTATTATTATTATTATCACTCCTACCATTAGTATCACTACCGTTGTTGCATTCCTGTTTTCTTTGCTGGCACTGTGGTTGTTGTTGTTAGTTCTCATTATTAATGTTATCTTCGTCATAGTGTTATTATTATCACTATTGCATCGGTTACTATTGCCTTAGTTTGGGACATTTGTAAATGAAACTCTGTGTTGGGCTGGAACCTCGCATATCTCCTGCTTTCGCCTAAGCTTCCATGTAACATACTTAGACCAACGCAGAGAACGAGGAGTCGCCAGATCGTCTTGCCACGTTCCTGGTATCTGTGTGTTCACCATTAGCTCTGACTTACTCCTGGCTATTCCGAGATTTCCTTTGGCCTCCGTGCCGCTTATGTTTACTTTTTCCCAACCAGTTACACTCTGTCTTTTTCCGATGTCAGTTCCCGTCGGTCCGCTTGTTGCTGTCCACCTCCGCCTGGCTCCGGTCTCCTCTGAGAAAGGCTTTCTCCTGGATCCTTGGCTTGCTTCCAGCTTCACTCCCCGGCTGTGGTACCTCAGCCTCCCTGTAGACGGACTCTCTCCCCTGGAAACATGCTTCGCCGCTGCCGCACTCTTCCTGGTTCCCATTTTCTGTTATGCTGGTTCCCTGGACTCGACCCTGTTTCATCACGGTTTTCTTTTTCTGTTTTTTGAGTTGCAGATTTTGATTCTTGTGTTAATAAATTACACTGACTTTTATCTATCCGGTTCTGGCTGTGTCTCTGCATTTTGGTTTCCTTTCCTTGGTTATCTTAGAGGATCTAGTCACAGATTCTAACAGTATGATCTGGCCATAACATGGAACCCATGGATTCACAGTCAGCCAGTCAGTTGCCACTCGGGGAAATTTTCATTTGACAAGAAAATTGGCTGTCTCAGTATGTTAAAATTTTGCAGACACTATCTGACTCTAACTTTCTACTCAGTACTCAGGTTACCACCTTGACCTGTAAAATCAACGAGCTTCTTTTGCACTCTCTCCAGGCTTCTAATGTACCTCCCAGAACCAGGAGTCAGACTTCCCCCATGTCCGACAGTCAAGGGACCCCCATGAGCCCGACACCAGCGACATCCAGCCTCGTCGGATCCTCTGCACTTTCTCTGAGCCACTCCAGATCCCAACACTCATCTCTGCTTGCCACTGTTGGTACCACCTACACTCACCCTGAACCCATCTCCAGAGATTTGTCCAAGTGTCATGGGTTCTTTCTCCAGTGTGGGCTGGTCTTTGAGCAGTCACCTGTGGCCTTTTCCACTGATGTCAGAAAGGTAACATATATTGTTGGTGTCCTTCATCCGTTGGTTTCGGGCCGTGTTCAATCACCCTAACCACGGGGAAGCGGCGTCGAGCCGTCTCAGCAGCTTGTGCCAGGTCTCACGTTTCGTGGTCGATTACTCTGTCGAGTTCTGGTCACTAGCTGCTGACTCCGGATGGAACGAGCCCGCTCTCTGTAAGGCGTTCTGGAAGGGGCTGTCTGAGCAACTTAAGGATGAATTTTCAGTCTGTGATGATCTCACAGACCTGCAAGCCATTGTGGATCTGGCGATTCCCCTTTCTCCAGACCAGACCCACCAAGGCTGAGCCCAATTGTCCGGAAACTCCAGAGCTCATGCAGCTGGGAAGCATGCCATGACAGAGCACACCAGGCATCGGGAGAGTGGCCTGTGCATCTACTGTGGCCAGCCCAGCCACTTCCTACGTGCCTGTCCTGTCTGTCCCAAACAAGCAGGCCCTTCAGCGAGGGTGGGTGTGTTGTTGAGCCCAGTTCTGGATCCTCCCACCAGCAGCAACTCCTCTGTCAGTCCCCACTGTCATCCACATCCCCGGGGTCTCCTTCCCTCTGGAATCCCTCGTAGACTCTGGGTCTACGGGGAACCTTGTGGACCAAGGGTTGGCCTCTCAGCTGGGGATAAATCTCTTTAGATGCCCCGTAGGGTCCACGCCCTCAATGGCAAGCCACTTGCACCCATTACCCATCGCACTTCTCCTGTATTACTGTTCGTCTCTGGAAACCACCATGACAAGATCTCTTTCTCTATAGTCAGCTCTCCTTTGTCCCCGCTTGTGGTCAGACGCTGGCTTGTTCAGCACATCCTCATCATTGACTGGAGATGAGGCAGAATCTCCGGTTAGCGCGAGCCCTGCCTTGAGGGCTGTCTGCATTCCACCACTACCGCCACTGGTCCCAGCAGTCACACTTCTCAGCCTGAAGAGCTCCCAGATCTCTCCTGTGTCCCCAAGTAATACCACGACCCCCTTTAGGTGTTTTGCAAGGATAGAGCCAGGAGCCTTCCTCCACACTGCCTGTTTGACTGTGAGACCAGGAGAGAAGTGCTATGGAAGAGTACATCACGGACTGCCTGGCTTCTGGGTTCATTCGACCGTACATGTTGCCCATAGGGGCAGGTTTTTTCTTCCTTGGCCAAGAAGGACGGCAGTCTTCGTCCCTGCATAGATTATTGAGGTTTGAATGAGACCACCAATCATAACAAACACCCCTTGCCTCTCCTTACCACAGCATTCGACCTTTTCCAGGGCACTGTTGGACCTACGTAATGCATATCACTTCGTACGAAACCGAGAAGGTGATGAATAGAAGACTGCTTTCAATATCCCTCTTGGCCACTATGAGTATCAGGTAATGCCTTTCAGCCTCACTGATGCCCCTGCTGTGTTTCAGGCCTTAATTAATGATGTGCTTAGGGATTACCTGAATCGCTTTTTGTTCATGTGTCTGGATGATATTCTGATTTTTTCCAGAACTAAGGAGGACCATATCAGGCACGTCCGATAGGTCCTCACCCGGTTGGAGGAGAACTGCCTCCAAGTGAAGGCCGAGAAGTGTGAGTGTCACGTGGAGACAGTCTCGTTCTTGGGCTTTATCATCCAGAGAGAGTGCATCAAGGTGGATCCGGTGAAGATTCAGGCTGTTGCAGAGTGGCCCTCTCCCCTGGGATGTAAGGAACTGCAACGGTTTCTAAGCTTCGTCAACTTTTACCGCCGTTTTATCCGGGATTACAGTAAGGTCATGGCGCCCCCACACAACTCACCTCCACCAGCCCTTGCCACTGGACTCCAGAAGCTGACCAGGCCTTCAGGAAGCTCAAGACCCTGTTTATCTCCTCCCCTGTCCTCGTTCAGCCAGATCCGAAGTGTCAGTTCATTGTGGAGTTGGATACTTCAGATTCCGGTGTGGCCCGGACAATAAACTGCACCCCTACGTCTTCTTCTCGCGCTGCTTATCCCCAGTGGAGAGCAATTATGACTTCGGGAACCGTGAGTTGCTGGCCGTCAAACTGGCCTTAGAAGAGTGGCGATACTGGCTTGAGGGTTCTGAGCTGACCGACCACAAGAACCTGACCTATGTACGGTTGGCCAAGAGGACTCTTGCAAGGCCTGCTGGGCCCTCTTCTTTTCCACCCGGGTCATCGACGGCGGCCCGCCATTCACAGTCCACCATCTGTTGAATGCCCGGCGTTGGGGCCGTGGTACCCAGTACCTCGTCAATTGGGAGGGTTATGGCCCCGAGGAGCGCTCTTAGGTTCCTGCTTCCGCCATGCTACATAAATCACTTATTCGCAATTTCCACAGGGTCAACCCTGACAAGCCCCATTGATCGCCAGGTGGCTATAGTTGAGGGGAGGGTACTGTCAGGGTTCGCCCTGTTCTGCCCGCTTTTCGTTTTGGTTCGTTTTTTTATCACCCAGTCCCTTACCTCTTGTCTGTTTTTGTTTTGGTTTTTCCGAGTGCGGCGTGTGTGTGTTGTTGTGCTGTTCCATCATGGTTTTCTTTTTCTGTTTTTTGAGTTGCAGTTCTTGATTCTAGTGTTAATAAATTAATCTGTCTTTTATCTATCCGGTTCTGGCTGTGTCTCTGCATTTTGGGTTCCATTCCCTGGTTATCTTAGAGGATCTAGTCACAGATCCTAACAACATGTCCCACCGGAGGATTGTGGGCGATGTAGTGCAGATTGCCCACAGCGGAGTTGAATGCAAGGAAAACCGGAGGTTTGCAGGCGATCTGAGTTGTCATCAGGCTGCTGGAGATTGGGGTCGCCATCGGGCTGCTGGAAATCTGGGTCACCGTCTGGAACGGAAGTCGTCATCACTGGCTCTGGAACGTAAGTCGTCGTCACGGAAGTCATCACTGTCTCTGGAAAGGGAGTCGCTGTCTCTGGCTCTGGAATGGAAGTTGCCGTTACTGTCTCTGGAATGGAAGTCGCCATCACTCACTCTGGAACAGACGTCACCTTTGTGAATGCACTACAACACTTTCAGCGTCAGTCCAGAAGATGTCAATTCCAGAGTTCCAGAGTACTTTTCCTGTTCACTTCCTTGTCTGGCTTTTTCATTCCAGGTTTGCCTTGGCTCCCATGTGCTCTGGTCTCCTATCATGGTTTGGTTCCTGCTCTTTGTCTTAGTTTCCCAGTCTCTGTTTCCTTGTGTTTTTTCTGGTTTTCTCTGTTTTTTTGTCCCATGTTTTAGCTTTGTCTCATTTCTAGCCTTTCTGTTTGTTTAGTTAGCCTGTTTGCTTGTTAGCCTGTTAGCTTAGTGTGTGTGTTCTTTGTTAGCATTAATAAATAAGCTCCTGTCTCTTTCACTTACATCTGCCTCCCTTGTCCTTCCGTGCCATGAGTGTGATATTAAGAACCAGAAAATAAGCATGTAACTTTTGGTAAGGACTTGTTACCATTATTTTACTATTTTTAACCAACTCGTACATCTACAATTATTGATTTATTACTTTGTAACAACTAGGAAATTGATTAATTTATGTGTAAATACAACATGTTACCATATCATTACCCACTTATTACCAATCTGTAAAGTAACTGAATGTGTTCTTTTTTCTTGAAGAATTGGTCAAGTGCTGTTTCTTGTAGATTTCAATTGTCAAATTTCATCAGTCTACAGATTTCTTGTTGGATAAGGTAAGTCTTACAAAGTAGGTTCAAAGATGCCATTGACAACCTGTGTTTTTTATCCCCGCACACCTTAGAAAGCACCTTGCCAAACTTGGTGAATTTCATGCTTCATCATGTAGGCCTACTGCTAGTAGTAGAATATTCGAGGAGCAGCAGGTTTTATTCTGGAGTAATTAAAACATCTACAATTGTCAGGTGGGGCCCAGTTAGACTAGTATATGATCTGGAAAGTACGTGTAATGTGACAAAAGGTGAGGATTTTCACAGGGTGTGATGTTATTTTCTACTGGTACTTTACATGGTTAAGTATATTGCTGGAAGATATGTTGAATGTTTGTAACCACAGGACCATACAGTGGTGCTTGAAAGTTTGTTAACCCTTTAGAATTTTCTATATTTCTGCATAAATATGACTAATATTTATAAATATAAAACAATCATCAGATTTCACACAAGTCCTAAAAGTAGATAAAAAGAACCCAGTTAAACAAATGATACAAAAATATTGTAGTTGGCCATTTATTTAGAGGAAAATTATCAAATATTACATATTAGTGAGTGGCAACAGAATGTGAACCTCTAGGATTAGCAGTTAATTTGAAGGTGAAATTAGAGTCAGGTGTGTTCAATCAATGGGATGACAATCAGGTGTGAGTGGGCACCCTGTTTTATTTAAAGAACAGGGATCTTTCTTTCTGTGTTGTGAAGGTCTGACCTTCACAACACATGTTTGTGAAAGTGTATCATGGCATGAACAAGAGAGATTTCTGATGACTTCAGAAAAAGAGTTGTTGATGTTCATCAGGCTGGAAAAGGTTATAAAACCATCTCTAAAGAGTTTGGACTCCACCAATCCACTGTCAGACAGATTGTGTACAAATGGAGGAAATTCAAGACCATTGTTTCCGTCCCCAGTAGTGGTCGACCAACGAAGATCACTCCAAGAGCAAGGCATATAATAGTTGGTGAGGTCACAGAGGACGACAGGGTAACTTCTAAGCAACTGAAGTCCTCTCTCACATTGGCTAATGTTAATGTTCGTGAGTCCACCATCAGAAGAACACTGAACAACAATGGTGTGCATGGCAGGGTTGCAAAGACAAACCTACTGCTCTCCAAAAATAACTTTATGGTTTAATAGAACTTTCTGGTTTAAAAGAAAAGTGTTATGTTTGCATAAAGGAAAACACTGCATTCCGGCATAAGAACCTTATCTCATGTGTGAAACATGGTGCTGGTAGTATTAAGGATTGGGCCTGTTTTGTTTCATCTGGACCAGGACAGCTTGCCATCATTGATGGAACAATGAATTCTGATTTACATTAGAGAATTCAAAAGGAAAATGTCAGAATATCTGTCCATGAACTGAACCTCAAAAGAAGGTGGGTCATTCAGGAAGACAACGATCATAAGCACACAAGTCATTATAACCAAAGAATGGTTAAAGAAGAATAAAGTTAATGTTTTGAAATGTCCAAGTCAAGGTCCTGATCTTAATCCAATCAAAATGTTGTGGAAGGGCCTGAAGCGAGCAGTTAATAAATGGGCTAAAATTCTTCCAAGCCGGACTGCAGGACTGATCAACAGTTATCGGAAACATTTAGTTGCAGTTATTGCAACTGTAGGGTTTTTATGTCTGAGATTATCAGAGCTCTTATTAACGCTCTGCGCTCTATAACCAAAGACGGAAATAGGACGCAGTCGAAGGATAGATACGTGTTATTATTTTTATGATCTGATTCCAAATTATATGTAGTTTTCAGATGTGTGGGGTAAAGAGCCCCAGCATTCAACTTTAATAGTTATATCCTATTAATATGTTACTCTAGTTCAGAGGCTCATACCGACGTGAAAACTCAGTGTATATTATATAACGCAATATTACACCTTATTTAAGTCTGTCAGAGGTCAGTTACAACATGTCTAGTGTATTAATGCATTAAGTTAGTTCAGAGATTTTTTATCAACATGCCAGCTAGAATCGTATCAAGATCTAGTCTTTTACATATGACAGAGGTTGACCTAAACATGTCCAACTATACAGCTTTCAAGAGATCTGTTATTACACATACATTACCTGTCTGAGAAAGGACTACTAGAAGACTAATATAAAGAAAGGAGTAACAGTAAATTTATTATAAAAGACAGATCATAATAATACAGAACACAGAAGGTAAAGACATCACAAATAATATAAACTTACAAGAGATGATGGTTCGTGATGGTAACGAGTGTCGACCTCTCGAAAGTTCGCTCAAGTCGTTCGTGAAATCTTAACTAAAAAGCCTTTACTGGTTCTGTAGCTACATTTCTTTATACTATACGTTTGATCTAATCAAAAGGACAAAGTTATCACATGGGTGTCAGCTGACTGTAACAATATGTAATTTGCATACAGGTTGGTGTGTGTCTTGACAGCTGCCGAAAAAATTTAGCGGTGACCCCAGTCTGTGTGGCACATTTTTTTTGGCAGTGCTCAGTTTATCTTACAGGACCAGAGCTTGACTGGGCAGAGACCCACTGGTCCCGGTTGTTGGAGGGAACTTATGACCAGCTCATTAGTGAGTTGTGAGACAGGTTTGGTCTTTCTGCTGTCTCCAAGCAGGAGTCCACCAGTCGCCCGGTCTGATCTGTGTTAGCTGGCCTTGTGTTAGATCCCCAGCTGACAAGCAGCTGGAAGGTTCGTGGCAAGCACCGGTTCGCGACTAATCATCTGGAATTTAAGCCTGCTAGCCTTGTAGTAAAGCCCGCTAGCTCAATACTAGAGCCAATAGCGGTGGATGTCGGTGTTTCAGACCAACGCTAGCTCAGTGTTAGAGCCAATAGCGGTGGGTATTAGAGTTTCTGAACACGCTAGCTCAGTAAAAGAGCCGAAAGCCTCTTGTTATGGTGTTTCTGAACTCGCTAGCTCAGTTGTTGAGCCGATAACGTGTCGTCATGGTGTTTCTGAATAGCCGATAGCATAAAAAGTATGTGTTTCTGAACTCACTAGCTCCGTTATTGAGCCGAGAGCGTCTTGTTATGGTAATTCTGAACATGCTAGCTCAGTATTAGAGCCGATAGCGTCTCGTTATTGTAATTCTGAACACGCTAGCTCAGTTGTAGAGCCTATAGCGGTGGATGTTCATGTTTCTGACCTCACTAGCTCAGAAATAGAGCTGAGAACATCCCTTAGTTTTGTGTCTAGGCACGCTAACTCACTACTAGAGCCGATAACATTGTATAGTTTGGTTGCCGAATTATGTCTGAGTACGCTACACCACGGACATTCGTGCCAACACCAGCACCACGGACATTCGTGCCGATTCCTGTGCCACGGACATTTGCGCCATGGACATTAGCTTCTGTTCCGAATCCAGCGCCGAGGAGGTTTACTCCAGATCCAGCACCAAGGAGGTCTGCTCCAGTAGTCGTGCCGAGGGCGACTGATCCTGTAGCCATGCGAAGGGCAGGGGTTCTTGTTCCAGCACCAAGGGTGTTGGTTCCTGTGTCAAGCTTGTCTGTTTCAGGATCTGTGCCAGCACCGAGGGTGACAGATCCAGTAGCCGTGCCGAGGGCGACTGATCCTGTAGCCGTGCCAAGGGCAGGGGTTCTTGTTCCAGCACTGAGGGTGTTGGTTCCTGTGCCAAGATTGTCTGTTCCAGGAACTGTGCCAGCACCAAGGGCGATTGAGCCGGTTCCCGTGCTGAGGGGATTCGTTCCAGATCCAGTGCTGAGGAGGAAGGTTCCAGTAGTAGCTCCGAGGTATGCTCTAGTTCCAGTTCCAACGGCGAGGGTGGCTATCCTGGTCCAGAAGCGTGCACCGAGGGCGTCTGTGCCAGAGGCGGTGGGTTCGAGAGAGGTCTTGCCAGAGGCCGTGAGTTAGAGAGAGGCCTTGCCAGAGGTCGGGAATTTGAGAGAGGCCTTGCCAGAGGCCGTGTGTTCGAGGAAGGCCTTGCCAGAGGTCGTGTGTTCGAGGGAGGCCTTGCCAGAGGTCGTGTCTTTGAGGGAGGCCTTGCCAGAGGTCGTGTCTTTGAGGGGTGGGGGGGGGGTGGGGTGTTATGTGGAAGACCCCATGCTGTTTGAGAATGACCGCACCTTTAGTTTGAGGAAATGACATTCCTCAGTCCAGGCAAATGGTGTCATATACGGTCAAAAATGAGTGTCCATTCTGTGCATTATCATGCAACCATTGTCTCACCATCTTGGTCTCCTTGAAATATGGATCTCACAGATACCAAACATAACATAGACACACATACATTCTGAAACAAAATAGCATCTGCCACATAGTAGTCCAGGCCTTACATTTATAGGATCATTGCATTTTTCCTACAAATCCCCCCTCAGGGACATCTAAAAACAGAGTGGTCCTAAAACCTGTGTGGCAGTCATAGATGAATGGAGTGTGGCGATGCCTCTTTGAAAATAACAGCACTGTATGCACAGTAGTATGCTGAACAAGACGCACCCTCTGAAGGTCCAGTCCCATCATATGTAAGTGTACTGTGCAGACAGGGTGGACGAGCTGGTTAGGATGCTGGTTGTCCGCTCAGCTAGGTTCACTTCCACCTGTGCCAGACTTAGGTGGTACTTGGTCCTCTCGATGACCTGCTGCACTAGTTGAACTGTGTCTGTCAGAGTGTTTGTGTCCTTCTCATAAAAAGTGTCTTGCTACCATGGAGAGATGTCAGAGTCCATAGGCACTTGGCTCAGAATGTCCAGTTGTCCCACAGTTATCGGAAACATTTAGTTGCCGTTATTGCTGCACAGGGGGGTCACACCAGATACTGAAAGCAAAGGTTCACATACTTTTGCAACTCACTCATATGTAACATTGGATCATTTTCCTAAATAAATAATTGACCAAGTATAATATTTTTATGTCATTTGTTTAGGTGGGTTGTCTTTATCTACTTTTAGGACTTGTGTGAAAATCTGATAATGTTTTAGGTCATATTTATGCAGAAATATAGAACATTCTAAAGGGTTCACAAACTTTCAAGAACCACTGTATAAAATGTGCTCACTCATAAGAATTTAGGACACATTGGAAATGCAGCTGCAAAAACAGGATTAAATTAGAACGGTGTAATTAGCATTTGAATTTGAATAAACTCCAGGGTAGCCTGCCATGCATTTAGAGAGCCTGGATCTGCTAATTTACTGTCTTTGAACAGAATGGAGTATTTTGTGCTGTTGTTGGTGAATGGGGGATGAATGGGTGGTCTAATGGATTGGGTTGTTTATAGCTCATGTTTGAGGCAGGACTGGATTAATTGATGGATATACTGAAGGTGAAATCAGTGATGGTTAGTTACATACTCCCAAAAGAGCTCTTTCAACAAAGAACACTCCCACATCCCAGTACACCACCATCATGCAAGTCCTCATTACTAAGATTACTCATAGACATATGTAATGTATTTGGCATTTTAAGCTTTACTTTATTTTGGTCAATACGCATAAATATCTTTGTTAAAAGATCTGCTTTTCTGCTGCAGTGTACTAATGCGTTATGCAGCTTGAACGGTACTAACCCAGCCCTATTGTTAATATGTGAACAGCAGAGAATGAAGAAAATTACGAAGTGTAGAAATGGCTCATCTGTTTCTAGCAAGAGTCACAGCAGCCCCTGCAGGATAGAAGTGGAATTGAGTCTTTAGATGTGTAATCTGCACTACTTAAATGTCACACTCATTCACACACAACGAGAGATAAATCTGTACTGCAGTTTACACAGAAAAAACAATCCTATATCTTCAGTGCACACTGATTGCTTTTATCTTGATTATTAAGTGGTTGTCCTAAACATGCATGTAGTTTATACCTATGCAAACGAACATAGTATCTTGCTTGAAGGTGCAAGATTGGAATTACTAAATGGACAGGTCTGTTCAAACACTATCTATGATTTATTATTTAGATTTTGAAACAATTTTAGTGGGCAACAGTTCAAATGAACTTACTGTAGTAAAGAAAAATTAAAACTCTTTCTTGGTGGTGTTTTGGAACATGTCATTTCACATGAACTCTATATAATAGCATAATCATACATATTCTACTCAAATATGATTGTTTTGCCCCTTGCAAGCATGTTTTAGAACGCGTTGGTGACGGGGCTGATAATTAGTAGCTACATGCCCACAGGCATTTCTTCCTTAATACACAATTTGAAAAGTTATCATTATTTATATTGACAATTATAAAAGTTGTCAGTTTGGCTGTTTAAACCCTTCCAGTGACTGGTATTAATTTGGCTACATCAGGAGACAATATAGAGAGTGCTTACTTATATGTATTAGTTTTTAAGAATTGTAAAAAAAAAAAAAAAAAACATTTTTCCTTAGGACATGAAGGAATGCAAACCAGCATTTTAATTCAGGCTTTATCTGTTTGTTCGGGATATTTGTATTTATAGCATGTAAAAGATGGTGGCTTCAGACTTAAATTACATTCTGTTTCTCTGTGTAAAACTATCCACTGTGGATAGGGCTTAATAGGCTGCATTATTTTTGGAAAGGACTTTTGACTTCAGGTACCTGAGTATACCTGCACTGAGCCTCATTTTTAGGGATAGTGCGTAGGTTTGAAATGCTAGGTCTGCTAAACTGGAATTTTCTGTTTATCCATTACACTGATATATTTAAATGCATACACAGTGTTAAGTAATGTTTGAACAAGGGAAACAGCATCGTCATAAAGCATGGCACTTCTTATATCTTTGTTGAAGGAAGTTTACTCAGTTTCAGGGGCTGAATTTTGAATTGTTAATGTTGCATCAGGCTATTCACGACAGGTTACAGTGACAATAGCCAGACAATTTTTACTGGACCAATGTAGTTCAACCAATTAAACTTGCACGTGTTTGGATTTTGGGAAGAAACCGCAGTATCCGGAGTAAATCTAAGCAGACATGGGGAGGATATGCAAACTCCACACAGATATAGTGCCAGTTCGGGATCAAACTTTGCATATATGGACGTGAGGTCATCTTTCTAAATTCTTGTGCCACTGTACCAACCCTCAGTTCATAAAAGGATGCCTTACCACTTTTTAATATTTGATGAATACTGAAAAATCATACAATTCCTTTCAGTTTTAATTACATTATCGTACTATCCTCATCTAAAACCAATCCTAGCTAAATACAACTATAGTGTTACGGTTCGCCATATTAAAATGATGACGAACTGTGAAAACAAAAGAAAAAGGGATTTAAGGACCCAAGTTAGCTCCAGATGGAATAGGTGAACCAAAATATAAATAAATAAAAGAAACATTGGTGCACAAAAAAAGAAGAATAAATAAAGCTAACTCGGTGGCTGGGAATTTAACCCTGGATGGATGTCGGTACAAGGTGAATAAAACGAACGCGCAACCAGAACACTGAGGAGAAAATGAACAAATAACTAACCAAAACGAGTTTCTAAGGGGGGCTAACATCAACCTGCACGCACGAGCCCAAAATGGGGGGGGGGGGGGGGGGGGTTGTTAGGGTTAACTGCGTTATTCGACGGGACGCGCAGGTGCAGAATGGCGCTCAGGCAAGGAAAGCGGAAGCGATCACTCAGAAGCGATAGCTAAAAAACAGAAAACAAATGCACAGAAACTTGCCCTACGCTATTGCCAATCCCTAGCAAATCTTACCTCGGGCCTCCTGACCCTGCGAAAACTGAGCCCCTTAACGTCAGTGCCAAAGCAAACTGACAGGTCTCCGCAATAGCGCCGTATTTGCACAGTAAAAGTGCAATTGCATTACCTCTGAGGATCACAACCGATAGCTGAGCCAATGCTGGCCTCTGGCGTCAGCTTGGCGGAATCCCCACTGTGCTGGGGGGGGTTCTAACATATAGTGTTCATTTTTATATTCTTCAGTGCAGATCTCCCTTGTAATGACATTCCTAGCAGAATCTTCACTTACCAGTATAGTTATTGATCTCTGTATTCATGTTTGTCTGAATATGTGTCACCTACACTGTATCATTATATTCTTTCTGGCTTTATGCTTCTGTAAGGAAAGGCCCTCATTACAAGTTCTCATTGCTTGATAATTGAGATACTATTGATGTAGTCAGCTGTAAACTGCATGACACTGTTCTTGGTATAGCTTGGTATTTCTTGGTATATCTTTGCAAAGTGCCTAGCATGTCCTTTAACTACAGAAAGAACAATTCCTATCAATTTCTTGATGCTGCTACAGATACTAAAGGATGCTGGTGTTAATAGCCTCAGGGGGCAAGTATAAAAAGGAACTGAAGATTGGCAAAGCAGGTATGTTTCAAGATACCCCGAGGTTCTGCAGGGTATCTTTCACACTGTTGCATCAGGTCTGATTAAAGCTGAATGTGAGCTGCAGAGAAGTAGACAGGAAAGTGAGGTTTGAAAGTGACAGTTCCTGAATCCCTGTCTTCTAGTCGTCTCCCTCTTCTTCTTTATTAGCATCAGTTTACTGAGAACAATATTGGCAAAGCATTACAACAATGTTATATATATATATATATATATATATATATATATATATATATATATATACATACACACACACACACACACACACACACAGTGGGACAAAAAAGTATTTAGTCAGTCACTGATTGTGCAAATTTTCCTACTTAGAAAGATGATAGAGGTCTGTAATTTTCATCATAGGTACACTTCAACTATGAGAGACAAAATCAGTAAAATCCAGGAAAACACTGAAAGATTTTTAAAGAATTTAATTGTAAGTCATGATGGAACATAAGGATTTGTTCACTCACAAACAAGCAAGATTTCTGGCTCTCACAGACCTCTAACTTCTTCTTTAAGAAGCTCTTCTGTCCTCCACTTGTTACCTATATTAATGGCACCTGTTTGACCTCGTAATCTGTATAAAATACACCTGTCCACAGCCTCAAACAGTCAGACTCCAAACTCAACCATGGTCAAGACCAAAGAGCTGTCGAAGGACACCAGGAAGAAAATTGTAGACCTGCAGCAGGCTGTGAAGAGTGAATCTACAATAGGCAAGTAGGTGGGTGTGAATAAATCAACTGTGGGAGCGATTGTAAGACGTACAAGACCACTGATAATCTCCCTTGATCTGGGGCTCCAGACAAGATCTCATCCGGTATGGTCAAAATGATCCTGAGAATGGTGAGCAAAAATCCCTGAACTACATGGAGGGACCTGATGAATGACCTGCAGAGAGCTTGACCAAACTAACAAAGGCTATCATCAGTAGCACACTATGCCGAAAGGAACTCATATCCTGTGGGCTGTCCATGCTCGGAAACCATCAAACCTGACTGAACTGGAGATGTTTCTAAAGCAGAATGGTCCAAAGCACCTTCAACCAGAATCCAGACTGGAAGCTGTAGGAAGCGTTTAGCGGCTATTATTTCTACAAAAGGAGGATCTACTAAATATTGATGTAATTTTTCTGTTGGGGTGCCCAAATTTATGCACCTGCCTAATTTTGTTTGAATAATTACTGCACACTTTCTGTAAATCCTATAAACTTTTTTTCACTTCTCAAATATCACTGTGTTCATCTGCTATATGATATATTTAACTCAAGTTGCTGATTTATAAACTAAAATCATGAAAATTATCAGGGGTGCCCAAACTTTTTCATACGACTGTGTGTATGTATATATATATATATATATATATATATATATATATATATATATATATATATATTAGTGGTGCATCAAAGCTTGAAAGTTTGTGAAACCTTTAGAATTTTATATAGTTCTGCATAAATGTGACCTAAAACATCATCAGATTTCACATAAGTCCTTAAAGTAGATAAAGAGAACACAGTTAAACAAATGAGACAAATCTATTACACTTGGTCATTTATTTATTGAGGAAAATGATCATATTTTACATATTAGTGAGTGGCCAAAGTATATGAACCTTTAGGATTAGCAGTTCATTTGAAGGTGGAATTAGAGTCAGAGTCAGTTTTCAGTCAATAGGATGACAATCAGATGTGGGTGGGCACAAAGAACAGGGACCTATCAAAGGCTGCTCTTCACAACACATTTTTGGAAGTGTATCGTGGCACAAACAAAGGAGCTTTCTGAAGACCTCTGAAAAAGAGTTGTGTTTGCTCATCCGGCTGGGAAAGGTCCAGCCGGATGGAAAACCATCTCTAAAGAGTTTGGGCTCCACCAATTCACAGTTAGACAGACTGTGTACAAATGGAGTAAATTCACGACCATTGTTACCCTCCCCAGAAGTGGTTGACCAACAAAGATCTCTCCAATAGCAAGGTGTGTAATAGTTGGCGAGGTCACATCAGAAGAACACTGAACAACAATGGTCTGCATGGCAGGGCTGCGAATAGAAAGCCACTGCAGTTTGCTAAAGAAAGTCTCTGCAGTTTGCTAAAGATCAAGCCAGAAGGCTGTTGGAAAATGTTTTTTGGACAGATTGGACCAAAATAGAGCTTTTTGGTTTAAAAGAAAAGTTTTATGTATGGAGAAAAGAAAACACTGCATTCCAGCATAAAAACCGTATCCCATCTGTGAAACATGGTGGTGGTAGAATCATGGTATGGGCATGTTTTGCTGCATCTGGGACAGGACAGCTTGCAATCATTGATGGAACAATAAATTCTGAATTATATGAGAGAATTCTAAAGTAAAATCAGAACATTTGTCCCTGAACTGAATCTCAAGAGAAGGTGGGTCATGCATCAAGACAACAACCCTAAGCACACAAGTCGTTCTACCAACGAATTGTTAAAGAAGAAATTAGATAATGTTTTGTAATGGCCAAGTCATGACCTTAATCCAATCGAAATGTTGTGAAAGGACCTGAAGGGAGGAGTTAATGTGAGGAAACTCACCAACATCCCAGAGTCCCAGAAGCTGTTCATTATGGAAGAATGGGCTAAAATTCCTCCAAGCTGGTGTGCAGAACTGATCAACAGTTACAGGAAATGTTTAGCTGCAGTTATTGCCACACAGTGAGGCCACACCAGACACGGAAAGCAGAATTTCACATACTTTTGCCACTCACTAATATGTTGGAATAGTTTCTTCAATAAATAAATGACCAAGTATAATATTTTGTCTCATTTGTTTAAGTGGGTTGTCTTTATCTACTTTTAGGATTTGTGTGACACCTAACTCTAATTTCACCTTTAAATTAACTGCTAATCCTAGAGGTTCACATACTTTTGCCACTCACTAATATGTAATATTGGATCATTTTCCTCAATAAATAATTGACTAAGCATAATATTTTTGTCTCATTTGTATAACTGGGTTCCCTTTATCTACTTTTAGGACTTGTGTGAAAATCTGATGATGTTTTATGTCATATTTGTGCAGAAATACAGAAATTTCTAAAGGGTTCAAAAATTTAAGCACAACTGTGTATGTATGTGTGTATATATATATATATATATATATAGTTCAGTTATTCCTGAAAAGGGAAAGCTGGTGACTAGCCAGTATCATTGAACGCAAAGCAGGAACAACCTTAGACAGAGTGCCAGTACATCACTATATCCAAGTCAGTTTACCCATGTGGACACAGGGACAACATGCAAACTCCACACAGAAAGGACACAGACCACTCCACCTGGGATTGAACCCAGGACCTTCTCACTGTGAGGTGACAGTGCTACCCACAGAGGGATCATGCCACCCAGTTTGAGAAAATTACATGCTTGAGAAAATTATTGAAAAGTTTCAATTTGTTTCTCAAATAAAGGCTGTAATGGATTTGCGACTTTTTGTGATTTGGCTTGTTTTGTATTGTTGAAAAAGTTATGGAGGTCCCTCGAAAAATGTAATCTTAATGTCAGCTTATGTTGATCTGAAATCTCAATGTACTTTTCTGTGTTTATGCTGCCATTACAGAAGTGTAAGTTAGCTTTGCCAAGGGCACTGACACAACCCCATACCATGACATACCCTGGCTTTTGGACTTGTTGCTGATAGAAGTTTGAATGGTCTTTTTCGTAGTCCATTTTGTCAAAAAAGATTTGGAATTGTCAGGGATCACTCTCTGGTCACCAATGGCCAGGAGTTATTTCGGTTTGGTGGCGTGAGCTGCAGCAGCGCAATCGGGCATGCGTCAGCCCTTCCCGGGCTTATTATGGTTTAGTGGCGACACCTGTTGGTGAGCCCTTATATGCACACCTACGGGGCTCACTCGGTGTCACTACATCTTTCCACATGCTCATGGCAAGAGAAGGACGCACACACGCGCACGCTGCTGCCTTCTTTCTCAGACGGCTTTTCATTTTTCTTTGTTATTTTTATTTTGTCATTTTTATTTGTTATATCAGGGACAGCGGTACGTTCTGGGGGTATCAAGACCCTCAGAGGTGGGCTACCAGGAGGTAGCTTGGTAAATAGGGCCCTAGATAGGGTAGGGTCAGCCTTTTGTTTGTTTTTCTTTTACTTTTACCGAGCTCCTCCAGCTGTTCTGAGCCTCGCCCCGCCATCTCGCACTCACGCCATCGCACCCCCTCGCCACGATCGGAGGGAAACTTTATCTCCCCGCGATCGCACTTGAAGAGGATGCAGTGTTTATTGACCTCGTCCTCTTCACTCCCCGCGTCCGTGCCACAGACACATAGGTGCTGTTTATCATTATTTGTGTGGCACGCGACCGCAGAAGCTCCGTTTGGGCTCTGCACACTGCGCATGCGCGGGCTCAAAGCGCTGTCCGTGCATCGGAGGCACGCTGTAAGCGCACACTGAATAGCTGCCTCATACGCGTACAGCGTACATTTTCTTTTATTTTTTTAAATTTGTTTATTATATCTTCGGTTCAGTTTCCTTTAATTTATTTAATTTTATTTTAGTTATAATCACCAACTGGAGTTAACTGCACTTGGGTCCCAACCCATTTATATTTTTTGTTTATACAGTTCGTCAATTTGGAGGTCCAATTTGGAGGTCCCCAGTCCCCACGCTCTGCGGGCTTGTTTACCCAGCTCTCAGCTGGCTTTTGGGGGGGCATTCTGTGACTACGGCCGAGTCACCCTTTTTTCCATCCTGACGCCTCCCAAATTGCCCAGCCCTAGCCGCCGTAACCGTCGCCGTCCATCTGGGGTCCAGGTAGTTCTGGATGTGCCAACTGTCTACTTGCACCCCCAGCCACTTATTCCTGTCTCTGAACCAACCAGCATTTTTAACATCATTCAAGGATCCCGGGGGGTTCAGGAATATGTTGCTGAATTCATTGCCCTGGCTGAGGTAAATGGCTTACATGGGCTGTCCCTCATTGAGCCATTTAGATTAGGTCTCAATGAGGATGTGGAAATCGAGCTGTGCTTCCTCCCACCCGCCTCTTCCCTTGACAACCTGTTCGAGCTGGCCAGGTTGGTGGAGATCCACCTCGAACAGCATGCGAGGAAGAGGACGGGCCTCCTTTTTAACAACTCGAGTCTGGTCTCATGCCTGGGCATTTAGCACAGCCAAGCCCCGTTCACGAGCATGCCACGCCCATAAGCTCGGAAAGTGAGCATTTAGCGCCCCCTAGCTCTGAACCTGGGCTCGCCGTGCTCATAAGCTTCGCACCTGGGCAGTTTGACCCCGTGCCTGAACATTTAGCACTCCCTAGCTCTGTACTTGGGCTCGCCTCTGTTAGCCCCACATCTGAGCACGAAAGCTCCATGCCTGGGCATTTAGCGCCGCCAAGCCCCATTCACGAGCATGCCGCACTCGTAAGCTTGGAAAGTGAGCATTTAGCGTCCCTTAGCTCTGAACCTGGGCTCGCCGCGCATGTAAGCTCGTCGAGCTCTGCCCCTGAGCCACTGTTCTCCGCCTCTGAGTTGCTGAGTTCCGCTCCCCAGCCGTCAGCGCTCAGTTCTGCCCTCAAGCTGGTCAGGTTGGTTTCTGAGCCCAGCTTGGGCATTATACCGGTCATGACCTGCCCTACTCTCCTCTTCAGCCCCTTTTTCAAGGCCTTTCCGGCCTACTGGTGCCTCTCTGTGCGCCATACCCTCAACCCCGAGCGGGTGAGAGAGGTTAGGGGAGGGGTTTATTCCGCTTAGGGGGGTCGGGATGACGTCACTTGGGGTGATGGGGGACTGTCAGGGATCACTCTCTGACCGCTAATGGCCAGGAGTTATCCCGGTTTAACTGCGTGAGCTGCAGCAGCGCGATCATGCGTGCGTCAGCCCTTCCTGGGCTTATTATGGTTTAGTGGCGATACCTGCGGGTGCCCCTTATAAGCACAACTTTGGGGCGTCATTTCTTTTATATGGCGAACTGTAACAGGAATACAGATTTGTCTCACCGCAATACATATTTCCACTGTGGAGATTCTATGCCCACTCTGCTCAGGATTCTGCTTTTGTACCAAATCTTGATTACATCACCCACTGACATCACCTCTTTAAAATCATATTATTATCATTATTTAGTTTTTTTTTTACCTGATTATGAAAAGTATAATAATGGATAATATAAAACTATAGCATATAACATATATCTTGTAAATGAACATACTACAATAACATGCTAATATACAGTGGGGCTTGAAAGTTTGCGAACCCTTTAGAATTTTCTATATTTCTGCATAAATATGACCTAAAACATCATCAGATTTTCACACAAGTCCTAAAAGTAGATAAAGAGAGTGGCAAAAGTATGTGAACCTTTACTTTCAGTATCTGTTGTGACCCCACTGTGCAGCAATAACTGCAACTAAATGTTTCCTGTAACTGTTTATCAGTCCTGCACACTGGCTTGGAGGAATTTTAGCTCGTTTCTCTGTACAGAACAGCTCTGTAGAGAACTCTCGGATTTTGGTGTTTCCTCACATTAACTGCACACTTCAGGTCCTTTCACAACATTTCGATTGGATTAAGATGAGGACTTTGGCTTGGCCATTCCAAAAGATTAAATTTGTTCTTCTTTAACCATTCTTTGGTAGAACGACTTGTGTGCTTAGGGTCGTTGTCCTTGCTGCTTGACCTACCTTCTCCTGAGATTCAGTTCATGGACAGATGTCCTGACATTTTACTTTATAATTATTTGATATAATTCAGAATTCATTGTTCCATCAATGATGGCAAGCCGTCCTGGTCCAAAACAGGCCCAAAAACCATGATACCACCATGTTTCACAGACGGGATAAGGTTCTTATGCTGAAATGCAGTGTTTTCCTTTTTCCAAACATAACACTTTTCTTTTAACCAAAAAGTTCTATTTTTGTCTTATCTGTCCACAAAACATTCTTGCAATAGCCTTGTCCATGTGATCTTTAGCAAACTGCAGACGAGCAGCAATGTCCTTTTTGGAGAGCAGTGGCTTTCTCCTTGCAACCCTGCCATGCACACCATTGTTGTTCAGTGTTCTTCTGATGGTGGACTCATAAACAATAACATTAGGCAATGTGAGAGAGGTATTGAGTAGCTTAGACGTTACCCTGGCGTCCTTTGTGACCTCGCCAACTATTACATGCCTTTCTCTTGAAGTGATCTTTGATGGTTCTCTTGGGGATGGTAATAATGGTGTTGAATTTCCTCCATTTGTACACAATCTGTCTGACTGTGGATTAGTGGAGTCCAAACTCTTTAGAGATGATTTTGTAACCTTCTCCTGATGAGCATCAACAGCTTGTTTTCTGAGGTTCTCAGAAATATCCTTTGTTCGTGACATGATACACTTCCACAAAAGTGTTGTGAAGAGTAGACGTTGATAGATCCCTGTATTTTTAAATACAACAGGGTGCCCACTCACACCTGATTGTCATCCCATTGACTGAAAACACTGACTCTAATTTCACCTTCAAATCAACTGCTAATTCTAGAGGTTCGCATACTTTTGCCACTCACTAAAATGTAATTTTGGATTATTTTCCTCACTAAAGAAATTACCAGGTATAATATTTTTGACTTTTTATTTAACTGAGTTCTCTTTATCTACTTTTAGGACTTGTGTGAAAATTTATTTAAGCAGATTTACATATTTAAGCAGAAATATAGAAAATTCTAAAGGGTTCACAAACTTTCAAGCACTACTGTGTGCATATCGGCATTATGTTGTTTAGTACATCACTGTAGGATGTGTTACGGCTCGGGGTACGGGCCGTGGGAAAAGACAGGGTTTAGGACCCAAGTTCAGAGGTCCCCCTTCAGAATTCAGTGTAATGAGGGAGAGAATAGGAAAAAGGGAAAGCTGTACACTTCCATTCCCTGAGAAGGAAGGGCAGCTGAAGGCCAACTGAACTGCTGGCGGCTGGGATCAAATTGAGGATCCTCGCGTTCAGGGGCAAACACACTACTGACGTGCCACACAGGTGATGACATCAGCGCAGCACAAAACGTGGAAAAATGAAACGGCAAAAACTAGCGCCGTGGTTAGCAGACTCAAACATAAACATGTAAAGGGAGAGGTAACATCTCTCGCAAAACAAAAGCTCACGCCGAAAAGACGGTGTGGCCACAATAAGCGATTAAACGTGATATTAGCAAATAAGGAAGCTGCGTAGCATACAGCTGCACAAGTGGGGAACACCATTGGCGTGCGGGAGATCCACGCAGGCACAGAGCGAAGCCGAGCGAAGCTCACTCGTGCTAGTGGAAAAGGCGAGCACAAAAGCTCTAAATGCCGAGGGGAAAAAACTCTCCTACCTTGGCTGGGATGAACAGAATTAAAACGCTTCGGCAGGGCGACCAAATAGGTCCAAAGCCATGTGCTGTTAAATAAGGAAGTGCGAACACCTGCGGGAAATTGGACTGCAAGTGCATGGAGCTGCTGTGAGAAAGGGGAGAATCTTTCCTTAGCCTAGAGCCTAGACCCTGACAGTTTACCTCGAGCTTCTACACTCAACCTAAGTGGCCCCCTTTGCAGGACCACCCATACTGGTAACCCTAACAGGGAGAGAAAGAAAGGCCTTGGGACACTGCATGCAAACAACTAACTAAATGTAGCGAGTAGTGAGAGTGACTTTTTATGACCGAGCAACAGGTGCACCTGGTCCCCGCAGATTGGGGGGTGTGGGCGCCGAGCACTGTCGGCACATGCATGCAGGTCTAGGCTTGGCATGTTCAGTGAGCCGACGCCACCCTCTAGTGTTGGAAGCGGGGGTTCTAACAGGATCTTTTTCAACTGGAAAGTTTTGATGACATGGCATGCTCAACTGGAGGATGGAGGTAGTTACTGCCCTCTGATGGGGTCTGAGTAATGGTGTAAGGGCTGGAACTGATGACGGAATAACTGCTTGAGAGGAGTCAAAGCAGAGGAACATATTAGGGTGGGACTGGAATGGAGGAACATCTTAATGTGGAACTGGAATGGAGGAAAACCTTAGTGTGTGGGCTGGATCTGGTACCAGAACAATTGATTTGTTTGAGTCGAAACACAATTCATGATTCAAGAGTCACGAGTCACGATGTACACAGTAATTCAGGTTCACAATAGCTCTCACAGAACAACTGCGACATTCAGACAGTAGGGTCAGCATTTGGCATAAATAACATGAAAGCATGGATCCATCTAGCCCTGTAGTGGTGTAATGGTCTGGGGGATATTTTCTTGGCACACTTTGGACCTCTTAATACTAATTGAGCATTCTTTAAATGCCACAGCCTGCCTGAGTATTGTTACTGACCATGTCCATCAATTTATTACCTCAGTGTACCCATTTTCTACTTACAGTAAAATAACGTCACAAACCTCAAATAATCTCAAACTAGTTTCTTGAACATGACAATGATTTTGGTGTACTCAAATGGTCTCTACAGTCACCAGATCTCAACCCAATAGAGCACCTTTGGGATGCCGTGGAATGGGAGATTCACAACAGGGATGTGCAGCCGACAAATCTGCAGCAATTGTGTGTTGTTGTCATGCCAATATGAATCAAACAATGTTCCCGGTACTTTGTAGAATCTACACCATGAAAAATGACGGCAGTTCTGAAGGCAAAAGTGGGTTTAACCTGGTTCTAGCAGGATGCACCTAATAAAGTGGCCGGTGAGTGAAGATCAGCCCTCTATGAATGAGTAAATAACATGCATAAATGTTAGTTATTATAGACTCAGGCACAGATTTAAGAAAAATTGTTGAATGTGCAGAATTGGCACAAACAATATTTATGTTCTGTAAAAGGCTAAATTATTAATTAAAGAGTTTGTCAGTGTAATATGGAGGTACCCCTCGTCGGCAATCAGATCACCTGATTTGAAATAGACCCAGCCCTCTTACTTCGAAGAACAGTGAAACTTGGGATCCTGCACCTGGTGAAATGAGAGGTAATTCAGGGGAATACACACAGAGACAGGAAACTGCAAAGCACGACCATCAGGACTTTATGAACACCAGCCGTGCCAGCAAACAGGCCTGGAGTTTTTGTGAACCAGGGACTCAAGAGGGCTATACTTTAAGCAGTACTTGAAAATGCAGCTATATAACCACCAGTTCTCAATACTGAGCTTCTCTGGTTTAAATCCTGCCTCTGGCCAGGTCAAGTCTGTCAGTGTCACGGTTTGCCATGGACAGGGGTGTTACGCGCCTCCTGGTCACCGGGTGGCGATCTGGACTTGGACAATTGGTTTGCAAAGCCGCCGAGGGAGAAGCTGGGATGCTTACCGTAATGACTTACAGCTGTATACAGGACTATTTAAACAGCATCCCGGCTCCCCCTCGGCGCGGGGAATTATCGAGGGATACCTCATCTGGAATGTTATGACGGTTAGTGGTCATTCGGCGGTTAAAGCCCGCTTTATCTTGGTTGTCAGCTTTAGGCTGTAGCGTGTTCAGTCGGCGGTTAACGCCCGCTTTATCCAGGTTGTCAGCTTTAGGCTGTAGCGTGTTCTTTCGGCGGTTTAAACCCGCATTTCTCTCGGTGGTCAGCTTTAGGCTTGTAGCGTGTGTTTCGGCGTACAGTTTCGGCGGTTAAAGCCCGCTTTATCTAGGTCGTCAGCTTTAGGTGTAGCGTGTTCATTTCGGCCGGCCAAAGCCCGCATTATCTAGGTTGTCGGCTGTATGCTGTTGCGTGTTTTGTTCTGCGGTTAAGCCCGCAGTAGTAGTTATGGTTGTTTTGGTTTCTCCTGTCCTGTGATACCCCTATCATTTAAATAAACCATCCATGGTCATTTATATTGAACCTGCGCACGTCTCCTGCTTGCCGGTCGGCACCCGTCGTGACAGAATTCCCCGCCACACAATGGAGACGGGCAGGTTCTGGCGTTACCCCCGGTCAAATTAGACAAAGGTGCCCGTACCCGATGGAATATGATGGTGACCCCCTCAAGTACGGGTCTCTTTTGGTCCAATGTCCCACTACTTGCGGTCTAAGCCTTTTTTTCCGAGTATTGAGCGGGTGTTTTTTCGTTTACTGGCGTTTTGACGGGGGACCAGCGTATGCTATGGGCGTTGAATAACCGGTTCCAAGCTGGAATCTGGTACTTGCCTTCAGCTTTTTGAGAGCCTTTGGGAGAGATTTAGTCCTGCTACTCTGATCAAGCCTGGTAATTTGAGGGCCTTGCTGACTGGTTTTTGTACCGTGCCAGGTAGACCACTCATGCGCCAGTTTGCGAGACGCTCAACCCGTGAATTGCAGGAAGGGACTGGCCAGGTGCAGGCGAGCGTCCCGTGTCTCTGTTTCTGAATCAAGCAAATCCGGTACCAGTAGAGTCTGGTTGATTCAGACCACACTCATCCTTAGTAGTTGAACCTCCAGTTGTGGAGATTTGTAATTCGGGACCGCACTAGCCGTGTAGTGGAGTCTATAGCGTCGCGTTATGGTGTGATGGAACCTCGCTGGTGAGGGTGCCAAACACCAGCACCACGGACACTCGTGGCCCAGTCCAGCCACCACGGACACTCGTGCCCAGTCCAGCACCCACGGACACTCGTGCCCAGTCCTGCACCACGGACACTTGTGCCCAGTCCGGTTCACGGACATTTCGTGCCTGGTCCCGTCCTCTCTGTTGCAGTTCCAGGGCCGCCTCCAGGGAGACCCGTTCTGAGGTCGTCCCTGATCACGTCGTCGACCCTGCTGTCAAGCATCACGTCGTCGACCCTGCTGTCAGCATCACGTCGTCGACCCTTGCTGTACAAGCCATCACGTCGTCGGACCCTGCTGTCAAGCATCACGTAGTCGACCCTGCTGTCAAGCATCACGTCGTCGACCCTGCTGTCAAGCATCACGTCGTCGGACCCTGCTGTCAAGCATCAACGTCGTCGACCCTGCTGTCAAGCATCACGTCGGTCGACCCTGCCTGTCAAGCATCACGTCGTCGACCCTGCTGTCAAGCATCACGTCGTCGACCCTGCTGTCAAGCATCACGTCGTCGACCCTGCTGTCAAGCATCACGTCGTCGACCCTGCTGTCAAGCATCACGTCGTCGACCCTGTGTCAAGCATCACGTCGTCGACCCTGCTGTCAAGGCATCACGTCGTCCTCGACCCTGATGTCAAGCATCACGTCGTCCTCGACCCTGCTGTCAAGCATTCACGTCGTCCTTTCGAACCCTGCTGTCAAGCATCACGTCGTCCTCGACCCTGCTGACAAGCATCACGTCGTCCACGGGACTCAGCTCTGCAGCCACTCGTCGTCCACGACTCAGCTCTGCAGCCACTCGTCGTCCACGACTCAGCTCTGCAGCCACTCGTCGTCCACGACTCAGCTCTTTTCCCCCTGCAGCCACACGTCGTCCACGACTCAGCTCTGCAGCCACACGTCGTCCACGACTCAAGCTCTGCAGGCCACACGTCGTCCACGACTCAGCTCTGCAGCCACCACGTCGTCCACGACTCAAGCTCTGCAGCCACACGTCGTCCACGACTCAGCTCTGCAGCCACACGTCGTCCACGGACTCAGCTCTGCAGCCACACGTCGTCCACGACTCAGCTCTGCAGCCCACACGTCGTCCACGACTCAGCTCTGCAGCCACACGTCGTCCACGAACTCCGCCTCTGCAGCCACTCGTCGTCCACGACTCCGCTCTGCAGCCACACGTCGTCCACGACTCCGCTCTGCAGCCACTCGTCGTCCACGACTCGCTCTCTGCAGCCACTCGTCGTCCACGACTCCGCTCTGCAGCCACTCGTCGTCCACGACTCCGCTCTCTGCAAGCCACTCGTCGTCCACGACTCCGCTCTGCAGCCACTCGTCGTCCACGGGACTCCGCTCTGCAGCCACTCGTCGTCCACGACTCCGCTTCTGCAGCCACTCGTCGTCCACGACTCAGCTCTGCCAGCCACACGTCGTCCACGACTCAGCTCTGCAGCCACCCACGTCGTCCACGACTCAGCTCTGAGCCACCACGTCGTCCACGACCTCAGCTCTGCAGCCACACGTCGTCCACGACTCAGCTCTCGCAGGCCACAATCGTCACGATCAGCTATGCAGCCACTCGTCGTCCACGACTCAGCTCTGCAGCCATCGTCGTCCACGACTCAGCTCTGCAGCCACACGTCGTCCACGACTCAGCTCTGCAGCCACACACGTCGTCCACGACTCAGCTCTGCAGCCAACACGTCGTCCACGACTCAGCTCTGCAGCCCACACGTCGTCCACGACTCAGCTCTGCAGCCACACGTCGTCCACGACTCAGCTCTGCAGCAACACGTCGTCCACGACTCAGCTCTGCAGGCCACACGTCGTCACAAGGGGGACTCAGCTCTGCAGCCACTCGTCGTCCACGACTCAGCTCTGCAGCCACTCGTCGTCCACGACTCAGCTCTGCAGCCACTCGTCGCCACGACTCAGCTCCTGCAGCCACACGTCGTCCACGACTCAGCTCTGCAGCCACACGTCGTCCACGACTCCGCTCTGCAGCCACTCGTCGTCCACGGGGACTCCGCTCTGCAGCCACTCGTCGTCCACGACTCCGCTCTGCAAGCCACTAGTCGTCCACGGACTCGCTCTGCAGGCCCAAACCTTTTCGGGGGGGGTTTCGTCCACGACTCCGCTCTGCAGCCACTCGTCGTCCACGACTCAGCTCTGCAGCCACACGTCGTCCACGACTCAAGCTCTGCAGCCACACGTCGTCCACGACTCAGCTCTGCAGCCAAAAAACACGTCGTCCACGACTCAGCTCTGCAGCCACACGTCGTCCACGACTCAGCTCTGCAGCCACAACGTCGTTCCACGACTCAGCTCTGCAGCCACACGTCGTCCACGACTCAGCTCTGCAGCCACACGTCGTCCACGACTCAGCTCTGCAGCCACACGTCGGTCCACGGACTCAGCTCTGCAGCCACACACGTCGTCCACGACTCCGCTCTGCAGCCACACGTCGTCCAGACTCCGCTCTGCAGCCACACGTCGTCCACGACTCAGCTCTGCAGCCCACACGTCGTCCACGACTCCAGCTCTGCAGCCACACGTCGTCCACGGACTCAGCTCTGCAGCCACACGTCGTCCACGACTCAGCTCTGCAGCCACACGTCGTCCACGACTCACGCCTCTGCAGCCACACGTCGTCCACGACTCAGCTCTGCAGCCACACGTCGTCCACGACTCAGCTCTGCAGCCACACGTCGTCCACGACTCCGCTCTGCAGCCACTCGTCCGTCCACGACTCCGCTCTGTGCAGCCACAACGTCGTCCACGACTCCGCTCTGCAGCCACTCGTCGTCCACGACTCCGCTCTGCAGCCACTCGTCGTCCACGACTCTGCTCTGCAGCCAATCGTCGTCCACGACTCCGCTCTGCAGCCACTCGTCGTCCACGACTCCGCTCTGCAGCCACTCGTCGTCCACGACTCCGCTCTGCAGCCACTCGTCGTCCACGACTCCGCTCTGCAGCCACTCGTCGTCCACGACTCGCTCTGCAGCCACTCGTCGTCCACGACTCCGCTCTGCAGCCATTCGTCGTCCACGACTCCGCTCTGCAGGCCACCGTCGTCCACGACTCCGCTCTGCAGCCACACGTCGTCCACGACTTTGCTGACAAGCGTCGCCACGTCGGCTCTGCTGTCAAGCGTCGCCACGTCGACACGGCTGTCAAGCGTCGCCTCGTCGGCTCTGCTCACAAGCATCGCCTCGTCGGCTCTGCTGTCAAGCGTCGCCTCGTCGGCTCTGCTGTCAAGCGTCGCCGCGTCGTCTCTGCTCACAAGCGTCGCCGCGTCGTCTCTGCTCACAAGCGTCGCCGCGTCGTCTCTGCTCACAAGCGTCGCCTCGTCGTCTCTGCTGTCAAGCGTCGCCTCGTCGTCTCTGCTCACAAGCGTCGCCTCGTCGTCTCTGCTGTCAGGCACGGCCGCCTCGTTTCTGCTGCCAGGCACGGCCGCCTCGTTGTCTCTGCTCTCAGGCACGGCCGCCTCGTCCTTTCTGCCCGTCTGCCTCTCGTCGTCGACTCTGCCCGTCTGCCTCTCGTCGTCGACTCTGCTTGTCTTCCAGGGGCCCTGTTGGGGGCCGTCCGGCTCCCGGAGGCCTTGTTGGCCGCACCGTGTTGCTTTGCCGCATTTCCCCCCAGGTTCCGTCTGGAGAGGAAGCCCCCTGACGGGCCGATTGGGAACTGTTGGGCCCTTATTTTAAGGGGCCCTGGCTCCGTCTCGGGCCCCTTGGGCGGGGGCTATGTCACGGTTTGCCATGGACAGGGGTGTTACGCGCCTCCTGGTCACCGGGTGGCGATCTGGACTTGGACAATTTGTTTGCAAAGCCGCCGAGGGAGAAGCTGGGATTCTTACCGTAATGACTTACAGCTGTATACAGGACTATTTAAACAGCATCCTGGCTCCCCCTCGGCGCGGGGAATTATCGAGGGATACCTCATCTGGAATGTTATGACGGTTAGTGGTCATTCGGCGGTTAAAGCCCGCTTTATCTTGGTTGTCAGCTTTAGGCTGTAGCGTGTTCAGTCGGCGGTTAACGCCCGCTTTATCCAGGTTGTCAGCTTTAGGCTGTAGCGTGTTCTTTTGGCGGTTAAAGCCCGCTTTCTCTCGGTTGTCAGCTTTAGGCTGTAGCGTGTTGTTTCGGCGGTTAAAGCCCGCTTTATCCAGGTTGTCAGCTTTTTAGGCTTGTAGCGTTGTTCTTTGGCGGTTAAAAGCCCGCTTTTCTCTCGGTTGTCAGCTTTAGGCTGTAGCGTGTTGTTTCGGCGGTTAAAGCCCGCTTTATCTAGGTCGTCAGCTTTAGGCTGTAGCGTGTTCATTCGGCGGCCAAAGCCCGCATTATCTAGGTTGTCGGCTGTATGCTGTTGCGTGTTTTGTTCTGCGGTTAAGCCCGCAGTAGTTATGGTTGTTTTGGTTTCTCCTGTCCTGTGATACCCTATCATTTAAATAAACCATCATGGTCATTTATATTGAACCTGCGCACGTCTCCTGCTTGCCGGTCGGCACCCGTCGTGACAGTCAGTTATGGAGCGGAGTTTTGGTTCTTGGCACCTCTGTTAAGTCCTGAATCACTGGATTACTCCTTTGTTGTTGTTGTGGTTACTTTTGTTGTTATTGCTATTGCTATTTTTAAGCAATTAATAATTTAGGCAACTACTTTTTATTTTTCAAACTGCGTAGTGAGAAGGAAGTGGGGCACTAATGACCCCAATTGTCCAACAACTGGCGGAATCCCATACCATGCACACTTCTCCAGGAGGTTACCCGCAACCTTGCATCATATACCACAGAAATGATTAACATGTCATTGACATCAGGCTTTTTTTCCTTCTTTCTTCAAGATGGCTCGAGTTTTACCTCCACTGAAGAGATCATCATCTAACCAGTGTTAATTTTGACAGGAAATTTTGATTTATTTTTAGTCATAGTCTTTTGACCAAAATGTAATTTAGTTTTAGTCGTAATTTAGTCATCTGAATTGTTTTTAGTTTTAGTCTAGTTTTAGTCGACTGTTATATTAAGATTATAGGTGACTAAATGTACAATAGATTCAGTTGACTAAAATATGAAATGTAAAGGTTGCAATACATAAATGCTTTTTAACATTTCTTTTGAATTATATGCATGCATTGATAACTGTCACGGATCCCCCCCTAGACCTCCACTTGTTACGCCCCTCCTCGTCACTAGGGGCAACCTGGACTGCGTTGCATGCGGTGCTCCACCGGACAGTGGGGCACCAGAATAAGAAGCTGATGAATGACCTGCAGAGAGCTGGGACCAAAGTAACAAGGCTACCATCAGTAACACACTATGCCAAGAGGAACTCAGATCCTGCAGTGTCAGCCGTGTCCCCCTGCTTAAGCCAGTACATGTCCAGGCCCATCTGAAGTTTGCCAGAGAGCATATGGATGATCCAGAAGAGGATTGAGAGAATAGCATGTGGTCAGATGAATCCAAAATAGAACTTTTTGGTAAAAACTCAACTTGCCATGTTTGGAGAAAGAAGAATTCTGAGTTGCACCATACCTACTGGGAAGCATGGGGATGGAAACCTCATGCTTTGGAGCTGTTTTTCTGCAAAGGGGACAGGACAACTGATCTGTGTTAAGGGAAAAATGAACGGGGCCATGTAGTGTGAGATTTTAGGCCCAAACCTCCTTCCATCAGTGAGAGCATTGAAAATGGAACGTGGTTGGGTCTTCCAGCATGACAATGATCCCAAACACACCGCTTGGGCAACGAAGGAGTGGCTCTGTAAAAAGCATTTCAAGGTCCTGGAGTGGCCTAGCCAGTCTCCAGACCTCAACCCAATAGAAAATTTGTGGAGGGAGTTGAAAGTCCGTGTTGCCCTGAAACATCACTGCTCTAGAGGAGATTTGCATAGAGGAATGGCCCAAAATACCAGCTACAGTGTGTGCAAAGCTGGTGAAGACTTACAGGAAACGTTTGACCTCTGTCATTGCCAACAAAGCTTATGTTACACCATTTAGGTAAGGGTAGTTTAAATGCAGTTTCAGGATGTTATGCTAGCAGATGTCATTTGAACTTTGTATTTTTTACCGGAGATAGCTGCCACACACTATTTACAAAGTGTCTTGTTTTCCTTCATCAAATGAAAAATGTGTCCATGTATCAACTCTTCCTTCTTCCAGGTGTTGACATTGTCGAACTGGTTTCATGAGAAACAGTACAGAGGCTAGTTGTACGGTATTCCCAGGGTTAGATCAAATGTGTGCATCTTATCACACTACTGATAGGATCACTACCCAACTCGTCCCTTTCCACATATGCTGAAGTAGTTATGATTGGATCTTTTCCTTATTTGTCCCTAAGTTCCACAAAAATAAATCATATGATTGGATGTCATCTCTGCCAATTATTTTCGTCTCGTTTTTAATGTTTTATCTTGTTGATAAACGTGTCAATTCATTTCGTCCTAGTTTTTTCTATTCTAATTTAGTCGTCTCATTTTCATTAGAAAAAAGGGTCGCTGATGAAAACTATGACGGAAATAATTCGTCAACAAAATTAACACGGCACCTAACCCAGATGACATGTCCAACACCAGACCTCTTTCACTCTTTCCATTACTGTCTACAATCAGATTCTCATCTCCATAACTTGGGGGCCATGCACTTGGATGGTTCTCTTCATACTTAGGCCCACTAGCTCTGTAACTGAGCATGCCATGCCTCATAGCTCTGTAGATGAGCCGTTAGCATTCTGTAGCTCAGTACCGGAGCAGTTCGCATTCCATAGTTCATTAGCTGAGCAAGTTAGCCCTGTATTTGACCACGTTAGCTCAGTACCTGTGCCGATAGTGTCCAGTAGCCTTGAATTTGAGCACGCTAGCTTAGTACCTAAGCCGATAGTGTCTAGTAGCCTAGAGTTTGTGTATGTTTGTTCCATATTTGAGCGCGCTAGCTTCGAGTCTGAGCCCGCTGCACCTCATAGTTCCGTAGATGAACTGTTAGAGCCCTGTAGCCTAGTACCGGAGCAGTTAGCATCTGGTGGTCCAGTATTCCAGCAAGGTAGCTCCATGTGTGAGCACATTAACCCCATGTAGTAGCCATTAGCACACCGTAGCCCCATGTGTGAGCATCTTAACATTCAAGTATGCAAGCCTTTTAGATGAGCAAGTTAACTTCGTGGATGAGCCATTACTGCCCCCTAGCTCAGTACCTGAGTCGTTAGTGCCCGCTAGCTCAGTACCTGAGCCGTTAGTGCCTGCTAGCTCGATACCTGAGCCATTAACGCCCGCTAGCTCAGTATCTGAGTTGTTAGTGCCCTGTAGCTCAGTACCTGACCTGTTAGCACTTACAAGCTCAGAATCTAAACGGCTGCTCAGTACAGAGGTCCGAAGTGCCGCTTGTCTCTGTATCTGAGCCTGCCGCATCCTTTAGTTCCGTATTAGAGCATGTTGGTGCTGTACCTGAATTAGTTGGGTACGTGTCTGAATCGTTAGCTTTGTATCGTTTTGAATCTGAGCGCAACGCACCCTCTGGTTCCATAGTTGTTCCACAGTGTTAGCTCCGTTCATGAGTTGATTCTATGTCTGAATCGTTAGCATCATTCAATTCCGTATCCGAGCGCACCACACCTTTTGGTTTCATGTCTGAGTTCGTTAACTCCGTTTCCATGCAGGTTGCACCTCCTAGCCCCGTGGACGCACTGTTGGTGTTGTTTAGTTTCGTATCTGAGTGCACTGCACCCTTTATTTTTCTGTCTGAGCATGTTAGTTACGAATCTGAGTTAGTAGACCCCATTTCTGCGCTCATCATGCTTCCTAACCCTGTAGATGCCCTGTTAGCATCGAGTAGCTCCGAGCCCGAGCATGCCATGTTTGTTAGTTTTGTACCTGAATCCATCGCGTCACCTAGCCTCATATCTGTTAGCGTCATGGAATAGCTCAGTACCAGAAAGCGTTGTGACTCTCAGTAGGTTATCAAAGCCCATCACACCGATTCTGGCACCACAGACATTTGCACCAAGGATGTCAGCAACCCTGCCAGTGCCGAGGAAGTCAGCGCCAGTGCCTGTTCCGATGAAATTTGTGCCTGTACCTGCACAGAGAAGATTAGTCACAGAGACTGTCCCAATGCCTATCCAGGACATGTCATGTTTTCAGGCTTTCCCAGAGGCTGTCTGCTCCAGAGAGGCCTTCCCAGAGGCCGTCTGCTCCCGAGAGGCCTTCCCAGAGGCCATCTGCTCCCGAGAGGCCTTTCTAGAGGTCGTCTGCTCCCAAGAGGCCTTCCCAGAGGCTGTCCGCTCCCGAGAGGCCTTGCAAGAGGATGTCGGCTCTTGAGAAGTCTTCTGAGAGGCTGTCCGCTCCCGAGAGGCCTTTCCAGAGGCTGTCTGCTCCCGAGAGGCCTTCCAAGAGGCCGGCCGCTCCCGGGAGGCCTTCCCAGAGCCTGCATATCCAGAGGGTATTTTCCAGATGCCGTCCATTTCAGACGGGCCTTCCCAGAGGTTGTCCGTTCCAGATGGGCCTTCCCAGAGGCTGTCCGTTCCAGCAGGGCCTTCCCAGAGGTCCTCCATTCCAGAGGGGCCTTTCCAGAGGCCTTCTGTTCCAGAAGAGCCTTTCCAGAGGCCGTCCATTCCAGCGGGGCCTTTCCAGAGGACCTCCATTCCAGAGGGGCCTTCCCAGAGGCCTTCCGTTCCAGAGGGCCCTTCCCAGAGGCCGTCCATTCCAGCAGGGCCTTCCCAGAAGTCCTCCGTTCAAGTGCCTGTGCCGTGGTCATCCGTTCCAGTGCCTGTGCCGAGGTCGTCCATTCCAGACGGGCCTTCCAGAGGTCGTCTGTTCCAGTGGGGCCTTCCCAGAGGCCATCCGTTCCAGCGGGGCCTTCCCAGAGGTCCTCCTTTCCAGAGGAGCCTTCCCAAAGGCCGTCCGTTCCAGAGGGGCCTTCCCAGAGGCTGTCCGTTCCAGCGGGGCCTTCCCAGAGGCCGTCCGTTCCAGCGGGGCCTTCCCAGAGGCCGTCCATTCCAGAGGGGCCTTCCCAGAGGTCCTCTGTTCAAGTGCCTGAGCCGAGGTCATCTGTTCCAGTGCCTGTGCCGTGGTCGTCCGTTCCAGTGCCTGTTCCGACGTTGTCCATTCCAGATGGGCCTTCCCAGTGGCTGTCCATTCCAGCAGGGCCTTTCCAGAAGTCCTCCGTTCAAGTGCCTGTGCCGTGGTCATCCGTTCCAGTGCCTGTGCCGTGGTCGTCCATTCCAGTTCCTGTGCCGAGGTCGTCTGTTCCAGTAGTGCCTTGCCAGAGGCCTTTTCCTGTGAGGACCGGCTTGAGGATGTCCGGAACGCACTGCCTCACCGTGTGGCTAAGCTGGACCCTTGTCCTCCTTCCGGCCTCCCGCCACCCACACATGTCAGTTGTGGTTGCCCTGACGTCAGGTGCCTGGTGGCGACCATTTCCCTCCTAGGGGTCGCCCCAAGAGGAAGCCCCTAGACTGCTAAGCGCCCTGTTGGGGCTTGTGAGAGTCCAAGGACGGACTCTGTGGCTCACAACTCCCCCACGGCTCTAAAGATGGCCACGGATTAATGCGCTGCTGTTCCTCATTTTGTTTTTGGACTTCACTGGTTTATGGACTAATTGCTACCGCACGCAGCTGGATTGTGTTTACTTAAGAGGCCGTCCACTTCGAAGAGGCCTTCCCAGAGGCCATCCATCCCAGTGAGGCCTTTCCAGAGGTCGTCCGTTCCAGTGGGGCCTTCCCAGAGGCCATCCGTTCCAGCGGGGCCTTCCCAGAGATCCTACGTTCCAGAGGAGCCTTCACAGAGGCCGTCCGTTCCAGAGGGGCCTTCCCAGAGGCCGTCCGTTCCAGCGGCGCCTTCCCAGAGTCCAAACATTCCAGCTGGGCCTTCCCAGAGGTCCTCCGTTTCAAAGGGGCCTTCCCAGAGGTCCTCCGTTCCAGAGGGACCTTCCCAGAGGTCCTCTGTTCCAGTGCTAGTGCCGAGGTCGTCCATTCCAGTGCCAGTCAAGAGGTCGTCCATTCCAGTGCCTGTGGTGAGGTCGTCCATTCTAGTGCCTGTGCTGTGGTCGTCCGTTCTAGTGGGACCTTGCCAGAGGCCACCTTTTCCTGTGAGTACTATTTTGAGGATGTCCGGAGCGCACTGCCTTGCCGTGTGGACGAGCTGGACCCTTACCTTCTTTCTGGCTTCCCGCGACCCGCCCGTGTCAGATGTGGTTGCCCTGACATTCAAGTGCATTTCCCTCCTAGGGGTCACCCCGAGAGGAAGCCCCCGGACTGTGCTAAACACCCCGGGTGGGCTTGTGATGGGGGGGGGGGGGTCATGGGGTTGTACTGTCAGGATCCGTGCCCTGCCCTCGTTTTGCTTTTGTTTTTGCGGTCGGGGGGCGAGCAGGACTACATTTCCCACAACTCCCCATGACTCTAAATATGGCTGCGAATAACGCATGGCTGTTCCTCGTTTTGTTTTTGGACTTTTTTATTGGTTTATGGACTAATTGCTACTGCACACAGCTGTGATTGTGTCTACTTAAGTTCTTCAGTTTCCTGGTTGCATTGAGGCAGCATTATCTCAGCGTCCGCCTTGTCTCGCCTCGCCTAGTCCAAGTTTGTTTGTATCTGTTTCCGTTCAGCCCCCATGGCAGGTTTCATTTTTGTTAGCAGTGTTTGATCTTGGTTCAGTTGTTTGTTTTCTGCCCTTTTGTATTATTGTGAACTAAACCTTTTATTTTACTGGAAACCTGCATCTTCGTCTGCCCTCACTACACCACATCCTAACACACTCTGCTCTATGACTGCAGGTAAAGGAGAAATCAAATTGGTGAAATAAGTTCTTTTTAGATCATTAGATAATGTTAATTGAAAAAAGTAAGTAGTAGAATGTGTGGACTTTTGTTGTTGTAAAGAATAATTAAGATTAATTGCAGCAGAGCCGGCGGCATAAGGCGCAAGGCAGGAATAAGCTTAGATTTTGTGCAAATCCATCATAAGTCAAACACACACTCCGCGATCCTGTTCAGGATTAAATGGAGAAGAAATTGAATAAATGAATGAATGAATGAATGAATGACATGAAATGTTCGTTCGTTAAATTAAACTGAGTTGTTTAATTTCAGTGAAATGTTGCAAAGGTTTGTGGCAGTGTTTAATTAACAGTACATTAATTTCATAATAATTAATAAACCAGTTGTAATTAATAATTAAATACAAATAATATTTAAATAAAAATGGTTGTATGAATTGTATGGCTAAGTTTTTAAACCTTTTTAAAACTTGAAAGATTGCTGAAACATTGCCTGTCATCTTATGGTTCTACAAATGTCTTATTTCATGTTTTATAGTAACCTGAAAGATAATTAAATAGAATATATTTGAATTGATGTCTTAATTACAACAATCATTGATTTCCTTAATTCAATCATCATTTTGGTGCATTAGAGAGTGCATTGTTTCTGATTTAAATCAAAACCTGCCTTTATACTGACCTGCTACACTTACTTGCTGGGGCAGCTTATTACAGTAGCTGAGTGCTGTCTAACCTAAAGGAAACCTAAAATTTACCTCTGCACTGGACAAAATATTTAGCAATGACATTTTACACTTAACTTGCACTGTTTTTGAATAAGAAAATGATGATTTGTCCTTAAACAAGAAATGCCATAAAAAACTAATAAATAATAAAATGTCATGACATTTATTTTCTGATACATGTAGACAATCTGCTACGGCACTAATTTCACGTTTTGACAAGAAATCTGAGTTAACTGTCTGCTTTATCTGAAAACCATAGCTTCTTTATCTGTCTTTCCAGATTGAACCTTATTATGCCGAGGAGAAAGTTCTTAGGATTAGGAGGTTGTATCTGCATTTCACCTGTTCCAAAAAAAGTAATTTACAGATATGGTAGGATTTTGATATCGCACATTTAGAAAGCATTTAGGGTGTCTGTGATTTTCATGTATGAATGAGACTTGTTCCACATATCAGTTTTCCTATTTAGGATGCAAAATCTTTGAAGCTCAATATCTTAAAACTACTCAGAACACAGATAATTCCAAGGGGGCAACATGCGCTCTACTAGATGAAGCTTAACTCAAGTTGTCTGTGGTGTTACATTATTTTTTCGCTTAAGATTAATTCTCACCAGTATTTTGAGGGGTGTCTGAAATGTAAATCTAACAAACAATTAAAAAGCTTAGATTAGCTGTGGTTGTTACTGCATTCTGACAAACTTCAAAAGTGTTACATACCGTGCTATTTCGTGGCCCGATGCTGGAGGGCAGTGATGATGTGGTAGACTATAATCTGCGCTGATTGCTACATTGCCGACACCTGCTGGCTCAGGCATATAAGGGCACGCTTGAGCAGCGTTGGTTTATCGCACCCTAAAATGTTTATGGAGACCTCACCTGTCTCTCACGTACTGTGGCGTCCACCTTTTTCTTTAGTCAATGTTTTGAGTGCTAGGGATATTGGTACACAGGGCTTTCGAAGAGGGTCAGTCAGGTAATCAAACTCGTTGTTTGATTAGGACTTGATTACTAACCACACCAGCTGGGCTGGGGTCTTTATAAACTCTGCTTTCCCAATCACTGGCAGGGTGGCATTGTCTCGGCTATGCCTGAGCATTTGGGTGTGTTCTTTGTTTTCTGAGGCTCCTGGATACTTGTGTTGCAATCCCGTCCACTCATGGACACTCGTTTTGAGTTTCCATCTGCCGTGGTTTACTGTGTTGCAGTTCCGTCTGCCATGTGACACTCACGCTGCGGACCCGTCTGCTTGGTTCTTTGCGCGCCGGTGCTGTTTTGTGCCCGTGGCTGTGCCCACAGTAATACATTTTCAGTTTCCAATCCGATCTGTTTTGTTTTTCCATTTAGGCCGGCATTAGCCTAGCAGGCCAGCGGTAGCTTCTTACAGTCGGCGTTAGCTACTCCCAGGGCCAGCGTTAGCTTAGCAGCCCAGCCTAGCTTTCCCCAGTTGGCGATGGTGTCGCCCAGACGGTGATAGCTTCTCCTGCCGGCTATAGCTTTTGATAGCTTCTCCTGCCTGAAAATAGCTTCCGAAAGCTTCTCCTGCCTGGCTGTACCTCCTGTTAGCTTCCCACAGCTACTGCTAGCCAGCGATTGATGAAACAATGAATTCTGAATTATATAAGAGAATTCTAAAGGAAAACATCAGGACATCTGTTCATGAACTGAATCTCAAGAGAAGGTGGGTCATGCAGCATTATCACGACCCTAAGCACACAAGTCGGCGGTTAAAGAAGAATAAAGGTAATGTTTTGGAATAGCCAAGTCAAAGTCCTGACCGTAATCCAACCAAAATGTTCTTGAAGGACCTGAAGTGAGCAGTTAATGTGAGGAAACCCATCAACATCCTAGAGTTGAAGCTGTTCATTATGGAGGAATGGGCTAAAATTGTGCAGGACTGATCAACAGTTACGGGAAACGTTTAGTTGCAGTTATTGCTGCACAGGAGGGTCACACCAGAGTTCACATAATTTTGCTACTCACTAATATGTAATGTGGGATAATTTTCCTAAATAAAAAAAAAACAAGTATAATATTTTTGTCTCATTTGTTTAACTGGGTTCTCTTTATCTACTTTTAGGACTTTTGATGTTTTAGGTCATATTTATGCAGAAATATAGAAAATTCTAAAGGATTCACAAACTTTCAAGCATCACTGTACATGTATCATCATTACATTATCACATATAAATTTTCATTCAACTCCAACAACTCTTTTTTTTGGTGCATTGTTTTTTGTCAGTGATTATATTTACTTTATGTGCATCAGTGTATACACATCTAATAATCACTTAAATGACTGGCAGAATATATATTTAATGCAGAAGATATTTATAAAATTACATGTGGACTTTGATTCAACACATATTTGGCTCCATAATTTTGCCAACTTAATATGTAAATTACACCAATATTTTTTTTATCTCATTTGTTTAGTTGGGCTCTCTTTATTTACTTTTAAAACTTGTGTAAAATCCTTTTAAAATACTTTTGCTACTCACTAATATGTAATATGGGATCATTTTCTTAAATAAAAAAAAACAAGTATAATATTTTTGTCTCATTTGTTTAACTGGGTTCTCTTTATCTACTTTTAGGACTTTTGATGTTTTAGGTCATATTTATGCAGAAATATAGAAAATTCTAAAGGATTCACAAACTTTCAAGCACCACTGTATAATATTGTGTCTTCACTGTATACCTTGAACTAAGACATCGTAATTCTTCTTTAACAGCATTATTTTATAGTAACAACTGTCATTAACCATGTGTTTGCAAATAAATGTCCAATATACCAGCATTTAAAACAAGAATAACTAGAATGCTTGTTTTGTTACAATGACTATATTAAACAAAAACATACTTAACCATAGAAGGAACAAAACAGTGGCTTATCAGTATTTTGCATATTTTTTGTAAATAATATTATAAATAAATATTTGTAAATAATAATAAGCTGATGAGGCAGGTGAGGGAGATGAATCCACTAATACAATATAATTCCCATTTTAGCCATCACTGATTATTGACAAGTTTTTGTATTCTCAGTGAATGACCATCCGGGCTGAAAACAAAATTAAGGCGTGCGAAACAAAATTAAGGCATGCGATGACATGAGAAATAAATGCCATTTTTGCTAATTCACACAAAACAAGTTTGAGGTTATGTTCATACACCTATGGTATGTTTACCAGATATGTAAGAAAGTGTTTTGACTTTTGAAGTAAACTTCATATGGTGTATTTGACAGACATATGTATTTGTCACTGGTGGGATAACCATTAAATGAACACTAGTAGAGACCAGTAGGTACATTGGCTTAGGGATTCTGCATTCTCTAAGCCATTTAATTTTACAGTAGGTACCTTACAACTAATGGAGAATGTAGCAAAAAGAACAATCCTTGCTTAAAAATCTGACAAATGAATATGACATGGAATACATATATGCCAATGAAATCTAGTAGAACCTTCTTACACTGCCATTTTTTTCTTCTCTGATCAGTGTAACAACGACTTTGCTCCGGTGTGTGGCACCAATAACAAACCCTACAATAACGAGTGTTTGCTTCGGAGAGATGCCTGTAAGCAGCAGACTGAGATCTTGGTGGTCTCCGAAGGACCCTGTCCTGTAGTTGGTAAGTTTGCACACACTCACTCTCTCTCTCTCTCTCTCTCTCTCTCTACGTAACTTGCTGGTCTGCTGACTCTTATACACTAGATGGACAAAGTTAAGTCAAGTCGAGATTTATTTATATAGCGTGTTTTACAATGGAGCGTTGTCTCAGAGCAGCTTTAAAAGTTTAAGTTATCTTCTAATATCTAGAGCCATTCCCAAATTTAGCAAGCCTAGGATGACAAGGAAAAACCTTCTAAATGTTATAAGGTGTCATAATGTGCAGTGAATGCAAAGAGCTGATGATCAGAGAGTTTATTGCTGGGCAGAATAACAAAAAATAATTGCAGCAGTCAACCACTACCAAACAGTACAGGGGATGATCTGAAACATGATCCAAGAACAGTTCAACATTGAAACAAGAGAAGTCAGTCAAATATAAACAACGGTATCCAGAATGATAGGCACAGAGATGGAGTCGGTAACACGGAGCAGAGTTCGGCAAATAAAATACAAAATGAAAGCTCGGAAGCATGCCAGGGCAATGGAACTTTGAGACAAAGAATGTTCACAAGTACGCTTATTTATCCGAGGTGCAATGACGCAATCGGCATCAACTGAACATAATTAAAATTCCAGAGACTGAGAACGTGGAAGTGAGATGAGCAGTGACGTTTGGCGTGGTGCATTGTGGTTGTTGGAGCCCGGGAGTCAAGCAGAGAGAAGCGTGACATTGCCTCGCCACCAAGGAGTCAAGTCAGATCTATTTATATAGCGCATTTTACAATGGAACATTGTCTCAAAGCAATTTTACAAGTTTAGATTATCTCATAGTAACTACGTCCAATCCAAAATTGAGCAAGCCTAGGGCGACAGTGGAAAGGAAAAACTTCCTGAGTGTTATAGGAAGAAACCTTGGGAGGACCAAGACTCAAAAAGGGACCCAACCTCCTTGGGCAACGTAGATGATAAATCTAAGAACGAAACTAAAGTCATGGAGTCATAGTTCAAATAAAATGTGAAAATATGCACATCGGCATTAAGTGGCCCGGGTATTTATGGGGCTGGAGCTGATGACAGAAGCAGCTTGAGTGAAGCTGCTGCGGATGAAAACATCATGTGGTGGGACTGGAACTGTTACTGGAACACAGCTCGGAGAGAAAACAGAAAATATAATTAGTTATTGATTAAGAGCACAGTGTCTATTAACAATCACTGATGCCATGTGTAGCATGAGACCCCGGCAGCATTAGCTATAGCAGCACAGCTAGAAAGAGGAGAACTGGTAGGTAACACAGCCAAGAGGGGTCACATGAGACATCGGCAACCCCACGGGAGGCAGAAGACAGCAACCCAACGTCTCTGGTCTGTGACGGGGCCTCACCTGTCCACCTTCCGACACTAGGGGGAAGCGTTGGCTTTCTTTGCCTCAGGTTGAGACCCTCACAGTCAGCACGATCGCACAGGCATGATGAAGGCTGTGCGATCACCTTATTATTATCACGTGCAGATCTAATCAAGCTGCTCGTTTGCTTTATGGTCAACACCTGCTGACTCAGGTATATAAGATCCGTCCTGAGTTCAGTCGGTGTCGCACCATCCACCTTGATGGGGGTACCATCGCCCATCGAAGCCCTCATCCGGCTCAGACGTGCTGCAGCGGACGCTCGTCGGTAATCGGCATGTTAGGGATAATGGTAACTGTTTTTTTTAAGAGAAACAGTGATTGTACGGCTGGGAAGCCGAATGGTAACCAATAGGGATTTAGACGCTAGAGCAGGGTCAGGATCCTTTGTTCGCGCTCCCTATGCTGCATCATGGCTCCGCCGGTGCCCTCCGGGGCTTTCAACTCGCTGCTGCGGCGGCTTGAGCACCTCACCTCCCTCTTATCCCTTTGCCGTTCCCGCTTCTTTATTTAAGGAACTTTTTCTCGCGCTTTGGGAAGGCCGTTGCCACTGCCCGCACAGTATTTAAAAGGGACGCTTTGCTGCTCCACAGCCCCGTTCCGTTCTGTATTTAAGGGAACGCTTCACTGCTCCTCAGCCCCGTTCCGTGTTGTATTTAAGGGAACGTTTTGCTGCTCCTCAGCTCCGTTTCATTTTCACGTCCCATGTCGTGCTGCGCATGCACAGTATGGTGGCCAGCCTTGCGCCTGCTGTAGCCCCTACCTTGTGCACGCATGCGTAGAACCGTGACTCGCTTCGCGTCTTCGGGTGCCTGTGAGCACGTCATTGCTTTCTCTACTCTCCCCAGCTGCCGGTAGAGCGCACACGCAGTCTCTGAGAGAGAGAGAGAGAGAGAGAACGCGATGTTTGACGCAAGCGATCAGAGTTCGATTCCACGCTGTGCCATCGCTGGCACAACGTTCATTATTTTGGCACACTCTCTTTTGTGTTTATTCATTATTATTTCAGTTCATTCTTACCATCTGGAGCTAACTGCATTTGGGTCCTAAAACCCTTTTCTTTTAGGGTTCGCCTTTTACTATCCTGACGAACCCGTAACATGATCACCATAAGACTCTTTGACTATGAACCCCCAGCTCTGCCCTTAGTCTAAGACAAGGATGCACGAGTCAAGATCACGAGGACCGAAGCCCAGTTCAGCCAGACCGCCCACCAGACACTCCCGGCTAACAGACAAGGCAGGAAGGCCAGACATGACTCCAGACTACGGCCAAGGAGTCTGCCAAGGTTGACGTCCGACAGCAGCCTTTATGTGGATGGGTGCGAAGCCTGTGAGTACAACCACTGGGACGAGGTGCAGGTTGATCAGAGTGGTCATGGTGAAAACTCCATATGATTTCTGGGTCTCTTGTCTGACAAGCAGGAATCCATCTTTGTTCTTCAGGACCGTAAACCTCCCATTCCACCAAATACTGTAGCTCAGTGGCACACCAACAGGAATCAAGAAGAGCCTTGACAATATACAGTGCTGCTTGAAAGTTTGTGAACCCTTTATAATTTTCTATATTTCTGCATAAATATGACTTTTAACATCATCAGATTTTCACACAAGTCCTAAAAGTAGATAAAGGGAACCCAGTTATACAAATGAGACACAAATATTATGCTTGGCCATTTATTTATTTAGGAAAATGACATAATATTACATATTAGTGAGTGGCAAAAGTATGTGAACCTCTAGGATTAGCAGTTAATTTGAAGGTGAAATTAGAGTCAGGTGTTTTTTATCAATGGGATGACAATGTGAGCGTGTGAGCGGGCACCCTGTTTTATTTAAAGAACAGGGATCATTCTTTTTGTGCTGTGAAGGTCTGCCCTTCACAACACATGTTTGTGAAAGTGTATCATGACACGAACAACGGAGATTTCTGAGGACCTCAGAAAAAAAGTTGCCGATGCCCATCAGGGTGGAAAAGGTTACAAAACCATCTGTAAAGAGTTTGGACTCCACCAATCCACAGTCAGACAGATTGTGTACAAATGGAGGGAATTCTCCAGGAGTGGTCGACCAACAAAGATCACTTCAAGAGCAAGGCGTTAAATAGTTGGCGAGGTCACAAAGGACCCCAGGGTAAATTCTAAGCAACTGAAGGCCTCTCTCACATTGGCTAATGTTAATGTTCATGAGTGCACCACCAGAAGAACACTGAACAACAATGGTTGCTGCATCTGGGCCAGGATGGCTTGACAACATTGATGGAACAATGAATTCTGAATTATGTCAGAGAATTCTAAAGGAAAATGTCAAAACATCTGTCCATGAGCTGAATCTCAAAAGAAGGTGGATCATGCAGCAAGACCACGACCCTAAGAACACAAGTTGTTCTACTAAAGAATGGTTAAAGAAGAATAATGTTAATGTTTTGGAATTGTTATGTCAAAGTCCTGACCTTATTCCAATCGAAACGTGGAAGGACCTGAAGCGAGAAGTTAATGTTAGAAAATGCTGTTCTGTACAGAGGAATGAGCTAAAATTCCCCCAAGCCGGTGTGCAGGACTGATCAACAGTAACAGGAAACGTATAGTTGCAGTTATTGCTGCACAGGGGGTCATCCCATTGATTAAAAACACCTGACTTCTAATTTCACCTTCAAATGAACTGCTAATCCTAGAGGTTCACATACTTTTGCCACTCATTAATATGTAATATTAGGTCATTCTCCTAAATAAATAAATGGTCAAGTATAATATTTTTGTCTCATTTGTATAACTGGGTTCCCTTTATCTACTTTTACTACTTGAAAATGTGAAAATCTGATGATGTTTAAGGTCATATTTATGCAAAAATATAGAAACTTCTAAAGGGTTCACAAACTTTCAAGCAGCACTGTATGTCAGGTGTGGCATGTTGTGAATAAAACAGCTCTAATTGAACTGTAACAATTTATAGTCTCAGCAGCAAGTCTTGGGAAGTGTACATTTCTGGGTATAAATTCAGGGTTAGTCATTTTAACAGGTACTGTGCTATTTTCACCTTAGTTGTAGAATAGGAAGTATCATATTAGAATGGGAAATGCATCAGGATATTGCACCAGTATCCAATCCAGCAGGCCCAGATGGTGAGAAAAATGACACCAGAAGAAAAGTATCTGTTTCTCCAGAATCAGTGCCAGCACCTCACACCAACATTACATTGGGCCACAGATATACACATACAGCAAGACAGATGCATATGACAGATTGTTAGAGATCATGTCAGAGTACACACTTTAAAACAAGGTGTGAATGGTGATTAGTGTGCCCTAGTTTTAAAAAGACACCTAAATGAGGCAGACCAAACAGGTGGCAAAGCCATTAGTGTTCTCTTATAATATTCTAGTGAGATGTCAACAACCCACTGCTTCATGAGCACAAGTGTAAGAAAGGTGTTGGAAACAGCATTGGTTGCTATTTGAGGATTTACCCAGATATCCCTAACATATACTGTAAATGTATATGTTAGGGCTATCTGGGTAAATCCTCAAATATTTTGACTGACTGGTATCAGCTATATTTAACCCAATCTATTACACTGTTGTCGTTGTTGTGGTAATTGTAGTTGTGGTACTGGTGACATTGTCCAGATTAGTGCAATGAAGCACATAGTTGCTCTCCATATGCTCTCTGGCAAACTTCAGATGGGCCTGGACATGTACTGGCTTAAGCAGGGGGACACACCTGGCACTGCAGGATATGAGTCCCTCTCGACATGGTGTGTTACTGCACAATCAGTGGCTGAGGAAATACTTTTTGTGTGTGTGTGTATATATATATATATATATATATATATATATATATATATATATATATATATATATATATATATATATATCAGTTTGTCTCTCATAGTTGAAGAGTACCTACGATGAAAATTACAGACCTCTCTCATCTTTCTAAATAGGAGAACTTACACAATCAGTGGCTGACTAAATACTGTTTTGCCCCACTGTATGCCATTACATCCGCTGTACTACAACAGATATATCTGGCAAGGTTTAATTATCTGGCACAATTACTAGCACCCTTGGAATTTTTTTTCACTCTTGTATTTTACATTTTTAACTTGATGTGGGTGTCTGGGGTATGTGGTAATGCAGTAACCATATTATCTTAGTAATTCTTCAGCATGGGAAAGACAAGAGAATGCAAAATTCAAATATGACAAAACTATGTTGACTTTCATAGGTCAGTGAATAGCTATTATAAAAAATAACCTGTTGCCTGAAATTGCCCATGTCTACAGTTAGGGCAATAATTAAGAGTCCCATTCAGCTGGAACTGTCGCAAACTAAACTAGAAAAGGACCCAGTTTAACTTTATCCCTATGCATAGTGAGGACAATGGTAAGAGAAGCAAAAAGGACCACTGCTGGAGAGTTGCAGAAAAAAATAGCATCTTGGCAATGCTAGATTTCCAAAACATGGCAACAGATTAAGGTTTGCCAGGAAAAAGTCTTTCTTGTCATATAACCACAAATGCAAGTCCCTGAAGTTTACTAAATGCTACTGGGACCTATGTTCTATGGCCAGATAAAACAAAAGTTGAGCCTTTTGCCAACAAACACTGAAGGTAGAATTGGGATAAAGAGAAGGATGACTACACTGAAAATAACATGATGACCACTGTTCAGTATCATGGAGTGTCTGTGATGTTGTGGGGATGTTTTTCTCCAAGGGGCCTGTGATCCTTGATAGGGTACATGTCATCATGGACTCCATGATATACCAGGACAAAATCAAATCATAGTCTGTCTGCATCTATGAAGAAACTGAAAATTTATCATCAGTGATTTATGATCTGATAGGACAATGATCCAACACATGTAGAAAACAAAAATGATTTACTAAACCCAAAAATCAAGGTTCTGCCATGGCCATCTCAGTCACTTGATCTAGACCCCTTAGAAAACATGCGGGGTGAGCTACAGAGGACAGGACTTAGGACCCTATACACACTCGTAAGATCTTGTAAACAGGATTTTTCTCAAATTCCATCCTCTGGATTTGTCAACCTTATAAGATGTTATAGGAGAAGACAAATTGCTTTGATGAGGGATTGTTTTATCACACTAATTTACTGCAATTAAATATGTTATCTCTCTTTTTTTAAGTGTGAGTCTAGATTATTATTAATTTTTTTCTAGTTTAGAAAGCTGATAACATTTTCTTTTTATCAGTACTGGATTAGGGCACCCATCATTTAAAGACACTTAAATTAAACAAGGTACATAATTCCAATTTGTATTTGTGTACCTTTCTGACTACCAGTCCCTTGTCAGCATGTGAGATCACAATCCTGGATTGTCTCTGTATCCACCAGTGCGAAAATGCACTTGTCGCCTTTCTACAGTCCACAAAAAGAAACCCAATTTAGTGAAACAAAGGGAGTGAGTGTTTATATCCACAAGGCTTGAAAGGCAGAGAAAAGGGCTTGACAGCACTTATTTCTTCCTATCGTGCTACCTCCTTTCTTCATTTCCTGAGTTATCTAGTTCCCCTGACTTGCCATTTACTCTGCCTCATAATTGGTTGCTTTATTATGTAAAATAAAATCAGTCTGCATAAGTGTTAGATGTTAGTCTTAAATTATATACTAATAATTGTACTGGATTAGGTTTTTCCTGACTGTGTTGTTATTTTGATTGTGGGAGTTAAGATAGTAGTGCTTGACTGTACAAAACTGTGCTTCTGTAATACCTGATCTTGTACCTCTAACTGAATCAACTGACAATCAACCAGCATCAGCTTGCATGCATTTTTATTATTATTAAAAATAAAGCTAGGCAGACAGAATTTATATACAAACCTAGGTACAAATATATTCTTGTATGCCATGTAATGCAACTACATAGTATGAAAATTATTGGCATTGTACAGCTTACTTACTACATGATTTAATGATGGAATGTGAGATATTTTGGAATTAACTTTCTTTTTTTTATTAGAAATAGAGTAATACCTCTCAGAGCCCATCACAGAATTCATGACTCCCTCAGACATTGGCCAATTATGTGACTGTGTAACAACCGACCTGCCTGGAAAGCACCAATCGGACTAGAACACGGGTGAAAGCAGAGGTGTGCTAACAAATGTACTACCCAGGCATCAATTGTAATATTAATTATTTAAAGTTATTGACATTATTGTACATACACTGGATTAAATGTACATTGGTTTATTGATACAGTTACAAATTTGTCAAAAATAGTGTAGTCACAGTTTGCTTTAAAGAAACTGCACAAATTAAGTATTTTCCCAATATAATTTGAAGAGCAAAGACAAAGTATAATTGCCATAATGTAAAATAAGCACAGATTATTTTCTTATCTGTATGCATACCAGCTAGTTGCACACATTTGGCAAAGTTGCACCCATTTTTTAAAGATCAACTAATAATGCATCTAAACTAATGCATCAGTAACTGGTTCTAAAACTAACGTAAAATTCAGCGCCTAAAGAAAAACATTGTCACACCTACACACACACCTGCACACCACACCCACCTTCTACCACTCTCTCTCTCTTACCTTCCAAGCACCTGCACCTGTCTCTCATTTACTAGTTGTTTCCTTTCCTCTATTTATACCCTTTCACTCCCTTGTCTAGTTGCAAAGTCTCGTGGATCCTACCTCGTTGCTAAGCCCTTACCTTATCATGCTCCTAGCTCAGCTTATCACCTACCTACCTAGTCTGGCTCCGTCCTTCTTTGATTTGGTCTCTCATCTCTCCTTAACCCGCTTGGTTATCTTCTCATGACGTCCGTATTCCTATCCATTTTGTTAATTTAGTTTTAAAATTCTTTCCATTAAATGCCACCTTGGGTCTGATACTCTCCCTGCATGTGTCTCCTATCCCTAAGCTGGCATCACAGAAGACTTCGCCATGCTTGGAGGCAGCGGGTTCTGATCAGACTCCAAACCAGTCCCAATGATCAGTAATGTAATGTGAGTTATTACACAACTCACGGAAAACCAGCGCTCACTCAACGAGCTGGTGCTTGGATGCGCCTTGGAGGCACAGCACCTTCAAATAGGGACCAAATGGGAGGGTGGGCCAGCATGAGCCAGGTGCAAGGCTTGGTTCAGGCATGGGACTAGCCAAGGGCGGCTCAAGGGCAGAGCAGAGCACTGGCGGCTCAGGGGTGGAGGTCGGCCAGACAAGGCCAATGAGAAAGGAGCTACAGAGCTAAATAGCAATTAGTAGGGTATGGACCTGGGCAATGCTAACTGCTCAGCTACAGAGCTAAGGAGCACGCCATGCTTGGGTATGGAGTTGGGCAGCGCTAACTGCTCAGGTATGGAGTTAAGGGGCACAGCGTGCTCAGGTACAGAGCTGGGCAGCGCTAACAGCTCAGGTACAGAGCTAAGGGGCGCGGCACGCTCGGGTACGGAGATGGGCAGTGCTGGGCAGCACTAACTCAACCATATACTCAGCTTGGAGCCTGGAGCCTTGAACCATATAAAAAATCCTAGGTGGCTCCAGGGTGAGCGTCTGTGGCTAGGGGTCCACGTAAGCAGTGGGAAGATGGAGAACAATGTGAGCCCCAGGTGGACACCGATTGTTGATAAATCTGCCTACTGCAAAGGCCATGGAATTGCTGCAATCTGGTGGAAACATTCCTGGGAAATCCTGTCTGTGCTCGGGTGAGCATTATCTTGCTGACAAATGCCAGTTGGAAGCCCTGGTGTGGGAGGAAACACATGTGGCCACAGGATGTCCTGTACATGTCACTGATTTGTTAGTGTCCCTCGCATCACTACTAGGGGTGAACGATTGTCATATGCGATGGCTTCCCAGATCATCACACCAGCAGCAGTGGCAGTGTGTTGCTATACAGCAAAAGCAGGATTGAAGCATTCACCACAAGGTGTCGGTCCTCGAACTCGATTGTGACGTTCATAAGTCTATCATCATGAGACCACTGAACAACAGTGTTGTGCATGGCAGGGTTGCAAGGAGAAAGCCACAGATCTTTAAAAAACATTGCTGCCCTGCTATAGTTAGCTAAAGATCATGTTAGCTAAAAAGCATGAATGACTACTGAATTTATTTTATTTTATGTCTGGAGAAATACTGCATTTCAGCTCTATGATCAATGGTTCAACCAGAAATGCTTAGTTGCAATTGTAGCTGCACAATAAAGTCACACTAGATACTGACCATAAAGGTTCACATACTTTTGTCATGTAGTATTGTATCATTTTTTCAATATAGAAATGAGCAACTACCGTATTTTTTGGACCATAAGGCGCACTTAAAATCCTTTAATTTTCTAAAAAATTGACAGTGCACCTTAAAATGCGGTGCGTCTAATGTATGAATTAATTCTGGTTGTGCTTTCTGACCTAGAACCGATTGTAGATGGTACACGGCGCTCATAAATCTGTCAAAATGTTTTAGCACGGAAGCTCACGGCCATCGTAGTCAGGAACATAGCGGAGTAATACCGATCTGTGCTTCAAGCATTAGGGTACGTGCCTTCATTCATTTATTTTCGAAGCGGATTTCAAAATCAACGCTATCGGTCACGCAGTACAACACGGACATAGAGCAGCTGCGAGAGAAGTCAACATTAACGAATCAATGGTACAGAAGTGGAGGAAGCAAGAAGATGCCCTGCGCCAGGTAAAGAAGACCAAACTGAGTTTGCGACGGAACTTAAGAGTTTTGTTTCATTTAATGCGCCTTATAACCCGGTGCGCTTTATATATGAAAATAGATCTGTTAGCAGTCGGTCATTGATATTGTGCCTTATAACCTGGTGCGCTTTATAGCCTGGAAAATACGGTATAATGTTTTTGTCTTGTCTGTTTAATTGGGTTCTATTTATTATACTATAATTGTAGTAGCTACATTTACTTGCATTGTTCTTTTTTAATGCTTGAGTAAAGTTTTTGGCTTCTCTGCCAGTCTCTGCTAATTATGCATTAGTGGAATACCAGGTTGGGTAACTAAGATCCATTTGTATATTTTAAGAACTGTGTCATTCCCTAATGTAAAATGCATTTGAAAGTCACCTTCAATAAGGACCAGAAGGTTCAAGGTTTTAAGTTCCATCACTGTCAATCTGCCACTGTTTAGTTCAATTGCTTTGATTGTACCTTGATTGTGGTAAGGCGCTTTGGATAAGAGCATCTGCCAAATAATCACATATAAGTGAAAGTGTTATTTCCTGTCAGTATTCCCATACACAGTAGCTATCAATTTCTTGGAGAAACATGTTAGAGAATGTCTAATGGCACTGTTACTTTGTGGATGAAAAGCCGATGTCCTTGCATGTTATTTTTCATGTTACATAACATGAATTAGTTCCCTTGAAGCTGTCTTGGGCACATCACTTATGTGTGTGTACATGTGTGTGGGTGTGTGTGAGTGTGTTGGGAGGGGTTGCCCTGTGGCATATTTACTAGAGTCTTTTTGTAGACAGGAATGACCGTTGTCCTAAAACTGCGCACAGAGAGTCAAGCTTTAGAGTATATATACTGGGTTTATGCACTCATCTCTCACTGTATTAAGAAAACCTGTATTTCTGATTATTCATGATTTTTTTTATATGCATGTGGCAGCAGTCATGCAGAAATGGGTCAAGAGCATCTGCTAATATTCACAATAAACATCAGAATGGGAAAATTGTTGATGTGTGCTTGGATGGTGTGTGCTGAGATCAACCCTTTAGCCACATTATCCTAAATGGCTCCCTCTGACCCTTTTCTCCTCCCACGGCAGGCTGCTTAATTACAGTCTTGCTTTATAGTCTGTGCTTAGCCTATCTAAACCACCCATTTGCTTATAGATTCTTTGTTAGTTTTTTTTTCCTGTTGTTCCTTTTACCCCTGTTGTTCCTGTTATCATGTTGCTCTTCTGTTATGGTTAGTCTGTTCCTGTTACTGTTTTATTTACTGTTCCCTGTATTGTTCGTTCCTGTTTCTCTTATGAGTAATATCCCCACCATTAGTGAATGCATTTACATGCACTTAATAATCCAATCAAAGTGAAATTTCTGCAGTTATCCGATTGTTCAAGGGGTAATGTATACAGCATTCTCCGATCTAGAAATCAGAATAAGAAATCTGATTGAGCTGGAATTTAGCTTTGTAATCAGATTTCTCTGAGCATGTGTATGCATGCTACAATTTCTCGTGGTTTTCTCAGTCTGCTCATGTACACAACATAACATGGGAGTGAAACACGAACTTCACTACCTTTGAGATTGTTTCCATGGACCTGGTTGTTTTTTAATTTGCAGGATTTGACAACCCCGGAATTAATTGCAGTGCCCACTAAACAGCTATCGAACACTTTGTGGAAAGTTGAATGCAGAAAAAATTAAGAATTCGTTTATTATACAGTGCTTATTGTTATCCCTCATACTGTGTTACGTTGTTTATTCTTCTTCTACACATTTCTGCATTTAATATGGCTCAAACTGTTTAACGTAAAGAACACCGTTACATAGATAATCACTCTGTGTGGTGTGCTTTGACTTTGAGTCAATCCGATTTACCGTTTGTAATAGATTTAAGTTTAAAAATTAATCTCCCAGAAAAATGCATTGACGGAATGTTCAAATTCAAATCCTAACTGACAAAATTCAAACTGTAACTGAGATCAGTGGTGTCACCACAGAGCGCTCAGTTTGACTTAGTGCCCAGTTATTACATCTACTGATGCATACACATGTAAAACATGTTTTGTTTTGGTCTCATCCATCCACAAAACATTCTTCCAGTAGCCTCCTGTTTTGTCCATGTGATCTTTAGAAAACTGCAGACGAGCAGCAATGTTCTTTTTGGAGAGCAGTGGCTTTCTCCTTGCTACCCTGTCATCAGTGTTGTGCCAGTTCACAGCTTTTCTGAACTAGTTCAAGTTCAGTTCATACATGCTCAAAGGGAACAGTTCACGTTCAAAAGTTCACAATTTTAATTTGAACTAGTTCAAAGTTCAGTTCATTTGACTTTTTTTTTTCGTGAGATATTCAAATAAATACTTTTTTTCACACTACAAGCTAGAACTTGCTATACCATTCTTTGAAAACTGCTCATTGTGTAGACATTTGCTCATGACACTGCAATTGTGTACGCGGTGTTGCTGCCTATGGCTACCCCGCTCTGCTGCAATTCATCACGGGTAACGTCGTGCGGAAAAGCCGGTATGTTATTAACTAGCCAGTATGTTAACTAGTCTCAGCCGGACGCTACGTTGCCCGCAATGCATTGCGCACACAATGTCAAACCATTTCTGTCTGGTGATACATGATTTAAGCGGCACCAGCGAGAATACAGGAGGGAGGAACTTTCTCTCGTTGCGTTTCAAAAGAGAAAACAGATGTCACTCAGTTTTCAATGGAAAACAAATTCCGACGTTCATTTACAGTGATGTCTGTCGTTCATGACACATAATGTGAACTAATTCACGTTCAGGTTCTTTATTAAAAAATGTGTTGCGTTCAGTTCAACGTTCACGAAAAAACGAGCGTGTTCAATGAACGCGTTCTTTTGAACTCGTTCACGCACAACACTGCCTGCCATGTACACCATTGTTATCAGCGGTCTTCTGATGGTGGACTCATGAACATTAGCCAATGTGAGAGAGGCCTTCAGTTGCTTAGAAGTTACCCTTTGTGACCTCGCCAACTATTACACACCTTGCTCTAGAAGTGATCTTTGTTGATCGACCACTCCTGGGGAGGGTAACAATGGTCTTGAATTTCCTCCATTGGTACACAATCTGTCTAACTGTTGATTGGTGGAGTCCAAACTCTTTAGAGATGGCTTTCTAACCTTTTCCAGCCTGATGAGCATCAACAACTCATTTTCTCAGTTTCTCAGAAATCTCCTTTGTTCGTGTCATGATACACTTCAACAAACGTGTTGTGAAGAGCAGACTTTGATAGATCCCTGTTCTTTAAATAAAACAGGGTGCCCACTCACACCTGATTGTCATCCTATTGATTGAAAACACCTGACTCTATTTTCACCTTCAAAATAACTACTGATCCTAGAGGTTCATATACTTTTGCCACTCACTAATATGTAATATTGGATCATTTTCCTCCATAAATAAATGAACAAGTATAATATTTTTGACTCATTTGTTTAACTGGCTTCTCTTTATCTGCTTTTAGGACTTGTGTGAAAATCTGATGATGTTTTAGGTCATATTTAAAATTCTAAAGAGTTCACAAACTTTCAAGCACCACTGTATTATCATCTGGTTGTGGAAAATAGTCATGTAATGTTAACAAATTAAGTTACGTTTATGTTTACGTGTAGTTAGATAGTTAAAAAAATCTTAAGTCTTTCAATGATGGATTACACAAGACATTTTTATTAGGGATCGATTTGAGAAAGAATGACAGCTCAGGCGAGAAACTCTACTGTGTTTGATTGGAAGAGAGAGAGGTATGGAGTGAGATCACTATCTCTAATACGAGAGCACAAAATAAAAAAACGTGAGCGCAAAATCACTTTAAATCGAGCAAAAACGAGAACTGTACGCTTCAGTTCTGTGCGCGTTTCAGTTCTGTTTGCGTTTCGTAGATAAAAACCGGAAATACATCAGAGGCCAAGGCTTGGTAGATTGTTACTGGAACTGTTGATTGCAAGATGTCACTAAAGGCAATCAGCCGTCAGGAATAATATAGATAATAATATAAAATGCAGAAAAGAAGATATTAAATGCATTATTAAAGCTAAAATGAAGGATAAATGGCAAAATGTATGGGCACAGACCAGACTGGAAGACAGTTTTATAATATTAAAAGTAAAGTTGGAAAGGGCAGGCATACAAACTGAAGTAAGCAAGAAGAGAGCATATTATCAAGAATGCGATCTGGACATACAGGGTTAAACAACACCTTGTTTTAATGAAGAAACATATTGAGGGCAACTGTGAATACTGTAATAACCAAGTAACTGTAGAACACGTAATTCTACATTTGTCCTAAATATTATCAAGCCAGACAATGATTAATTTCACATCTTGAGGGAAATCAAATTAGACTGAAATAACATGACATATATCAAAAGTTTGGGCACTCCTTATGAAACGTTTGCTGATTTTCTAAGCGCAAATAAGCTAACCTAACCTCTGCATGAAACAATAGTATTGCATTTTTCTACAAATGTTTAATGCACAGTATTTATTTGTTGAATTTAACATGTTGGAAGAACATAATATAAAATGTGACTTGGACAGATTTGGACACCCTGTCAGTCAGTACTTGGCAACACTTTGGCACAAACTACAGGGAATCAATAGGTGCCCAAGTCTTTGCACTTGCAGCATTTTATGTTATTTTCTCCCCAGTATGTTAAATTCAGCAAATCAGTGATGGTATTACATTAAAATTTAGACCTGATTTCATTTTGAATTTAGAACAATGTTCCCAATTGTCAGGCCTAGTGTGAGAACATGTGATTTGATTTAAAGATGTCTGAAATAACTCTGCATTCTCAGTAGATAGAATTTATTTGAGATCATGTATTGCTCTGTCAATTTCTGGAAGCTGTGCAGAGAACTGGCTGGCCATCATGTTATGGTCCTTCTTTTGAAATAATTTCCCAGTTTACTTTTAATATTATAAAACTGTCTCTATCCTTCATTTTAGCTAATAATGCATTTAGTATCTTTTACTGCATTTTATGTTATTCTCTATATTATTCCTGACTGCCGATTGCCTTTAGCGACATCTTGCAATTGATAGTTCCAGTAACGATCTACCAAGCCTTGGCCTCTGATGTATTTCTGGTTTTTATCTACGAAACATGCACAGAACTGAAACGAGCACAGAACTAAAACGCACACAGAACTGAAACGCACACAGAACTGAAACGAGCACAGAACTGAAGCGTACAGTTCTCGTTTTTGCTCGATTTAAAGTGATTCTGCGCTCTCATATTTTGATTTTGCGCTCTCGTTTTTGATTTTGCGCTCTCGTATTAAAGATAGTGATCTCACTCCATAGAGAGGTTTCTGCATCAAACTTCATTCTCTTTAGCTACTTTGGAAAGAGCAGTAAAGATGATATTACGAAAAAAAACATACAAGACAATTTCCAAAATAGTTTTGATTATGTGTTTTGCACATTTATTTTATATCATAATTCAGCCAGGTATAAGAGGTCATATAAGAGGTTTTTTTTTTTCAGAGCTGAAGTAGATTTGAATACATTAGTTAATGATTGTGAATGGATTATGTGTTTAAATAATAATGTGCGTCTTGTTTATGTCAGCTCATTAGATAATCTCTAATAGTTAAACGGTTGCTGCTGGCTGCTCCAGGCAGGAAAAAGCTACAGTGGGGCAAAAAAAGTATTTAGTCAGCCACTGATTGTGTAAGTTCTCCTACTTAGAAAGATGAGAGAGGTCTGTAATTTCATCATAGGTACACCTCGACTATGAGAGACAAAATGAGGGGGAAAAAATCCAGGAAATCACATTGTATGATTTTTAAAGAATTTAATTGTAAATCATGGTGGAAAATAAGTATTTGGTCAATAACAAAAGTTCAACTCAATACTTCGTAACATAACCTTTGTTGGCAATGACAGAGGTCAAAGGTTTCCTGCAAGTCTTCACCAGGTTTGCACACACTGTAGCTGGTGTTTTAGCCCATTTTTCCATACAGATCTCCTCTAGAGCAGTGATGTTTGAAATGCTTTTTACGGAGCCACTCCTTCATTGCCTGAGTGGAGTGTTTGGGATCATTGTCATGCTGGAAGACCCAGCTACATTCCATCATCCACATGCTCTCACTGATGGAAGGAGATTTTGGCTTAAAATCTCACAATACATGGCCCCGTTCATTCTTCCCTTTACACGGATCAGTCATCTTGTCCCCTTTGCAGAAAAACAGCCCCAAAGCATGATGTTTCCAACCCCATGCTTCACAGTAGGTATAGTGTTCTTGGGATCCAACTCAGCATTTTTCTTCCTCCAAGCACGACGAGTTGAGTTTTTACCAAAAAGTCCTATTTTGGTTTCATTTGGCCACACGATATTTTCCCAATCCTCTTCTGGATCATCCATATGCTCTCTGGCAAACTTCAGACGGGCCTGGACATGTACTGGACGCGCCTGGCACTGCAGGATCTGAGTCCCTTTCAGCATAGTGTGTTACTGATGGTAGCCTTTGTTACTTTGGTCCCAGCTTTCTGCAGGTCATTCATCAGGTTCCTCCGTGTAGTTCTGGGATTTTCGCTCATCATTCTCATGATCATTTTGACCCCATGGGATGAGATCTTGGATGGGTTCCCAGTTTGACAGAGATTATCAATGGTCTTGTATGTCTTCCATTTCCTTTCAATTGCTCCCACAGTTGATTTATTCACACCAACCTGCTTGCCTATTGTAGATTCACTCTTCCCAGCCTGGTGCAGGTCTACAATTTTCTTCCTGGTGTCCTTCGACAGCTTTTTGGTCTTGTCCATGGTTGAGTTTGGATTCTGACTGTTTGAGGCTGTGGACAGGTGTCTTTTATACAGATAATAATTTCAAACAGGTGCCATTAATACAGGTAACGAGTGGAGAACAGATGAGCTTCTTAAAGAAGTAGTTACAGGTCTGTGAGAGCCAGAATTCTTCTTTTTTTTGTTGGTGATGAAATACTTATTTTCCACAATGATTTACAATTAAATTCTTTAAAAATCCTACAATATCATTTCCTGGATATGATTTCCTGGATATGATTTCCTGGATGTGATTTTTTTTCTAATTTTTTTTTGTCTCTCATCGTTGAAGCACACCTATAATGAAAATTACAGAACTTGCACAATCAGTGGCTGACTAAATACTTTTTTTCCCCACTGTTGCTTTGCCTCATCCCCATGTCTCCTGCCCATGTTCTACATCTTCTCTGTTTTCTGACTCAATAACATCTCCATAACCCATATAGATATGCAGAATCACACTGGCCACACCTCTGGCACAAAGCACTTTCTTTCTCTGTATAGATATAGAGATATAGATTAAAGCTCATAGTCACACTTAAAATTATGTTCATTTGTGCTATTTCGTATGTATACAATTCAATTGCATAATTATGTGGAAGGTAAATAAAAATAACACTTGAATAATTGAAATACTTTTTGCATCTGTTCTGCTGTGTCATTTGCATTTGCGTTTTTAATCAATATGTATAATCAATATGAAATTACGCATTTACTGTATTTGTGTTCATTTAGGACGGTATTTTATTGCACTTGACAAATTAATGTAACCTATTTAATCAAATTATTTATGGCTAGTCAGTAGTTAGATGTGATCAACCAAAGGTCTTATAGAAAAGTGTTTAATGTTCCCACTTTTGTTATTTCTCTTCATAATAGCTTGTGTATACATCTTACCTGCTGAAATGTCTTCTTATGAAAAGGCAGTACAGTGGTACCTAGGGTTCTTGACCACCTTGGAACTCATCTAAATCGGTTCTCGATGCATTTTGACTAGCAAAATTTATCTTGGCTCTCCTTGTTGATACTCTGCGTACTTGCTTAAACTTGTTTGAGTCGAGCTGTGTGACTCATTTCAGCCCAAACTCGATTAACGATTCACGATTCAGTACACAGTGATTTAGTTATTCAGATTTCAAGAGCCCTTGCTCTTTGAAGATCTTGAATGTGTTTATCGTGTTGTTCTTTATTTTTAAATCTACAGTACTGTATTCTTAGTGCAAATAAATCTCCATGAGTCCATAGAAGGTTAGTTATAAGTGTCAGCCGAAAGGAAATGGAGGAACTGAATCCTCCAGAACACTTGCTGCAGTTAACTTTGCAGCTATGCTAGTGCTCTGAGTTCACCAATAAAAAAAGTGTTTTGCTTTAACTTTTCACTTTCAATCCATTACTCACTAAATTACATGAGATTTTTCAACGTCTTATTGTAAAACAATCTTTGTGTTAATGATTTTGGCCAGTGTAAATGTTGATGTTTAATAGACTTAATATGTTACAGTATAGATTATATTAAACTCATTGGTTCATGATACATTTAACATGTGATGGATTTGATTGAACATATAAATCAGGGAGCACCTGTACAATACAACTCCATTAATTCATATAATGCTGTAATCCTGTAAAAAAATTTGCTCATTACTCATCGTACTTGACAAGCCTTCTGGAACGAATTAACAATGAGGTATCACTGTATTTTGGTTAGGTTACCAATGTAGGAACAAGGTAGCACGGACACTCACTATGTATTGATACACACTCAATATGTACCATATAATATATTATGTATATATAGCCAGCACAAATCTGCATAGGGTATCAGTGCCAAACTAATATTAGCAACAGAGAAGAACAAAAGCGTAGTTGATAACATAGTTAGCAACTTACATAGTTGCAATGATGCAGTTGTGATGCAACTATGCTTTTGGGAAATGCACTCCAGATCAGAAATATTGCTTCTAATGTTATTGGAACTTGCCTGTAAGGACTTCCTTACAAGAGCTGCAAACAGTGGCAAGACTGAACTTATCTAGGGGAGGAGGCAGCTACCCTGCTCTGACTATTGTTTTCCTGTACAGTAGGAGATTAAAATTACCCAATAGAACACAAATAATGTATTAGGAATAACAGGGTGAATGGCATCATAATAACTATAAACATGTAATTGCAATAATAACACTGCCATCACTCCGCAGCCTCCCGTCCAAAGACCAGATGTTGCTGATGCCCAGATGACACCCAGTCCCTCACAGTACCTCGCAGCCACTTTGGAAAACAATGACCAACACTAAATGCCAACAACAACAAAAAACAGTCATGCAACCACCTATATTAATTAACAGTGAAGTCCTCCAGGCCACATGCTCAAGTATGTCCACAACCCAGCCCAGCTTGTTATCAGTATATGATAATGGATACGAGTCCAGTTTAGTAACTGCATTTAAAGAGCGATATTGCACAAAAGAAAATAGTAAATAATGTAAATAAAAAATTTACGTGTGCCAAAGTGCGCCAAGTTGCCAGTTGTCATCTTTTTGATCTTTTCAGCGACCTATCATTTGGTTCAGGGCAGGTGGTACAGATGAAAAAAGGATTGGCATTCCTGAATTTGTGCCAATTTTATTTTGCACCAAGTTACATCTGTTACAACAGTCCTGCTGGTACTTGTGAGCAGTCATATGATAGTGTTTATGTTTTTTGTGGTTTTGGAGTCTGGTTGATAGAGTTTCTAATATGACAATAATAATCAGATCATATCAATTAAAGTGAACTATATTGTCATTATTCAATATAACTGTATACACTAGAACAAAATTATATAGTATATGCATTATGCAAGATGCATAAGGACAACCAAAGCATAAAAGTATTGTCTAGGATATGCTGAAAATTATACCATTTGTTTAAAGGCAAAATCATATGCTTACATAAACCTACACATAAACCTGAGACCTGTAAGGGTCATCAATGATAATTATTAATAATAATTAAATAATTAAATTATCTTACTTATTTCAACTTACATGGCAATTATCCATTAAAATGTATTTGGGACAAATCCAACATAAATCAAGGTGTGTTTTTGTCTGGAAAACAAGCTAAAAATGAATATCATCAGTGAACTTGAGATTTTAGTTACTTCTTGAAGTTTAGGCTTTCTGACTTGGGTTTTAGTTCTTGGCATCGTACCATCTAATGTGAACAAGGGAAAAGAGTGTGTATTATCTTACAGGGAAATTTAATTTATACTGCTAGGAACTGAACAAACTACTTTGATTCTTTTCACCAAATCTCTGTTGAGCAACAAATAGTCTAGACCAGGGGTTTCCAGCCTTTCTTAATTCATGATCTACTTTTTCACTAGCAATCCCACCATGATGTACCAAGGTACCATTTAAAAGGCATAAAAAACTCAGTTGTTGCCCAGGATTTCAATTGAATGTCATTTCGCGAGTGAAAATTTCATTCTCCAGTGTTGTTGTGTCAAGACGAAAGAGTGATCTCACTGGAAACTAAAACTGGTCTTTGCTGAGAGGCTTAAAGCTCATTAAATGTATAAAACAACACCTGTTGTGCTGCATCTATGGTATGATGCTGCAGCTCAGAGTTCATGTGATTAAAGTACCACACATCTTGTCACTATGTCCATTACATTCTTCATTTTTAGAATCTTTTGCTCTCAAAGCTTACTGATGAATTGTGTAGTGATAATGAATGTTTTCAGAAAATGTTCACATTATTTGCACAATCCAATTAAATGGTGTGTGCTGTGATAATTGAAACAACCTTGGTTTTGTTCAGAAAGCTCCAGAAACCATGAAACATATCCTCAACATGTCTGTCCTTTAAGAGCTAAAACTGATAGAAGCTCCTAACATGGTCCTGTCATCCGAAAAAAACGTTTAGCTGTGCCATATCATCCATATTGGTTGATTCATCACTACAGTGAAAAACTGTGGTTTTTCATCAGAATTTTTCACCATTGTTTCATATCACCTTGTCACTGTATTTCTTCAACTCTAAATATTTTAATGCAGCTATGATTTCATACTTGTTTTTGAATTCTCTAGAAAGTGACACTGCACCTGCAGTAAATGCTTTTTGAATAAACTCATCATTGCTGAGTGATCATCATCACTTGTATTTAGCCAGGACATGGCTGACATGGAATGACACGTTTGTTGACACATTTGCTGTTGCATTAGGTCTTGTGAAAATGTTATGCTGATAGCTGAGATTGTAAGTCTTCCAATTTCATGCAATTCACTTTTAGCTAGAAAGTTCACATCATATGATTTGTATAGTTTTAAAATGTTGTTCAAAATTTCCTATTTTTACAAAGATGCTGGCCTTAAAATACAAAGACATTATCCTGTTCCTGTTCTCTGCGATAGCTGAATGTTTTTGGTATCTTTGCTTCATTCATGTTTATTGAAACACCAAACCAAAATATCTCTAACTAGCTAATTATGGACAGCATGTCTCTCTCAGTTGTATACATAAGGAGCCAGACTGAGACAAGATCTACACCAGTAGCGATTGGTCCATAGCTGGTTTTATACCAAATTGTTAAACATCTGTTACTGGACATAAAGTACCTATGCAGGCCACTTCTTGAAAATTTGTTGACATATCACAAAGTCATCTTGAAATTGGTTATCAAGCACTCTAGGCTCTTCCAGAACAATATGTCTATCACAGGTTCTTCAAATCAAACTGTGGTTATGCTTCTATCTCCCATCTCTTTAAAATGCAAACATTAAAAAAGTCCTTCCATGACCAAGTTTCTGTGAGTAACTTACAAAGCACACTTTGTTTTTACAGCATTGGTAAGTAGGCTATTTACCACAGTAGCCTTAGAGAGCTGCACTACTGTGTGTTCAGGATGAATGATTAAAGCAATGAAATATTGGCTGTTTCTGTCAAACAGCATGAGGCAGTTAGCCATTAGCTCCAAGATCCATGACTGTAGAGAGCAGGGAAAGGCATAGGGTTGCCAACCGTCCCATATTGTCCGGGACATCACGATTTATGGGCAATTTTGATTTGTCCCTTCAGGGACAGCTCCAGTCCCGGATTCCAATCACAGCCTCATTGGCCAATAACGCTCCAAAACTGATACAAACTCTCGGGTGTAGTAGCTATGTTAGTGACAGAGCAGTGTGTGTGTTGTGAGCGGAGCCTTATGCTGTCAAAATGAGCAGTGAACCTGTAAATAAAAAAAGACTTTGCAACTATAAAAAAAGTGGGAACCGCAGTAAAGTTGGCTTGCGGTTGCGCTTCGGAGCTTTTTTCATCTTGCATTCCGTGATGAAGTCACTTTAACCTGTGATTAATTCTACATTTGGCTTGTCCTGAGTTGTGAATTCAGGTGACGTCATCATCTAAACCGAAATCATTCGGAATTACATTTTAGGGCTTTATTTTCAAATGCTTCTAACTTCTGAAGGTGACCATTAGATTACTGACATCTGCAGTGAGGTGACCAGGCTGATTTGTGAAACTTTTCACAGTCTTAATTCTGTCTGTACGTGGCTCCTATAAAGTGTGAGGACGGAAAATGATAACACGCGAAATAATTAAGCCTTTAATTTAACTTGCCATTAAATCGTCCAAGCAGGCCATATAACTTCAAAAACTGATAATATAGAGAATTAACACAGGTTAAAGTTACCCTCCATCAGTTCTGAAAGCTATCACAGATATCATTTTGTCTAATAGGCAGCTATTTACATACTGTGTATTATGTGTAGGTATTTTCTGATTTGTGAAAGCTTTCACAGATATGACTTTGTCTAATAAATATGTATTATGATGTTATTTATTACTTTTAGGCATAATCTGATTTGTTAAAACTTTCACATGTATAAATTTGTCTAATAAATATGTATTATGATGTTATTTATTATTTTTAGGCATAATCTGATATATGAAACCGTTCACAGATAAAATTTAGTATAAAAAGCATTTATTTATATAATATTTATTACTTTTAGGCATTTTCAGATTTGTGAAAGCTTTCACAATTCATTTTCTGAAAATGCGTAAAATTAATAAATATTATATAAATAAATAATATAAATAAATATGTGACATGATTTTAAAGTGGTTAATACTCACAGCTCCAGAGATCCCCTGTATGATTCCCAACTTGGACTCAATGTGTGTAGTTGCATGTTGTCCATGTGTCTGTGTGAGTTTCCTCCAGGCACTCCAGTTTCCTCCCACATTACAAAGACATGTGTTAGTTCAGTTGGTGTTTTTAAAATTGTCCCAGTATGAGTGGGTGAGTGTGTGCTCACGTGCCCTGCAATGGATTGGTGCCCTGTCTGAGGTTGGATCTGCCTTGTGTCCTGTGATGCTGGTTAGACAATGGCTCTCCATAACTCTGAAATGAATCACTGAATGAATGAATGTATATACTAAGGTTGAGTTTAAGAGATTTGTCAGACTTTCAGATTTGTGTCAGTTATTAATGCCTAAAGAGTGTCAGGTGCAAAAGGGAATAATTCAATCACATTTTTAAGTATGTAGTTAAAGGATTTTAGGACTGTTTGCATATTCATTGATGACTAACATGTTAACCAGGATTTTTCACACTTCCTATTATTCCTACACAAAATTTCATCATGATTGTGTGGGGACGGCTGGAGGTTTGGAGAAATAGAAATGAATAATTCTAATCTCCAGCTGTTCAGGTTTGGTGAGCCTGTGCCCACTTGCAGCCTTAGCTTTTTGTACTTGTCTGACAGAAGTGGAGCCCAACATGAACATCTGCTGTTGTGGCCCATCTGCCTCAAGGTTTGATATGGATCACCACAGTTGAGTGGCTGTCTTTATTCTAGCCTTTCTGTCAGCTTAAACCCTTCTTAACTGACCTCTCTGGACAAAAACTTCTGCTCAATGGATGTTTTTCTTTATTGTATCATTCTACATAAACTCTAGAGACTGTGCTTTAAAAGCTCAGTAGACCAGAAGTTATAGAAATGCACATACCAGCTTGTCAGGCACCAACACGCTTGCTCTGGACAACATCACCTTTTTCTACCCCATGCATAAGTTTGATGTGAACGTTACTTGAAGCAGCTGTACCATATCTGCAGGATTTTACATTGATACACAGTTGACTGATTTATATTAATTGCATGACTGAATAGGTGTACAGTGGTGCTTAAAAGTTTGTGAACCATTTAGAATTTTCTATATTTCTGCATAAATATGACCTAAAACATCATCAGATTTTCACACAAGTCCTAAAAGTAGATCAAGAGAACCCAGTTAAACAAATGAGGCAAAAATATTATATATGATCATTTATTTATTGAGGAAAATCATCAAATATTACATATTAGTGAGTGGAAAAAAGTATGTGAACCTCTAGCCTTAGCAGTTAATTTGAAGGTGAAGATAGACTCAGGTGTTTTCAATCAATGGAATGACAATCAGGTGAGAGTGGGCACCCTGTTTTATTTAAAGGAACAGGAATCTATCAAAGTATGCTCTTCACAACACGTTTGTGGAAGTGTATCATGACACGAACAAAGGAAATTTCTGAGGACCTCAGAAAATTAGTTGTTGATGCTCATCAGGCTGGAAAAGGTTAGAAAACCATCTCTAAAGAGTTTGGACTCCACCAATCCACAGTCAGACAGATTGTGTACAAATGGAGGAAATTCAAGACAATTGTTACCCTCCAGAGGAGTGGATGACCAATAAACATCACTCCAAGAGCAAGGCGTGTAATAGTTGGCAAGGTCACAGGGAAGCCCAGGGTAACTTCTAAGCAACTGAAGGCCTCTCTCACATTGGCTAATGTTAATGTTCATGAGTCCACCATCAGAAGAACACTGAACAACAATGGTGTGCATGGCAGTGTCGTAAGGAGAAAGCCACTGCTCTCAAAAAAGAACATTGCTGCTAGTCTGCAGTTTGCTGAAGATCACATGGACAAGCCAGAATGCTATTGCAAGAATGTTTTGTGGGTGGATGAGACCAAAATATAACATTTTTGGTTTAAAGGAAAAGCGATATGTTTGGAGAATGGAAAACACTGCATTCCAGCATAAGAACATTATCCCATCTGTGAAACATGGTGGTGGTAGTATCATGGTTTGGGCCTGTTTTGCTGCCTCTTGACCAGGACAGCTTGCCATCATTGATGGAACAATGAATTCTGAATGATATCAGAGAATTCTAAAGGAAAATGTGAGGACATTTGTCCATGAACTGAATCTCAAGAGAAGGTGGGTCATGCAGCAATACAACAACCCTAAGCACACAAGTTTTTCTACCAGTGAATGGTTAAAGAAGAATAAAGTTAATGTTATTCAATTTCAAACAAAACATAAACAAAATAATAAAATGGAAGGCAGTGGAGACAGTGCCATTGCAAGAAGATCAGGTGACAAAACAAAATCAGTACCATGTGCTCTGTAGTAACATTATGAGGCATCACAAGGCGTGCAGAGTTATTAATTAACAGTTGGTCATGCTTTTTGTCCTGTGCTGACAGTGGACAGCTGCCTTAGTGCCTCAAGCTAAGATGCCCCTAAAACCTATGTCAATGGAGAATAACAAGTGCAGTCATCTCATTGAACATTTTTTTGTTCTGTGCATAAACCAGAGAGAGCAAATGTATGGAACTAGTGGTAGCTCAGAGTAAAATGTCTCTAAAGGCCTTCATACTTAATCAGCCTCTTATTGTCCTGCTGCAACAAAGCAGAACTGCAGACTCCTCCGCTAAGAAATGGTGCCTTGCTGCTCTTTGTGCTTCCAACTTCCTGGTTGTTTTAAAAGTGTTATGCAATTATACCTGGAGAGGCTCAACATTCAAACTTTGCTGTTCCGGTTGTGCAGTCAAATGGGACACCAGTTTCAGACTAAGGCAATGGATATATCAGTATAGCAAAAATAAGTCCATTCCAGCACTGGGTGAATAATCGTTTATTCATTCATTCATTTTCTTATCCACTTACTCCTAGTCAGGGTCGCAGAAAGCTGGTGCCTAGCTGGTGACACAGGGTACAAGGCAGGACGCCAATCCATCATATGGCAAATACACTCACATACTAAGAATACTTTGGAAATACCAGTTAACCTAACACATGTCTTTGGGATGTGGGAGGAAACCAGAAAACCTGGAGTAAACACACGGACACGGGGTGGACAAGCAAACTCCACATAGACTCCCTGGTTGATAATCAATATTGAATCAATAGTGAATATGTCATTTTATATAATATTGATTCACAATTACTGGGATGGCATTTCAAACCAAGTCTTTATCCACTTCCTTTATCTCTTTATTATTTGCTTATTTTAACCACCTTTTTTACATTTACATTTACAGAATTTAGCAAACTCCCTTATCCAGAGCGACTTACAGTTGATGCAATCTGTAACCAAGAACACTAGGAGACCAAGGTGTAGGAATCAATTGCAGGTTTATATTATTCCAGTAAGACAAAGCATAGTCGTAGGGCGAGCGAAGGGTCAACAACCGGTATATCAAACAAGAAGCAACAAATCCAACAGGGGCATTCCGAAACGGCAACATTAACAGAGAGCAGTAGATCATACACGGGAAACCAGAAATAGCAACAGTAGAACGCTCGGTAATGTAGGCTAATGGCAAACAATACTTCGCGAAGACGCGTAACTAGGCGGGAGATTAAATAGGCTAAGCACATGGCCGCCTGACAGAAGTGGTGTGGTTAGAATTCGGGAGAGTGCGACCTCAGGTGGTGGGGAGTCTCAGCTGCAGCCGGCGTTACATAACCCCCCCTCTGACGGGCGGCGCCCGACGCCGAAGACCTTAACCTTCTGGGACGTCCCCGAGACCTAAGAGTCGGACGATGAGGAAAAGCACTGTGGAAATCCGCAATGAGTGACGGATCCAGGATGTCCCCAGCCGGAACAATGGCTCATTCTTCTGGGCCGTAACCCTCCCAGTGCACCAAGTAGTTCATTCTACCTGCCGTGTAAGCGGGTGAACCGTCAACGTCCAGAGGTGGTGGGGGTTCTGTCACGTCCGACTGCACCTGAGAAGAAGAGTAAACTGGTTTGAGCAGAGAAACGTGAAATGTAGGTGCTATGCGATATGAGGAGGGTAACTGTAGCCTATATGAGATGGGGGTTACCTGCCGGAGAACCATAAAGGGCCCCACAAACTTGGGACTCAACTTCTTACAGGGTACTTTAAGTCTTAGATCTTTAGTTGAGAGCCATACCATCTGACCGGGCCTGAAGGATGGAACGTCACATATACGGTGGTCGGCCTGTAATTTCTGCCGGGATATGGCCCACTGCAATCTAACGTGGGCCTGTTCCCATGTCTGCTCACTCCTCCGCATCCATTCGTTTATGGTGGCCACCTCGGAGGGTGAGCCAGACCATGGGAAGAGTGGCGGTTGGTAACCTAGGACGCATTGGAAAGGTGTCACTTGAGTAGAGGTCGCGCATACTCTACCCATGGCAAATATCTGGCCCAGTCTGACTGGGAGCGAGAACAGCATTAGATCAGAAACCTGCAGATTTCCTGATTTAAACGCTCAGTTTGGCCATTAGACTGGGGGTGGTAGTCGGACGTTAAACTGACATTGTTGTCCAGGAGCTTGCAGAACTCCTTTCAGACACGGGATGTAAACTGTGTCCCTCTATCAGAAACTATATCCTCGGGAAGCCCGTAAAACCTAAACACATTATGAAACAGAGCGTCGGCCGTCTCGAGAGCGGTAGGTAACTTGGCCAGGGGAATCAACCGGCAGGCCTTGGAGAAGTGATCTATCGCTACCAAAATCACCGTGTTACCTCTGGAGGGAGGTAAGCTGGTTACGAAGTCTACCCCTAGATGTGACCAGGGGCGCTTGGGAATAGGCAGTGGCTCTAATAAACTGGCCGGGGCTTGACGAGGGACCTTGGCCTGAGCGCACACCGGGCAGGCCTTTACCCAATCCGTGACATCCCCTTCCAAACCCCCCCACCAAAACCGATTCTGAACTAACTCTATAGTTCTACGTATGCCTGGATGCCCTGAACTGGGGCGTACTATGAACTACTATGTACTAAGCTCTGAGCGCAAGGAGGTGGGGACAAACTCACGGTCCGGTGGACATTCCGCGGGAGGTGGTTCATTAACCTGTGTCTCTTCCAGAATCTCCCACTTAATGGATCTGACGATGATCTCGGGTCTCAGGACCATGGCAGCCTTGCCATTCTTAGAGTCAGGGCGATAAGAAACAGTGAAGTTAAAGCTCGTAAAAAACAGTGCCCAACGGGCCTGTCTAGGGTTAAGCCACTTAGCCGTCTTCAAATATTCCACATTGCGATGGTCGGTTAATACTAAAAACGGATGCCTGGTCCCTTCCAGCCAGTGCCACCATTCCTCTAAAGTGAGCTTCATGGCCTGGAGCTCCCGGTTACCCACGTCATAATTCCTCTCTGCCTTATTTAATTTCCGTGAGAAGAAGGCACAGGGATGGAGCTTAGAGGGCGAGCCCGAACGCTGAGAAAGCACGGCTCCCACACCCGACGAGGACGCGTCCACCTCTACAACAAAGGGGAAATCGGGGTTAGGATGCGCGAGAATGGGGGCTGAAGTAAACCGGCTCTAAAGCGATTTAAGCGCTTCTTCCGCTGCCTCCGTCCACACCAGCCTACTCGTGTTGCCTCTTAATAAGGACGTGAGGGAGCGGCTATGGTACTAAAGCCCAGAATAATTTGGCGATAAAAATTGGCGAACCCCAAAAACTTCTGAAGTTCCTTGATGGTGCGAGGCTGGGGCCACTGTACAACCGCACTGACCTTACCCCCATCCATACGTACACCATCTTGACCTATAACATAGCCCAGGAAAGACACAGTGGTGACATGAAATTCACACTTTTCCAGCTTAACACATAATTTATGGTTCAATAAGCATGTTAAGACCTGTCGAACATGACTAATGTGTGCGTTTGTAGGTCAGGAGAGTATATCAAAATGTCATCGAGATACACAATCACCCACCGGTCAATCATGTCCCTCAGTACCTCGTTGATGAAGGCCTGGAATACCGATGGGGCCACTGCCAGGCCAAACGGCATGACTGTGTACTCGTAATGACCCCGCATTGTGATGAACGCCGTCTTCCACTCGTCACTGGCACGAATTCTAATCAGATTGTAGGCATTTCTCAGATCCAGCTTGGTGAAAACGGTAGCTCCACGTAGAAGTTCTAATGCGGCGGGGACTAAGGGTAACGGATACTTATACTTGATCATTATTTCGTTGAGGCCCCGGTAATCGAAGCAAGGGCGTAAGCCCCCATCCTTTTTATCCACAAAGAAGAAGCTCGCCGCAGCCGGGGAAGTGGATGGACGAATAAAGCCCAACCATAAAGCCTCCTCAATGTAGTCTTCTAATGCCCGCGTCTCGAGACGGGAAAGGGAGTTGATCCTGTTTTGTGGCGGGCTGCTGCCCGGCAACAGGTCAATGGCGCAGTCCCATGACTGATGAGGAAGCAAGTCAAAACACACCCCAAATGTCTGTAGCAGTCCGGCACCCGGGTAATTCCGGTGCTTCTGGTGTCCTCCAGCGCTGTGGGCATCAGGGGCAGGGTCAAACAAGAGGTCCGGCATTGGTCTTCCCAGCTCTTGATGTCATCGTCCCCCCAGGTAATGTGAGGCCGATGTTGGACCAGCCAGGGAAACCCCAGGATGAGGTCATGATTGGGTGCCGGAATAACGAAGAACGAAATAGACTCCTGGTGAAGCAACCCGACCTTCATGCTAACCTCTGTCGTGCACTCAGTGACGGAATCCTCCCCCAGAATTCTGCCGTCCACAGCGTTTAAAGTCATTGGAACTGAGGTGCGGGTTACCGGAATATCCAGTCTTTTTACCAGGGTTTGATCTATGAAGTTACCTATGAGCGTTGAAACATAGGTAGACTCTGAAGCCCAGGACAACTGAACGATTATGCGTTTAGGACAAGAAGCACGTAAGTGACCAGTTCCCGCACAGTAGAGACATAGTTTCTCCCTGTACCTGCGTCGTCGCTCCTCTTCCGTGATGTGAGCTCTTCCCAGGTCCATGGGCTCGGATTCGGTATCCAGCGGTCTTGACCGTCCCATAACAGATTGTCCACGATGATGGTATGCCGAATGAATGCATCCAGCTTCACGGTAGCACCCCGTACGGCCATCTCCGCTTTTAGTTCGGGACCCGTTTGAACATGGTGAGGAGAGCTGCGTCATTCCAGCCACTCCCCGCGGCCACAGTATGGAACTCCAAAGCATAATCCGCCGCTCTCCATCTGCCCTGCTTGAGTTCACACAATCTAGATCCCACATCCCATCTGGCGTGAGGGTGGTTGAAAACTTCTTTAAACAGGGAGTAGAATAAGGTTTCAGATAACAAGACTTTACTGTCCTGAGTCCAAAGCGCCGTGGCCCATTCTTTAGCCCTCCCAGTTAGCAGTGAAATGACAAAATGAATCTTATCAGTGTCAGACTGAAATTACTCCGGGTGATGCTCAATATAAAGGCTACACTGCATGAGAAAACCTCTACATAGATCCATAGAGCCGTCATACCTTTCGGGTAGGGCAACCATAAAGGGGGACAGCACGCGTAGAGGATCCCAGGCTGGCGGGTCGGGCGCCACTGCCGCCGAACGTCCCGGAAGTGGTGTGGATAGTGCCAGTACTTCCTTCATGAGCTGGGTGAGTTCATCCAACTTCTGTTCTTGCCCCTCCAAACGAGCCTCGAAACCGGCTGATTCCATGTTGTGGCGAAGTATTCTGTAACCAAGAACACTAGGAGACCAAGGTGTAGGAATCAATTGCAGGTTTATATTAAGACAAAGCATAGTTGTAGGGCGAGCAAAGGGTCAACAACCGGTATATCAAACAAGAAGCAACAAATCCAACAGGGGCAATCCAAAATGGCAACGATAACACAGAGCAGTAGATCATACACAGGAAACCAGAAATAGCAACAGTAGAACGCTCGGTAATGTAGGCTAATGGCAAACAATACTTCGCGAAGAGGCGTAGCTAGGCGGGAGACTAAATAGGCAAAGCACTTGGCCGCCTGACGGAAGTGGTGTGATTGGAATTCAGGAGAGCGCGACCTCAGGTGGTGGGGAGTCTCAGCTGCAGCCAGCGTGACACAATCTTACAATCCAAGCAATTGTTGGTTAAGGGCCTTTCTCAAGGACCCAACAGTGGCAGTTTGGCAGAGGTGGGATTTGAACCTTTTAGTCCATAGTCCAGTTCCTTAACCGCTAGGCTACCACAGTCCTCCTTTATTTGCTCACCAGTTTCATCCTACTGAATTTCCTATTCTGTCTATATTTTCTGTTGTGGCTGCCAACAATTTCTTTCAACTGTCAATTATCATACCATTGGCTAAATGTAAATCATGCAGAGTACTCAACTTTCACCCTGCAGCCATAACATCACTGGTTATGAAGACATAAACAGAGACTCATTAAGCAAATTAGGCAAAAAATATTATAGTTGATCATTTTCCTTAATACATAAATGACCAAGTGTTACATATGTATGAGTGGGAAAAGTATGTGAACTTCTAGGACTAGCAGCTAATTTGAAAATCAAATTATAGTCAGGTGCTTTCAAACAATGGGATGACAGTCAGATGTGAGTGGGTACATTGTATTTAAAGAACAAAGCTCTGTCATAGTCTGATCTTCAGGGCACATTTCTGGAATGTATCATGGCACAAACAAAGGAGATTTTTGAGGACCGCAGAAAAGAGTTGTTGCTCATCAGGCTGTAAAAAGGTTACAAAATAATCTCTAAAGAGTTAGACCCCAACAATCCACAGTTTGACAGATTGTGTACAAATGAAGGAATTTCAAGCCGATTGTTACTTCATTGACCAACAAAGGTCATTCCAAGAGCAAGTCATGTAATAGTTTGCAGGGTTCCAAAAGAACTCATTTGTAAGAAACTAAAGGCCTCTATCACATTGGCTACTGAGTCCACCATCAGTAGACCACTGAACACCAATGGTGTTGGAAGCAAGTCAAAACACACCCCAAATGTCTGTAGCAGTCCGGCACCCGGGTAGTTCCGGTGCTTCTGGTGTCCTCCAGCGCTTTGGGCATCAGGGGCAGGGTCAAACAAGAGGTCCGGTATTGGTCTTCCCAGCTCTTGATGTCATCGTCCCTCCAGGCAATGTGAGGCCGATGTTGGACCAGCCAGGGAAACCCCAGGATGAGGGTTTACACCAATGGTGTGCATGGCAGGGTTGCAGGGAGGAAGCCATTACTCTCTAAACAGAACGCTGTTGCCCATCATGTGGCAAATGGACAATCAAGAAGGCAACTGGAAAAGCATTTCTGGATGGATGAATAGACCCTTTTGGTTTCAATGAGAAGTTTTATGTCTGGAGAAAGAAAACATTGCATTCCAGTATAAGAACCTTATCCCATTTGTGAAACATGGTGATGGTAGTATTATGGTTTGGGAATGTTTTGCTACATCTGGGCCAGGATGACATTGCCATCAATGACGGAACAATGAATTCTGTATTATACCAGCAAATTTTAAAGGACAATGTCACTCAATCTGACACTGAAATGAACTCAGTCTCAAAAGAATGTGCTTCATGCAGCAAGACATAGGCCCTAATCACACTAGTCATTTTTCCAAAGAATGTTTAAAGAAAAATAAAGTGTTGGAATGAAAGTCCTGACCTTAGTAAAAAAGAAACATTATGGAAGCAATTCATGTGAGGGAACTCACCAACATCTGTGGATAGAAGTCATTCTGTATGAGAGGATAAAATTCCTCCAAGCCAACATGCATGACTGATCAACATTTGACAGAAATGTTGTGTTGCAGTTATGCCACTCAGATATGTACAGTGGTGCTTGAAAACTTTATGAACCCTTTAGAATTTTCTATTTTTCTGCATAAACATGACCTAAAATTGTAACTTATGACTGGTTAAAATAAAAAAAACAGTGGTTTTCTTTAAACCATTGTACCTACACTGCACCTAAATAAACGGAATGCCTTTCTCTTCTTTGTGTAAACGTGAGATAACACACCAAACACTATTTTAACTTTTGTCCGTATCATAATTTCTATTCGCCTCACGCATAACATGACCCAGACATTCCCCGAGTCTTATGTGGCATCAATAGCTGGATCGACAGTCATTCGAAGTCTGGTTATCCTCTATCTACAATCTCCCCACAAAGTCACAAACATTACGACACTTTGGAATGCCAAGGGGCCACCATCTGGACAGACTCTCCACATTGAGTAATGGCCACACCAACCAACCTCTTTCTCAAACCAATAAAAAATTTGAGGATCTGGCTTAACAGCCAGATAACCCCTGCATCTTGCAGTCGTAAACTAAGTCAATGTGTTAGTCTTAAAAGGGGTTTCTGACATTCCAGACCACAGACTTCCCCAATTCTAGGGGAAGCCTGGTCTAACTGTTGCAAAGAAAAATAACGATGCCTCCCCAAACTCACTTTTGCAACCCTTATCAAGACAGGCAGAAGCCGTGAAGGACAACCCTGGAATTTACGAGACAGGGACTTCAGTCTTTCTTTTTAAAGACATATTTTTAATAGTAGTATTAACTTTTGTTGGAAACAGATTATCTTCGCATGGACCACTCAATTAGAAAACACATGAGAACTGCTTCATAATGAGTCCAAACACAAACCCATACGTACTTATCTACCTCATACAAGGAATTTGATCGGGGATATTCTTCATACACCTATATTTAATCATATATATGCATGTCACTGATTTCTCATGTATTTTAATGTCTATTTGGTAACATTTTTAGTATAGTGACCATTCCATACTCAAAATGGTCCAGTTTGTGTTATACGTAGGAAAGTATATCGATCAACTCGTGTTTTAATACCTATTTACACTTATAGAGGACCAGAAATGTAAGTTGTTATTCAGAATGTATTGTATCCTATACCTGGTATTGATCGTATCAGTATTTGTTTAAGGAATAGCAAATGTATGTGCTGTAGTTTAGAACGCCTTAATGATGTGTTAGCTTATAAAATTCAAGGTGCTTTTGACAATCGGAACCTCGTACCCGAAATACCACAACTAAACTTGTAACTTTAAGGATTTGTGTTCTTATGTGATACTTTTAGACATCCTAGAGATGTAAAAATATATTAATCCTAAGTTATAACTTCTGTAGCGGCCCATACCAACATATGGTGAAATTGGAGCACATGCCCCACAAGGGGAGGCACTTGATGCCGAGTCAACTTCTCGTTGGCTAGTCCATGGCAAACCCCTTTGCCCCCAACTCTGATCGCCTACGTCCGAAGCATACAAAACTTGGGCACCAGCTAGCAGTTGGCTAGTAGTTTTTAGTTTTTTTTTTAGTTTTTTGTTAAGTTCTTAGTTCTTGGTGCTTTTTATTCTTTCAGTTCTTTTTCAGTCTTTTTCTTTGTTTTAGACTTTTTTGCATTTTAATTTACGTTTAACTTTTTCTGTGTCCAGCAGTCTTAGTAGTTCGGTATCGCCGAATTAGAAATTAAGCTAAAGAAGTAGTCAAAAGACCAACTAGCCAAGATCTCCTTCACGCTCGACCACGCTTGTATCTCCTAGTTTTCCAAGTCTATTTGAGGCATGTGGTTTAAAAGTGCGCATCGGACTTAGCCTTTACCTCTGGCCAGGGTAAAAATTCGAGTGGGCGCAAACGCAATATTCGAGGACCGTGAAACGCCCGCAGCCTAAACTGGGAAGTACGCCTAATACCGGGTCAACTGAAGACACAGCCCGTAAAACATCTGTTGTTATGCGACGGCTATCTGCAAAACTGAGAAGCCCAAGAGCCTACGCCATCAAGAGGCCTTTCCGAGCGGCGGTGTGCCTCGGGAAGACGAACGTCACCGCTCCCCAAAATCGTGCCTTGTTTGGATTAAACGTAGGGTTAAATGCCCCGAACCACTCGAGTGATTTTCCAGGCAAGTACCGTTTATGGCTTTTTCTGGGTCCCTGATTCTTGTAGACCTATCCACATCTAAGTAGTTTCCACCATACTATTCACGTTTCACCATAATTTGTGTTACTAGTAACTCACTGCGTCGTAACAAACTAGTTCATAACATTGCATCTGGGTAATTACTACACGATTGATAAGTTGCACAGAGAATCATCTTGTTTTCTGATCTTAAACTGTAATATACATGTTTGCCATCATTTCCTGATCTAATATTGTGATATATATGTTCACCATCATTTCGTAATCGTAACTCTGTGATATACATGCCATGACTTCAGATTGTCAGTTGGTATTGCCTTGTTTGTAGTTAATAAACTTGTTATAACCTTTTGAATTTACCGCTTTGTGTGAGAGAGTTTCATTCAAACAGAGGTCGAGAAAAATAACTTTGAATTCACTATTCAGACCTAGACTGAAGTTGCCATATCGACTTCCTGATCAATTTCGCTTTTTCCCTTTTTAACTGGTTTTCCGGATCCACCAACCCCAAACGATCCGCTGGTGACCCGTTTGTTCATGAAAGATTAATTAAAGTAGTTGTGTTCCGCTACACTTAAATAACCCCTACTCAAATTTACAGTCCAGTAGTATGCAAAGACAACATAATAAATCAAAAGAAAACAAAAACAAAGAATAGTCCAGTGTCCGCAACGCGATCGGAAGATAATCGAGAGGGAGTGGAAGGTAGAGAGAGCATCCGGCAACCAAAGGTGAGCAAAATACGAGTAGGCATGACGGCCTCAACTTGATAGTGGACGCACCCCACTTTTGTCTCCTGGTGGGATTCCTTTACTTGCTCACATACTAAACTCAAGGCCTTAGCAGTTTCGATTACTTGTAAGGAAGTAGGTAAATCACACCAGCTTTTGCTATTGATGCACACACGTTGCCTTCAGTCATCACCTTAGAAAGGGCATCACGTATGATGTTACACATCCCTTCCAATAATGCACTTGGAAATCAAACGCTTGTAGTCTTAGAGTACATCGGATACAGTAAGATGTTGTTTTGGGGGAGTTGAAAGCCCGGGTCAAGGCATTATGGTCAGTGTAAATATCGAAGATAATGCTGCCATTTCTCCACAGCCCAAACCACCGCCAAACATTCCTTCTCAGAAGTGGAGTACTTAAACTCTGCTCCTCGTAAGGCTCTGGGGGCATAGGCTATCACTTTTTTATCTCCGTCTACCTGTTGGGTAAGCACCGCACCCAAACCCACATTACAGGCGTCGGTATGAACCTAAAAACCAATATCTCATACTGGCTGTGCCAAGACAGGAAAACACCTTAGTGATTATTTAAATTTTATGAAGGCCCGCTGACATTCCTCATCCCAACACCACTCGACATCCTTGTTCTTTAACTGATTCAAAAGGCCACAGATACAAGGATGTATTTGTGGTACCAACCCATCAATCCCAGAAACCGATGTAAACTGGGTGGGAATTACAAATGGCCCAATTTCTTGGTCCAATTCTACTCCCCAACCCGACACTATATGACCCAGAAAGGAGAGTTGGGTCTGAGACAGATAACACTTTTTAATGTTCAGAGTCAGCTGAACATTACGGACACAGCGTCTAGATGCTGAAGATGTTGTTCTGGCATTTGAAGATGTTGTTGTGGCATAATAGGTTTTCGAGAAACCTATTATGTCGTCTATGTGCACAAAGCAGATTTCCCTCTCAATTCCCCCAACACTTGCTCCCTTAGACATTGAAATGTAGCTCCAGTTAAGCCAAAGGGCATAACTTTGAACTGGAACAAGCCTTGTGGGGTAATAACTGCAGTTTTTGGCTTGGCCTGTTTGTCCACTTAATAAATCGAGTGTGCTGAAGTAAGTTTCCCCCGCATAGATTCCAGGATCTCGTGGACCAATGGCATGGGATAAGCATCAAGGAGGGTTTTAGCATTTAGGCCATGGTAATCTATACAGAAAGGAAAGGATCCATCCAGCTTAGGCACCAACACAACGGGTGCCGCCCACGGGGATGAAGAGGGCTCAATCACCCCATCCCCACCCCATACAACATCTTTTGAACATGGTCTTTTATGACTTCCTGTTTTTGAAATGAGATCCGATATGCTCTCCTCCTGACTGGTACTTCATCAAGGGTGTTAATCTGATGATGTACAACCCTTGTGGATCCCCTTTCGTCAGTTCAAATGATGGGCCACCTTTTCAGCAATGATTGTGCAACGTTAGGTTGCGAAGTATTCATCTGGGGTCATTTTGAGGTTTAGTTTTCACGATTGCCATATAGAAATTGAGTCTTCCCCTCACGTCAGACCATCTAAGCTCCGATCTCACTTTGGTCACGAATGCGTGAGTCTTCTCGCTGGGTGTGGCATACTTCTCCTCATGTACTTGAAGGTTGTAATCTAATAGTGTAATATTTATGTCTTTTTTTTTCTTTTTTTTACTGTGGTTATCTTTATCTAATTCTAGGACTTGTGTGAAAATATGATTATGTATTAGGTCATATTTATGCATAAAGAGAGAATATAGGTACAATCTGTAAAAACACGCAGCACAATTAGAAAGTTGAAAGTGTGCAATGTGGATAGGAAATCGATTACTTTTTTTAACACTAAGTCTTTTATCAAGTCTATTTTGCCATTTTCCATGATTGCCTATTTTGGCAAATTCCATTAACATCCACAGTGTGTGTTGTGCTGGTATGAGTGGATCAGACACAGCAGTGCTGCTGGAGTTTTTAAACACCTCAGTGTTACTGCTGGACTGAAAACAGCTCACCAACCCAAAATGTCCTGTCACCAGCATCCTATTGCCAGCATCCTGTGAGTACTGATGAAGGGTCAGAGGATGGCTAACACAAACTGTGCAACAACAGATGAGCTACTGTTTCTGACGTTACATCTACAAGGTGGAGCAATAAGGTAGATGTGTCTAATAGAGTGCAGAGCGATTGATTAAAATCTCCAGCAGCTGTTTTTGTTACCATCTTTCCCTCTGTCACAATGCTACTGACTATGAAATATTCTGCTGAAAATCTAAAGTGTGACCATATTTAAATTAGGTGAACGATGACTGAAATGATTTTCTCCAGATTTTCTGAACCTTTTATCAATATTAATTACCACAGATGATGAAATACTCAAGTGCTTGGCTATTTTACTTTGCGAAAATTTATTTTAGAATTGTTGCACTATTTACCATGCCATATTTCACAGAGTGGTGAGCCCTTGCCCATCTTTACTTTTGAGTCTCTCTGGGATGCTCTTATATCCAACAATGTTACTGAGCTATTGCCAATTAGCCTAAATAGTTGTGAGTTGTTGTAATCAAGAATGTTGGATTTTTTTCCCCTCACGTTTGGACTAGAGACTGTTCTAACTTTGATGTGTTTAGAGATTTTTTGTGTGTATGACTTCCCACTATGGTCCATTATACCATTCTTTTAAGTGTTACAGCTTTCCTCTAGACAGGGTCCTACAGTACTATATTTTCTTTTGTGATTTTTTTCAGAAATTAAATATACAGTGGCAATACAGATGTTATGTAGATTGTAGCATTCCACTTGCGTTTTCAGAGTTATCTTTTATGCATTTACGTATCGTTTGCATGCACTTTTTATTAGGAGTCACGCTTGGACCGCTAGAGACCAGCGTTGACTCACTATTGGCGGCGTGAGCACTCTCGATGCGATCATGCATGTGCCAGCACTAATGTGGTGGTATGCAAGTAAGTGGTTACACCAGGTGTTATGTAAGCACACCTTGTAGCCCACACAGGTTGTCGCATCATCACGGACTTTTTTGCCCTCACCCGGCATATGTAATCGTGTCGGGCTTTTTGTTTTGTTTGGGACAGTGGTAAGCTGACAATTTGTAGATTGCCAGCTGTGCGCAGTTAGGACACTGTCCGGTACATTAGGGCGTAGTATTTTAGCGTAGTGCAAGCACTTCTAGCGCTCTAATGACGCTTCTTCTTCGCCTGCCTTTTTTGGGCTCACTCACCCCGCCTCCTCCCTCTGGCACTGTCACCCTTCCTCCTACGTGATCGGGGGAATAAAACATTCCCCTTTCGATAGCTGTCATAAAAAGACACTGTGCTAATTATTAGTCTCATCCTTTTTCTTCCCCGCATCCGTGCGACGCTCCTGTAGCTGCTAAGGAGTTCCCGTGACATGCTTTCGCAGGCACTCCGCTGGGGCTTTTAACGCTCTGTGCATGCGCGGACCCGGACGTGTAGCGGGACGTGTAGCGGAGACACGTTGTAGGCGTACTCATGAACACTGGCGTACACTGTATGCTTACGCCGTGTGTTTTTCCTTGTTGTTTTCTTTTACCCTTTTTTGGTGAACAATTATTTTATTTTATTTTAATTATATTTTGGTTTACAACTTCCATCTGGAGCTAACTGCATTTGGGTACTAAAACTTTTATATTTTTATTTTTTTGGTTCCCCAGCCGTTTTAATATGGCGAACCGTAACACTTTTCTTGTGGATATACCCTACAAATTAAATTTCAATAGCATAACAAGACTATGTGACTATGGTAGTGTCCAGTCAACATCCATATCGGTCAGCATTCTGTTGCACAGAATGTAGTGCAGTCATGAAACGGCACAGACCTGTATAGAACTTTTTATCTGACAGAAAATTATTTTTCTTGCTTTCAGCAATGCCGCATAGTATTACTAGAGCAACGCAATATTACTGTTGTTGACTGTAGCAGTTAGGCAAGGTGTTTGCTGCTTGCATAAACACTCAATAATATTTATGCCAATATGATAGCAAAGTTACTTATATACCGTATTTTTCAGACCATAAGGCGCACTTAAAATCCTTTAATTTTCTGAAAAATCGACAGTGCGCCTTTAAATGCGGTGCGTCTAATGTATGAATTAATTCTGGTTGAGCCTTCTGACCTACAACCGATTGTAGATGGTACACGGCGCTCATAAATCTGTCAAAATGTTTTGGCACGGTCTTTGGTAGGTTACGAAGCTTAAGGCAAACGTAGTGCGCAGCATAGCGGGGTAATACGGTATGTGCTTCACCATTACGGTGTGCGCATGCATTCATTTATTTTCGAAGCGGATTTCAAACACAACACTATCGGTCACGCAGTACAACATGGACATAGAGCAGCTGCGAGAGAATTCAACATTAACGAATCAATGATACGGAAGTGTAGGAAGCAAGAAGACGCCCTGTGCCAGGTAAAGAAGACCAAACTGAGTTTCCGAGGGAACTTAAGAGTTTTGTTTCATTTCGTGCGTGTTATAACCCGGTGCGCTTTATGTATGAAAATATACCCATTAGCAGCCGATCGTTGATATTGCGTCTTATAATCCGGTGCGCTTTATGGTCCGGAAAATACGATACTGAGTTTTATATTGAGAATATGTGGATTAAATACATGTGTGGCTATGCACTCTCATCCCCAATATGTTTGCTGTTTGTAGGAGAACCGGTCTGACTGTTGACTTTTTAGCTGATAAAAGTTGTGAAATTTGTTATCACAATATTTTTATGTATTCCGACTTTCCAGTGTAAGCTTTGCCTGTGACTGCTTTTGCATGTGTCTTATAGTTTATGAATCTGAGAAGCTTAGATTTAAATTTACATTTCCTTAGCACAACATATTGCGTGTTTATTCACATAATGTCTGCTATTGTTAATCATAAGAATTCTGACATTGATGAGTTGAATTTCTATAATGATAGAAGTAAATGTGTTGTTTTCTTTACAGAGGCTGGCTCAGGATCTGGTGATGAAGGTAAGTGTGACTGTTTGGAAATGCATATGCAACATTAAGTAATATTAATATCTAATCATAGAATTAAAATCTAATCTAATCATCTAAAATCATACCTTACACAGTTTGTTTAAAGATTTGGATGTTACAGTTGCTAAAACATAGTCTTTATGTAGAGCACTTGTAAGTGACTGTTTCAGTGTTTCCTCGCAGCTCTCAGAGTCATGAAGTGCCGGCATGCGCGTGCCGGGTGTAGATGTGCGACAGGCTGTACGTTACATTGCAAATGTTCTTTTCAACAGTAAAATATATCTAACTTAACTCAAGTTAATCTACCCCTTTCTGCTCTCTCCTCTACCTGTCTTCTGCTTCTTCCTTGGTTGTAATCGCTCTTCACTTTCATTTCACTCACTGTTCATCAATTGAAATAAAAAGCCCTCTTCAGAGAGTGGGGTTCAAATGCAGTGTTTCCGTTACATATATCAAAAGCCCTCTGCAGAGTTTTGCGATTTCATGACATGTCAGTTCTGATGCAGCTCCTTCAGACCTGACGTCATGAAATTGCAAAACTCTGCAGAGGGCTTTTAATATATGTAATGGAAACACTGCATTTGAACCCCACTCTCTGAATGTGCCATGTGCTCACTTTATATTTTCTCTTTATCAGACCATTCTCTGTAGACCCAAGAAATGGCGATGCATGAATATCCCAGTAGATCAGCAGTACAACATGCCATCTTCAAAACCATTTAAATCACCTTTCTCTACCATTTTGATGCTCGCTGTCACACCCGAAAGTGTTCTTTGCATCACGGAAGCTCCTCGGGACTACAACTCCCAAATATCCATGCGTCGGCAGCGGCCACTCCTACGCAGTGCGTCATCGGAGTTTTGATGCGCAGTCTATGATCCTCCTTTGGGTCACTATTTATACTCTGTGGTAACCTCACCTCATTGTGTAGTATTGCCTCTCGTTACGATACATACCGAGTGTTACTGTTTCCTGCTGTTTCTGTGTACCGATCTTGCCTGGCTCTCGTATTTGTATTTGCTTAACCCTTTGGATATTGTCTTTGCTCGTGATTCCCCGGTCTCGATCTGTTGCTCAGCCTTGACTACGACTTGCGCCTACTGGTTTGGATTTGTTAATAAACAGCACCATTCCCTGAGTCTGCATGCGTTACAGAATACTTCGCCATCATGCAGATGGCAGATGATCAGGGACTACAGAACGCCATCGGCCAACAAGGACAGCTTCTCAGATGTCACCATCAACAGTTGGACACGTTGGCACAATCGGTTCGTAACTTGGCTGCACAACAGGGCCAGCAGCAGGTTCAGTTGTCCCAGATCATGGCAAGCCTACAGACGCTTACTCCCCATCTCACACCTACACCCACACCTGACCCTCCCATCTCTTCTGCTCCGCCTCCCACAGCTCTCACAACCAGTCATCCTAACACGGATGTTTACGCAGTGAGTAAACCTGAAAAGTTTTCTGGTTCTGCGGAGCAATGCCGGGGCTTTGTGTTACAATGCTCGATTTTCTTTACTCACTCAAATCCCCGATTGGAATGCAGCCTGCATCTCGTTTGTAATTTCGCGCCTCACTGGGAGAGCATTGTATTGGGCCACTGTGGTGTGGTCACAGACAGAGGGATGGATTTACAATACATTTTTTGCAGAATTTCAGTCCGTGTTTGACCACCCTTATGTGGGTCGTTCTCATGGAGAACTCTTATTGCATCTTCACCAAGGCTCTCGCTCTTAAAGAGGGAAGAAGGTGTTGTGCATTCCTTCTCAGAGCATCTCTGCCTTCCGGTCTCCAGAATTCCAAACCTGTTAACACACAATGGATTCTGCTTATGTCTTTTCAGCATTGATTGACTCTGGAGCTGAGGCTAACTTTGTGCATGGAGAAGTCGTGACAAAGCTGTGACGGACCCCAGCAACTCCGTGCCCTGCGAATATCAGGATCTCTTACAAGTTTTCAATAAAGTGAAGACCACCTATTTGCCGCCTCATGGACCCTACGACTGTGCCATTGAACATTACGAGGGGGCGATACCACCCAAAGCCAGGGTATACCCGCTGACACAGGTTGAGGAACAGGTCATGGCAGAATATATTAAGGAAGCACTGAAACAGGGGTTTATCCATCCCTCCACTTCTCCAGCCTCGGCCGGGTTCTTTTTTGTGCAAAAGCGGGGGAGAGAACTAAGATAGTATCGGCAATCGGGGGTTAAATCTAGTGACTAAACCTTTCGCGTACCCTTTACCTCTCATGCCATCCGCGTTAGAGCAACTATGAGGGGCATCCGTTTTCACTAAATTAGACCTCCGCAGTGTGTATAATCTGATGCGTATCAGGGAGGATGACGAGTGGAAAACAGCGTTCTCCACCGCCACGGGCCATTATGAATATCTGGTAATGCCATTGGCTTGCGTAATGCCCCCTCTGTATTTCAATCATTCATTAACGACATTTTTAGAGATATGTTGGGTCGGTTTGTGATAGTGTATATCGATGATATTTTGGTATATTCACCAAATTTGAAATCCCATGTGTCAGTTAGGTGGCCATGGATGATCACAAGATCGAGGCTGTAGTGAACTGGCCCACTCCCACCTGCATTAAGGATTTGCAGTGATTTCTGGGGTTTGCCAACTTCTATTGCTGCTTCATTCATAATTTTAGCAGTATTGTAACCCCTCCTACTGCTCTTCTTAAGCACGGTACGCGGAAATTAGTATGGTCAACACAAGAGCAGGAAGCGTTTCAGGCTTTAAAACAAGCCTTCACTTCTGCACCGGTGCTTACGCACCCGGATCCCTCTCAACCGTTTATTGTGGAGGTGGATGCTTCAGCGGTAGGGATAGGTGCCGTATTATCCCAGAGGACAGGGCTGCCACCAAAATTATACCCAGTGGCTTATTTTTCCCACAAGTTTACTCCAGCGGAAAGAAATGATGGCATCGGGGATCGGGAGCTACTCGCCATTAAGTCAGCTCTGGAAGAATGGCGGCACTGGCTAGAGGGGGCTAGGCATCCGTTCATAATTCTAACAGACCACAAGAACCTTGAGTATTTGCGTTGGGTGAAATGGCTGAATGCTCGCCAAGCTCGTTGGTCGCTTTTGTTTTCACGTTTAGATTTTTCCATTACATATCGACCGGGGTCACGTAATATGAAAGCTGATGCGCTTTCACGTGTGTTTTTAGAGATGGAATGTTCCCCAGATGGAGAGGGCATGCTCCCGCCCTCAGTTTGGGTGGCTCCTACTCGATGGCAGATAGACAATGAAATAGACTGCCTGTTGAGAGGGGAGATTTCTGATTCCTGCCCTATGGGCCGTAAGTTTGTGCCTAAGGAGTGCCGGGACAAACTTATCACGTGGGCAAATTCTTCCCTGACGTCTGGGCATCCTGGGGAGATGCGCACATGCCAGTTATTACAAGGCCGGTACTGGTGGGAGAACATGCGCGCTGATGTGCACCGGTTTGTCTCTTCAAGCCTTCACAAACTCAAGCCTTTGCCTGTCTCGGGCAACCTTGGTCTCACTTAGCATTCGACTTTGTGACTGATTTACCGGTGTCGCAGGGGTACACGGTAATTATGACGGTTATTGATTGTTTCTCACGAGGGGTGATGTTCATACCGTTTCCCAGCCTACCTGCAGCGTGGCAGACGGCTGAAGCTATTTTTAACCAATTATTCAAATTTTTGGGGGTTCTGGAGGACATTGTATGCGATCGGGGGGTACAGTTCACGTCTCAAGTGTGGGCAGCATTTTAAGAGCGCTTGGAGATTAACCACAGCCTGTCACCAGGGTATCACCTGCAATCTAATGGTCAGTGTGAACGTGCTAGTCAAGAACTGGGTAAATTTTTAAGACTTCACTGCCATGATAATCAGACTGATTGTTCCACGTTCTTGCCTTGGGCGGATATGGCACAAAACTTGGTAACCAGTTCTGTCACTGGTCTAACTCCGTTTCAGTGCTGCTTAGGGTAACTCCCATCATGTCATGGACTCCTGGAACATCTAATGTACCAGGGGTGGAGGAGTGGATGCGCAGGAGTGGATGAACGGTTTTGGGAAAAGACCCATCAGAGAATCACGAGGATCCTGCAATGGCAGAAGAATCTGGCTGACCACCGCGGGGGACACGCCCACCTTCGCTCCTGGAGAGCGGGTGTGGCTTTCTACCAAGGATTTCAGAGTAAAAAATTATCGCCTAGATTCTCTGGACCTTTCAAGATTCTATAAAGAATTAATGAGGTAACGTGCAAACTCGACAGTTTCGTGTATCTAACTCCTTTCATGTATCCCTCCTGAAACCAGTGATCCCAGGACCTCTAAACGAAGCCACACCACCCGTGGACCACCCCCTCCCTTCTATCTATGGAGGGGACACCGTTTTATGCTGTTCAACAGCTATTGGACTCTAGGAGGCGGGTGGGTAAGTTGCAGTATCTGGTGCACTGGGAAGGGTATGGACTGGAGGAGAGAAGCTGGGTGGAGGCCAAGGATATTCTGGACAATGTTATCGTTGTGGAGTTTCATCAGCACTACCCTGGGAAACCTGGCCCTCGTCTGAGGGATTGTCCTCGTCGTGGTCCTTCTGCTACTACCAGAGTCCGGCGTTGCATTCATGAAGGTGGGGCTTCTTTGGCTTCGGTTGTTGAGCGTCACGAGCAGCCGCATTCCTCCGTCTACTCGGATGCTTTGGTGGAAGCGTCCGAGTAGGAAGCTTCTCGGGACTACAGCTCCCAAATATCCACGCGTCGGCAGCGGCCACTACTACGCAGTGCGTCACCGGAGTTTTGATGCGCCGCACCTGATCCTCGTTTGGGTCACTATTTATACTCTGTGGTAACCTCACCTCGTTGTGAAGTATTGCCTCTCATTACGATGCGTACAGAGCGTTACTGTTTCCTGCTGTTTCTGTGTACCGGCCTTGCCTGGCTCTCGTATTTGTATTTGCTTAACCCCTTGGATATTGTCTTTGTATTTGTATCATTCCCTGAGTCTGCGTGAGTCTGGAACTCTTCTTGCAGACGTTACACTCGCTTTTAAATTGAACTGCAACAGATAGTCATAACCATGTATAAATACCTAAATACATTGCCATGTGATTGGCTGATTAGATATTTGAGAAGCTTCCTTTGCAAAAAGAAATTTGTTATCATGGCACCCATTTTGTGTCTTGCCATTGACAGCTAGCCACTGTTGCCTTCATTTGCAGTGGTGTCATGAACAATAAACCTGGTCTGCTATGGACTGGAACAGTATCATCTTTAGCGACAACTCCAGGTTTTGTTTGGGATACGATGACAGTCATTTGAGTATTAATGCTGAAAAGTACACTGAGATTTTGGAGCAACATAAGCTGCCTTCAAGATGACGTCAGTCTGTGCATACTTCAACAAGACAATGCAAAACAAGCCAAATCAGAAAAGTTAGGACTGAAATATGTAAATCCCTTCTAGTCTTTCTTTGAGGAACATTGTTTTTGAACATTTCAATAATTCTATTACACATTGGTTGATAAACTGGAGATCCTCTGCCCCTTTTACCCTCAAAGACTCAGCCTTTCGTGTATACTGCTTTTGTACCAACTCATGATTATAATCACCTGTTGACATTGCCTGTTTGAAAACACATCATTATTTAGTTTTTTACCTCAGTACTAGACCTAAATTGCCCCTGTCCCTCCTTTTTTGGAAAGTGTTGCAGGCCTGCAGGAATGGATGTTCATTAACAAATGAAATCAAGTTGACAGTAAAAATAAATAAATATTTTGGCTCATACTGTTTGCCATGAAATAACTGCCAAAAGAAATGTAAGTACTGCATGTATATGTTACGGTTCGCCATATTAAAATGATGGCGAATCGTCAAAATCAAATAAGAAGGGTTGGGACCCAAATGCAGTTAGCTCCAGATGGTATTAATGAACTGAAATAGAATGAAATAAATAAATGGCATAGAATAAACACAAATAAACGAATAATCAAGACAAGACGAGTTTCTGTGTGCATGTGCCAAAAGCCGTGAATCTGCGATCAGGCAGCAACACACACACACAGCTCAGCGCACACACACATACACACGGAGCTGGCGTGGGCGTGACCAATCTTAATAATGAACTGAAATAAAATGAAATAAATGGAATTGAATAAACACAAGTAAACAAATAACAAAGACAAGATGATTTTTACACACACAGAGCTCAGCCGCGCCTCGACCGAGAGAGAGAGAGGGAGGGGGGAATTCCTGAAATGCCTGCGTCAGGTCTGCAGGGACGCACACACACATACACACGAAGCTGCCGTGGGCGTGGCCAAAAGCTCCTGCACGATCTGAGCAGCGAGCAGCGCTGCGAGAGCGTGAGGGAGGGGGAAGCAGACAGTGGGGAGCGAGATGGCAAAAAATAATAAGAAAACGGAAAACAATATAAAGCTCCACCTACACTGTCTAATTGCCCTAGCGATTACCTCACGTCTCTTGACGCTACGGAAACTAAGCTCCTTTGTGAGCTTAGTTTGTCCTCTCAAAATCCCTTTGAAATAAAAGAAACGAAAACAAACAAAAGGCGGAAGCGCGGCGCTCTGAAACAGAGCGGGGGGGTGAGACGAGTGAGGTCTCAGAGCACGCAAATACCAGTGAGTACCTATTAAAGCACCTTGGCGGGGATCGGGGCTTACGTGGCGTGCTGCAGTCAGATGAACCGACAGCTACTGCCAGTGGAGAGGCTCTTAAATAGCCAAAGGCACTGGCTGCGGCTCATTTGCTCTTATTGAGCTGTCTACTGACTGACAGCTCAATCAAAGCGACTGCCAGGAGTCATGCCAGAAATGTAGAGCGTTGCTACCACCTATCGTCCATACCTGGCATGACTTCCTAACAGTATATTTGTATTTGCATTTTCCATATGTCCAAACTTTTTCTGATTTGGTGTCAATTACGTTTTTCCCCATCATTCTGTACTCAGTACATCATAATGACAAAGTGTAAACAGAATTTTACAATTGTTTTGAAAATTTATTGAAAAGTAAAAATTAAAATATTGCATTGATATAAGTTTTCAGACCCTTTAGTCAGTACTTAGTTGAAGCACCTTTCACAGCAATTACAGCCTATTGTCTTCTTGTGTATGATGCCACAAGGTTTGCACACATGGACTTGGGGATTTTCTGCCATTCTTCTCTGCAGATCCTCTCAAGCTCTGTCAGGTTGGAGGGAGACCATCAGTGTATCAGTCATTTTCAGATCTCTCCAGAGATGTTCGATTATGTTAAAGTTAGGGCTCTGGCTGAGCCACTCAAGTACATTCACAGAGTTGTTTCTAAGCCCAGTCTGTAGTCCTGAGCGCTCTGGATAAGGTTAATATTAAGAATATCTCTATACTTTGTTCCATAAAGCTTTCCCTCAACCCTGACTAGCCTAACTTTCCCAGCTGCTGAAAAACACCCCCACAGCACCACAATGCTTTACTGTAGGGATGGTATTGGAAAGGTAAAGAGCTGTGCCTGGCTTCCTGCAGAGATGATAGTTAGATTTGAGGCCATAAATTCAATCTTGGTTTTATTAGACCAAAGAATCTTGTTTCTCAGTCTGAGAGTCCTTTAGGTATGTTTTTGCAAACTCTTTAATGTGAGTTTTACTGAGGAGAGGTTTCTATCTGGCCACTCTGCTATAAAGCCAAAATTGGTGTATTGGTACAGTGATGGTTGAACAAAGGGGTGTATGTCCCATCTGCATGCAGCATCTTTGGAGCTCAGCGAGAGTGACCATTGGGTTATTGGTCACCCTTTTTCCCCCCGATTACTTAGATTGCTCGGGTGGCCAGCTATATGAAGAGTCCAGATTGTTCCAAACTTCTTCCATTTAAGACTTATGGAGGTCACTGTGCTTTTTGGAACTTTCAGTGCAGCAGAATTGTTTGTAGCCTTGTCCAGATCTGTGCCTCCACATAATTCTGTCTCTGAGCTCTACTGTCGCTAGATGTGAGACGTTATATGGACAAGTTTGTGTCTTTCCTAATCATGTACAATCAACTGAATTTACCACCAATCAAGGTGGACACCAAGGCAAGTCAAGTCAGATTTATTTATATAGTGCTTTTTACAATGGAACATTGTCTCAAAGCAACTTTACAATTCTGGATTATCTCCTAATATCTATGTCCAATCCCAAACTGAGCAACACTAGGGTGACAGTGGAAAGGAAAAACACCCTACAGTCGTATGAAAAAGTTTGGGCACCCCTGATAATTTTCATGATTTTAGTTTATAAATCATTGGTTGTTCAGATCAGCAACTTGAGTTAAATATATCATATAGCAGATGAACACAGTGATATTTGAGAAGTGAAATGAAGTTTCTAGGATTTACAGAAAGTGTGCAGTAATTATTCAAACAAAATTAGGCAGGTGCATAAATTTGGGCACACCAACAGAAAAATGACATCAATATTTAGTAGATCCTCCTTTTGTACAAGTAGAAATAACAGCCGCTAAACGCTTCCTACAGCTTCCAGTCTGGATTCTGGTTGAAGGTGCTTTGGACCATTCTTCTTTAGAAACATCTCCAGTTCAGTCAGGTTTGATGGTTTCCGAGCATGGACAGCCCACATTTTCAGTAATATTCATGTCTGGGGACTGAGATGGCCATTCCAGAACGTTGTACTGGTTCCTCTGCATGAATGCCTTAGTAGATTTTGAGCAGGGTTTTGGGGTCGTTGGCCTCGTGCAACTTTGTCACTGATTCTTGAACATTGTTTCTCAAGAATCTGGAGATATTAAACTGGAATCCATGCGACCCTCAACTTTAACAAGATTCCTAGTACCTGCACTGGCCACACAGTCCCACAGCATGATGGAACCGCCACCAAATTTTACTGTGGGTAGCAAGTGTTTGTCTTGGGATGCTGTGTTCTTTTTCCGCTCCTTGTTTATGTCCAGATAACTCAATTTTAGTTTCATCAGTACACAGCACTTTATTCCAAAATGAAGCTGGATTGTTCAAATGTGCTGTAGCCACCTCAAGTGACTCTGTTTGTGGCGTGTCTGCAGAAAAAGGCTTCTTCTGCATTACTCTCCCATACAGCCTCTCCTTGTGCAAAGTGCGCTGTATAGTTGAACGATGATCAGTGACACCATCTGCAGCAAGATGAGGTTGTAGGTCTTTGGAGGTGGTCTGTGGCTTGACTATGACTGTTCTCACCATCCTTCGCCTCGGCCTATTTGAGATTTTTCTTGGTCTGCCACTTCGGGAGTTCCTTAACTAGAACTGTGCCTGTGGTCTTCCATTGCCTCACTATGTTCCTCACAGTGGAAACTGACAGCTGAAATCTCTGAGAGAGCTTTTCCCTTTCCCTGAACCATGATGTTGAACAACCTTTGTTTTCAGGCCATTTGAGAGTTGTTTTGAGGCTCCCATATTGCCACTCTTCAGAGAAGATGCAAAGAGGAGAAAAACTTCCAATTGGCCACCTTAACCCTTTATCATAGTTGGACTCACTTGTGTATGTAGATCAAGGGTCAGTGAGCTTACAAAACATATTTTGTGTTCCAATAATTAGTGCTAAAGGTATTCAAATGACAGGGTGCCCAAATTTATGCACCTGCCTAATTTTGTTTGAATAATTACTGCACACTTTCTGTAAAACCTATAAACTTAATTTCACTTCTCAAATATCACGGTGTTCATCTGCTATATGATATATTTACCTGAAATTTCTGAGCTGGACAACCAATGATTTATAAAGAAAAATCATGAAAATTATCAGGGGTGCCCAAACTTTTTCATACGACTGTAAGTGTTATGAGGAATAAACCTTGGGAGGACCAAGACTCAAAAAGGGACCCAACTAAAATAATGTAAAAATGAAACTAATTTATCTACACTAATAAGTCATGGAGACAAGTTCAAATAAAATATAAAATATGCACATCAGCATTAAGTAGTCTGATACACAGAGTCACTCTAGGATCTTGAGTCTAAGCAGGAAAGTCATTGGCGGCACTTTATTCCCAGCCACCCGGAGGAGGGAGGGAGTTACTGCCCTCTGGTGTGGCCCTGGTGTGGTGGGACTGAGACTGATGAAGTAAACAGCCTTGTGAAGCTGAAGCAAATGAACATCATGTGTGGAGCAGGAACTGGTATCGGAACACAGCTTGGAGAAAAAACAGAAAAAGTAATTAGTTATTGATTAAGAGCACAGTGTCTATTAACAATCACTGATGCCACATGTAGCATGTGACCCTTGCAGCATTAGCTATAGCAGCATAGCTAGAAAGAGGAGAACTGAATGGTAACATAGCCAAGAGGGATCACATGAGACATTGGCAACCCAACAGGAGGCACAAGACAGCAACCCAACATCTCTGATTACCATAAGACTCTTTAACTATGAACCCCCAGCTCTGCCCTTAGTCTAAGACAAGGATGCACAAGTCAAGATCAAGAGGACCGTAGCCCAGTTCAGCCAGACCGCCCACCTGACACTCCCGGCTAAAGGAGAAGGCAGGCAGGCCAGAGATGACTCCAGACTCCGGACTCAGTGACCCAAGCCATGCATCCCAGTCTATAAATAAATCCCAGTCTGTAAATAAGTATGTCTTTAACCTAGACTACAAAATTGGGGGAGTGTTTGATTCTTGAACTAAAATGGGAAGTTTATTCCATAGTTGCCGGGCCATATATGAGAATGACGTTTATATAATAAAATTTTAGAATTTTATAATAATTAAGTCCTGCACCTTGCGAACGTAGTAGATGTTTAGACTCTAAATGTTCACTCAGATAATGTGGGGCCAGGTCATGTAGAGCTTTATAAGTTATAAGAAGTATTTTATAATCAATGCGGAATTTAACTGGTAACCAGTGTAGTGATGATAGAACAGAAGTGATATGATCAAATTTTCTAGTTCGAGTTAGCACTCGAGTTTATTTATAGATTTACTTGAGCATCCAGTAAGTAAAGCGTTACAGTAATCCAACCTTGAGGTTATAAAGGCATGAACCAGTTTCTTCCCATCATTAAAAGAGAGGATATTTCTAAGTTTAGCAATATTACATGATTGGAAGAAAGCAATTCGAGTGACGTTGCTAATGTGCACATCAAAAGAGAGATCTGAATCAAATATGACACCTATGTTTTTTACATACAGACTGGGCAATACTGAACAGCCATCTAGATTTAGAATAGATATAGCCAACCTGTCTCTCACAGCCTTGGGTCACACTAATAACACGTCAGTTTTATCGGAGTTAAGTAAGAGAAAATTAAATGGCATCCAATCTTTTATTTCCTTTACACAGTCGTCAGTTTTGTTGATTGTAAGGCCGTTATTTACATGGACAAACTGGTACTGGTCAGTCAAGTAGGATTTAAACCAAGAAAGTGCCAATCTCTTAACACGGTATTTTCTAGTCTGTTTAGTAAATCATCATGATCTATAGTGTCAAATGCTGCACTTAAATCTAACAGAACAAGAAAAGAAACACATCCATTATCTGAGGACATTAATAAATCATTTAGTACCCTAATTAATGCTGTTTCAGTACTATGATGGGGCCTGAAGCCAGACTGAATGTTTCATAAATACCATTCCTTTGGAGGTAACTACAGAGCTGTTGATAGGTGGTTTTTTCTAAGATTTTGGAGAGAAACAGTAAATTTGAAATTGGTGTATAATTAGATATCACACAAGGGTCAAGAGTGACTTTCTTAATCAGTGGTTTTAATAACAGCACACTTAAAGGATCTGTGCACATAACCATAGGTAAGGGATGAATTTAAAATAACTAACAGTGGCTCTATAATACTAGGTATCACTTCTTTGAGTAAACGTGTAGGAATTGGATCTAATAAACACATTGATGACTTAGACGAGCTGATGAGTGCGAATAGTTCAGTATTAGTAATTGGGGTAAAAGATTCTAGGCTTGATTTACAGCTAATTAAACAGACGTCTACACTAGTGCTGCATCTATAAGGTTGCCTGAATAGATGATGGTGATGTGATGAGCATCAAGTTTTATGCCTAATGTTTTCTATCTTATCATTAAAAAAAGTCATGAAATCATTACTGTTAAAATTACACAGAACATGAGAATAACTTTCTGTAAGGTTTTCTGTTTATTTGGAGACTGTATTAAAGAGAAATCTTGGATTATTATTATTATTTTTCTCTATGATTGAGGAAAAATATGCAGCTTTAACTTTAGTGAGGGCATGCTTATATTCTGCCATGCTATCCCTCCAAACAGTCTTAAATACCTCCAATTTACTATGTCACCACTTGTGCTCTAGGAGCCGCGTTGTTTTCTTTAAGGTACAGGAATGGTCATTATATCATGGTGCTAGCCTTTTTTTCCTAATGTGTTTGACCCTAGCAGGAGCAATCATATCCAGGGTCTAATTGGTCATTTACACACTCAAGATGATCGGGCTCCATAGGTGTATTAAATTTCAAGTCTGGTAGGTTTTTATTAAACACAGCTGGAGTAGCAGATGTGATAGTGCGTTTGGTGTGATAACGAGGCAAAAGGATTTTACTTATTAGAGATAACTCAAATACTAATAGATAGTGATCTAAAATCAGATCACTTTGTGGGAAAACATCAAGGTTATCTATATTGATACCAAATGTTAATATTAGATCTAAAGTATGATTACAGCGGTGGGTTGGTCCCATCACATTCTGAGTGATACTCATGGATTCTAAGATGGGCTCGAAAGCAATTTTAAGTGGATCCTGCTCATCGTCAAAGTGAATATTAAAATCATCTACAAGTAAAGCCTTATCTGTTGAAAGTACTAAGCAGGAAAGAAAATTAGCAAATTCCTGAAGGCATTCTGAATAAGGACCTGGAGGGTGGTAAATAGTGATAAAAGTCATGTTTTAATGTCAGTTATTTTCTTCAAGTAAAAAGTATCTGATTATTTATTTAACATATTGCATTATCTATTTAATGAAAAGGCTTAATCAATCTCCCTTCCCCACATGTATCAAGAATATAAAATAATAAAATGTATTGTAAAAATACACTTAATGACAAAATGAAAGATAAGAGAACCCGCTGTCAAAGTTACATGATTGGGTAGCAGGCATAAGAAGCAATGGCACACATATTGCCCTTGTTGTGTGCCTTGCGGATATAGCCTCCATCTCCAAAGCTAGTACTCCAGCTGTTTTCACAAGCCAGATATCCTGTCCATGCAGTGTGCCATATCCTACAACTAACACAGCATGGTTTGGGATGTGTGAGCAGCTTGTGTCATTGTATACTCCATCTAGTTGTAGAAACATTTCAAAGATTGTCAAGAGAAATGGGAGGCCCCCAGTGCTAAATTTCAAGTGTCATAGGGTCTGAATACTTATGTCCATATAAAATTTTAGTTTTTCCTTTTAATAAATTTGCACAAAATTCTGTTCTCACTTTCTCATTATGGGGCATTGAGTGCAGATTGATGTGTGGAAAGATATTTTTTTTTTTTTAGCACAAGGCCTCAACATAACAAAATGTGAAAAAAGTGAAGGGGTCTAAAGACTTTTCAAATGCATTGCATATGTATGCACACAGTAAATAGCACCACTTTGACACTTGGTGTAGCTCCACCAAAGTACTGCAGGAACAATACCTGGAGCTGCTACTGAGGAAAACCCATAAAAACACCAAGTATTTTCTAAAAACTCTTTTATGAATGTGATGAACATACTGTATGTTAACATAAAAATTACATCAGTGGTGGCAAATGGAAACAAACAAAATTGAATAACAGATGCTGCATCACATGTCCTCCTGTACGTCTGATTTAATGTTGTAATGTTATGCAGTATATCATGTGTCTTGACTCTCACACACTAAGTTGTTCTTGTGTAGAGAACTTTAGTGAGTCTTATCATAAAGTTAATTTGAATAACAAACTTTTAAAATAATAGATAATAATAATTTTTAAATAATAGATGCTTTCTCATTTTTGCAATTGAGATGGAGCTACAAGACAAAGAGAGGGTATTGGAGAGGAGAAAAATGAACAGAGCAACAACAGAATGTGATAAAACTGGGCACATCAGTAAAACTAGTGTGAAGAGAAAGGGAGATTGAAAGAGACATCAGTGGGTTGGCAGTGAATAAGGGAGAGATAGCAGGCGAGAAGCGGGGGTGATGCAGAATGATGAAAGACAAGTAGGTCAAGGTAGAAATCGTAACAAGGCAGAGTGAGAGAATAAGGAAAGCAAAGCAGCATTTTGGTGTGATAAAAATCTAATGTATTTTAAATGTTGGAGATAAATCTTGTAGGAAACCACAGGCGGATATTGAGCACTTTACAGAGAAACACACAGCTGCTTGTGGAACTGTCAGTTCAATACAGCTTACTGGGTAATTGTAGTGTTTAGTGCATGGCAGTGCAGTGTCCAATACTAGAAAGTACAGTCAGATTTATGGTGTGAATGTGTCCAGTAAAACTGTATATTGTGGAAAAAAACTTAAAATGTTTGTTTCTTATATATACTGTTATTACTACGCTTTTCAAAAATTACAGTGAGCACAACAAAATATCACCCTGCCCACCCTCCCCATATCTGTTAGACTAGCAAAAAAATAAAAAATAAAAAATAGTCATGAAATAGCCGAGTAGACATTATTTAAAGCATGGTATTAACATATATAGTTCATGGAAGGTACTCATTCACGCATAATTTTCTAAAGACCAATGTATACACTGTCGTACAAAAGATAACCTTATTGTGTAATAACCAATAGTGAGATATGTGATTGTTCAAAAAGAAGTGAGGCATGTCTTCCATTGCAAATGGAAGCAGTCTGTTGAACCACGTAAAGTGAACTTAATGTTCTTAAAAGAAACATCATGTCTGTGAGTCTGGAGTTAAATGAAGGAAATTTTTTAAGACCCTTAACCCTTAACCCACAATTGCTTGGATTGTAAGACTGTATTAATTGTAAGTCGCTCTGGAAAAGTTCGTCTGCTAAATGTTGTAAATGTAAATGTAAATGTAAATGGACGCCATTGGAGCAGGTACTCGGGCCAACATCCTTAGAAATGGATCTGGTGCAGACGCCCTTGGAGCAGGCACGGGGGTGGACGTCCTCTGCACAAGCACTGGAACGGACCTCCTCGGTGCAGGCACTGGCATGGGCATCCTCAGAGCAGGTACTGGGATGGACATCCTCAGGGCAGGCACTGGCATAGACGTCCTCTGTGCTCAGGTACAGAGCTAGGTGGTGCTGACGTCTCAGAGCTAACATGCTAAGTATGGCAGTAAGAGGAGCGGCGTGCTCAGGTACAGAGCTACGAGGCACAGCATGCTCAGGTACAGCGCTAGGCAGTGCTAATGGCTCAGGTACAGAGCTAACGTGCTCAGGTATGGAGCTAAGAGGAGTGGCCTGCTCAGGTGTGGTGCTAAAGGCTCAGGTATGGAGCTACGAGGTGCCAATGGGTCAGATATGGCATTAAGGTGCGGCATGCTCAGATACAGTGCTAGGCAGCGCAACATGCTCAGGTACAGAGCTAGGTGGAGATAATGGAGATAATGGAGATAATGCTCAGGTATGGAGCTAAGAGGCACGGCATGCTCAGGTACAGAGCTACAAGGCACAGTGTCCTCAGGCAGCGCTAATAGCTCGGGTATGGAGCTAACATGCTCAGGTATGGAGCTAAAGGTGCGGCATGCTCAGGTACATAGCTATGAGGTGCGGCGTGCTCAGGTACGGAGCTAGGTGAGGCTAAAGGCTCCAGTACGGAGTTACAAGGCACTAATGGTTCAAGTACAGAGCTAACATGCTCAGGTATGGAGCTAAGTGGTGTGGCATGCTCAGGTATGGAGCTAGGTGGTGCTAACGACTCAGCTACGGAGCTACCATGCTTCGGTATGCTAAGAGCTAAGAGGCACGGTGTGCTCAGGTATGGAGCTACAAGGCACAGCATGCTCAGGTACGGAGCTAGGCAGCACTAATGGCTCAGGTACGGAGCTAACGTGCTCAGATACAGAGCTATCAGCCACAGCGTACTAATGTGTGGAGCTAGGTGGTGCTATTGGCTCAGGTACGGAGCTACGAAGCACTAACAGTTCAGGTATGGAGCTAACGTGCTCAGGTACGAAGCTAGGTGCGGTAACATCTCAGGTACGGAGCTAACATGTTCAGGTATGGAGTTAAGAGGCGTACAAAGCTATGAGATGCGGCATGCTCAGGTATGGAGCCAGGTACGGAGCTACAATGAGCGGTGTACTCAGGTATGGCATGGGGTGCTCAGCTATGGAGCTAACGTGCTCTGGTACAGAGCTAAGTGGTGCGGTGGACTCAGGTATGGAGCTGGCTACCTCGGAAACAGATGTTTTCTTGGCTGGCTTGTATCTGACTGAACTCCGCCAACAACTGGCAAACTGGCAGCCCACTGCAGTGCCTCGCCTATGAGGCGCCAATGTACAAAAACTAGGCATTCAAACTCCATGTAATGCGGCCTCTGGCGCAGGTTCGCGGAGCACTGCCAGAAAAATTCACCGCATTTCTGGGGGTTCCCATCAAATTTGTCTGGAAGATCAACCCAAATTGATGGAACCGGGGTCGCGCTGAAACCTGCCATCTCCATGTTACAGGTGGGGTATTCTGTCATGACGGCGTGTGCGCCGAGGACAAGGAGATGAACACAGGTTCCAATTTAAATGAAAAGCGTTTATTTAACGAAAGGAGCCACAACACAACTACAGCCAGCCTGACACAGCACAGCGAAAGCAGAGCTAGGGGAATGACACTGGCTGCGCTAAGCTAAAGTCAGCATGGCTAGGGTAATGGTGGCTAGGTGATACTTATACCAGCGAACAAAACATAAACAAAACATAAACCGTGGGCACAGCCGTGAGTGAGCTAAATCAGACGGAACCACAAACCAAAATATAAATCGCGGGCGCAGCCACGAGTGAGCTAAAGTGGACAATAATCCAAAAACGGCCATTGCCACAACACAAGCAGTCCAGATCGAACTAGAGCAAACACCAGTAATCCAAAAAGCAGCCATCGATGCAACACGAGCACCCAAAAGCAGTCATAGCCAGAACGTGAGTAATCCAGGAGCACGGGGGTCTTGGGACGCAACCGAGTGAACGCCATGAACTGACAATACCCCGCAATGTGCATAGGCTAGAGCTGAGCTTATATATTGTCCCCAACAACTGTGTACAATTAGCTCATTAACCCTAGCCTCTTGTTCTCCATAGCCTGGCTGAGAACCGCAAATGATGCATTCCAGATTGCCCACTAGTGGAGCGGGCAAACCAACCCTGAGTTAAAATGTGATCATATAAATGGTTGTATCATAAAAATATGGTTGTTTCTGATGGGTTAACAAACAATTGAAGACATTTTGGTTGGTGTTATGGGAAGAGAGGTGTGAACTAAAGCCGGGAGTGAGGACTGCTGGCATGATGATACCTCCAAAAGGCACCAATCAGATCCAGGGACTGCCCAGTAGTAGTAGAGGAAATTAGGTAGCGCCAAGCCACCTTGTGAACGAGGTGTCTGAAGTGTTTTAATGCTTATCCTGGGGGGTTTACCATCCCATATAAAATAAGGAATTAGTTTATTTAAGGATTGAAAGTACCGTTTAGGTATATGCACTGATAAACAAATATAAACTTAGACAGTACTGTCATTTTGGCCATGTGAACTTTACCCATGAGGGTAAGTGGAAGACTGTTCCACTTTTGAAAATCCGTTTTTGTTTTTTGAATTAATGTTTCTATGTTAGCTTTATGTAATTGGGAAAATTTGGAGTAATGTGAATGCCCAATCACTTAAAGCCAGAGTTCAAAATATGAAAAGGTAAGGTGGTTGGGGGGAGGGGATCTGTTGGATGAGGGGGAAACATTCACACTTTTGATATTTTATTTTGTAACCTGAGAAGCTACCAAATTCTTTAAGAATAGAAATTATTTTGGGGTAGACATTAATGGGACTGTAACAAACAGTACAAGGTCGTCCTCATATAAAGACAGTCAGTATTCGTGGCCTCCTCTGAAAATGCCGTGGAAAACAGAAGTTTTTAATGCTAAAGAGAGGGTCTCCAAGCCATTTGCAAATAAAAGGGAGTCGATGGGCAACCCTGACGTGTGTCTCTGGTTAAAGAAAAGTGTTTTAAATCTATTGTTATTAGTGCAGACGCTTGCAGGGAGGTATACAAAAGCCGAATCCAGTCAATTAGCCTGTCTCCAAAGTGAAACCTTGTAAGGGTGGTAAATAAGTACTGCCACTCGATCCGTTCAAATGCCTTTTCGGCATCTAATGAAATTACAACCTCTGAATTTACCTGTGAAGAAGTGTAAATAATGTGTAGCAACTTCCGTATGTTAGAGAATAAATGTTATCAAGTTATAAAACCTGTTTGATCTTCTGCAATCATGGACAGCATAACCCAGTTTAGTCTAGCTGCATTGTTTTAGAAAGTATTTTAAAATCCGTGTTTAAAAGTGATATGGGTCTGTAAGATGAGCATTCCGTTGGATATTTTCCTTTCTTTGGGAGTAGATGGGAATATAGATGCTTGTGTGAGTGTGGGGGGGAAGGAGTTTATTACAATATGCTTCTTGGTACATTTCTAAAAGTATAGGAGCCAACTTATTACTGATCTTTTTGAAAAAAAAATGCTGCAGGGTATCTGTCCGGGCCTGGGGTTTTATGATTCTGCATACTGTGAATAGTTTTAGCAATTTCTTATGACATGATGGGGGCTTCCAATTTGTCAGACACTTATAGGAATTTGCGTATTTATTGTCGAGGAATTTATCCATAACAGAAACTTCTGTAGGGAACTCAGATTTATAAAGGGTGGAGTAATATGACACAAAGTTATTATTGATTTCTATAGGTTCAGAATTTGTATCTCCAGCTTCATTTTTAATCTGGTTCCATTTGGAAGCTTCCTTCTGTTTTAGTTAATGAGCTAACAGCCGACTGGCCTTCTCTTCGTCTTCGTAGTAAAGACCCTTAGAATGTATTAACCTTTTTTCTGCTTCCGTTGTGGATAGTACGTCGAATTTAGATTCAACTGTAGTTCAATTTTATTTTTAAATAGTTGGTGGTCAGGGTTGGAAAGTATCTGGTTGTAAAGAATTTGTCAAATTATCAAGCTTTGCATGATGTTATTTTTAAAGATGGGCTGAATAGGAGATAATTTGGCCTTGGAGGTAGGCTTTTAATGATTTCCAAAGCAACGAGTATGAAATGCTGTCAGTTCTGTTAATGCTTAAGAATGTATCTATAGCAGATGATATGAAGCTACTGAATGTGTTGTCAGAAAGTAAAAGAGGGTCTAATCTCCAATTGGGTTTAGTCTTTTGTGATTGGGAGAAGTTAATTTTAAGTGATAAGGGAATATGATCAGAAATAACAGCTGCTAAGTAGTCTGTTGAGTCCACTGCAGAGATAAACTAGTGATCAATAAAATTATAATGTATGCGTGAAAAAGTTAGGTGAACTGTAGAAAATATAATGTTTCCAAGGGTCAACCATACCATTACTTTTCCTAAATGAAGAGAAAACCTTTGACATTGCTGAAAGTGCTTGGGATTTGGGACTCGACCTGTCCATATGAGTTTCAGTAGCGCAATTAATGTCTCCTCCGAAAATTAAGGTATAGATATCTATATCCGGAAGGAAGGACACCAATTCATTTGCAAAAGTGATATCGTCCCAATTTGGTGCGTAAACATTCACCAAAAGTATAGGGGAATGCTACAGGGTTCCAGAAACAATAATAAATCTACCTCTGGGATCAGAGACTATATAAATGTGTTTAAAGTTTATTTTTTTATTTATCAAGATTGTGACAGCCCTGGCCCTAGTACTGAAGTTTGAGAAAAAAGACTGACCAATCCAGGAACCTTTAAGTCTGACCTGATAATTGGGGTACAAATGTGTTTCTTGTAAAAAAGGCAACGTCCGTTTTAAGGTGCTTTAAATGTGAGATTTTGATCTCTTGACTGGACTGTTCAGGCCCCTCACATTCCATGATTTGAAGTAAACCGAAGGTCCATGGGGGCCTCCCCCACTGATAATAGGGTTAGTTATGTAATAGCCTTATTTATGTAACCCAGCAAACAAAAACATGGGTGGTAGTCTCATGGATTAATGTTTCCAGCTCTTAATGGCAATAGAGGTAAAAATGAAAAAAAGTAAAACAGAAATGGTCTCCCTAGTGAACCTGTGTGCTACATACCCATATGCCCTAAGCCCCCTTCCCCAAACGAAAATGGCAGCAGGTTAAGGCGAATCTGCAGTTCCCAAATTTCTAAGGTTATCACTAAAATGAAAAGAGGGATAAAAAACAGTTTACATTAACAAGGGGTTCCATGCGAATTACTGAGAGAATAAGAGTGGAACACCTCCAGTAAAGATGTTAGTCCGCAAATATAGAACTGAGCTTTAGATGCAGTTTAGAACAAAAAGGTAGAACAACTGACCTTGGTCCATGATTAATTGTTTCAACTACCAGTCAAATGAAACCAGTTGCATAGGTCCACCATTAGAAGCCTTTAAATGAGTTATTGATGTGGTGTTATGAAAACAAAGTGAACCAGTAGACACTTTGTGTGTCTTTCATCATATTGATGTTGTCCAGTTCAGTTCAAAACAGCACTCCGTCTGAGGCATCCAAGCAGTCCAGAAAGCCATGCGCATGCCATCCGCTCTGCCAATCCTGTTAGCAAAAAAAGGGGGACCCGGCCCAGCGTTTCCAAGAGCAAGTCGGACACAAAACCCGCAGCATCTGAGCCCTCCACTCCTTCCGGTTTGCCAATGATACGCATGTTTGGAATGATTCGCCAGGTCATCCACTTTGTCAACAAGATGATTGTTCTTTCTCTGCAGCTTGGAAATCATTAGCTCAATACTAACAATCCTGTCGCTGTAGCTTTTCCAGGTCAGTAATGTGCTGGTTCTTCGAGTCAGCCACCTGACAAATCTGTGCAAGGGAAGCTGATATTGGAGGCAATACCTTTCTCCAAAGCTGAATTCAGCAAGGTGGTTGAAACATTGGTAGGCTCCTTCATCAAAACGACATGGAGATTTTCCCATTCCACTGGAAGAGCTGCGGAATTACACTGATTAGCTAGCCTAGCCTCGGCTAGCATCTGCTCCTCATTGGCCAACTCCTGACCTTTATTCCTCTACGGGCGTTCAATCGTTCATTAAATAGGTGTCAAATAACTTACAAAGGTAGAGTTTTATGAATTAAAAAGTTAAGGACTGCTGAAATTAACTAAAAATCTCAAAATTCACAGGAGCCTCCTCGTGGCACTACCGACTTATCACAGTGAAACCGGAGCCATATTACATCGTTAATGTAACCACATATATAGCAGGACCATGACCTTTAAACATGACACATGGGTGTTGATTGCAAACCGATAAGTTGTTGTTTTTAAGGCTCCATGTATGAATGACATAAAGCCAGGACATTACCAGCAAAGGCAACATGAGAATTACCTGGGTCTGGATTGTGAAAGTTGCTTATAAATAATCTAAATAGGACAGCAGAGGTAATACACACTGCTAGCACATTCCCTTCTTGGTTTCACATCGCTTTTCACAGTGTTATAAGTTAATTTTAATGGTAAGTTATTTTTAATTTGTGTTAAATAACTGGCAGTTTATAGCGCTAACACTGCTAACTTAACTTTAAGGTGATTCTTACTTCTTAAGGCCTTGAATCAATTAATTGGCTCTTTTTGGGACTGACTTGTATACAAATCAAGCAGAGTGATGAGTTGTGTACATTTAAAAATCTATAATTTCACGACTTAACTACTATGTTCAAGAAATACAGTGGTGCTTGAAAGTTTGTGAACCCATTAGAATTTTCTATATTTCTGCATTAAAATTACCTAAAACATCATCAGATTTTCTCACAAGTACTAAAAGTAGATAAAGAGAACCCAGTTAAACAAATGAGACAAAAACAATATACTTGGTCATTGATTTATTGAGGAAAATGATCCAATATTACATATTAGTGATTGGCAAAAGACAAGACAAGTTTATTTGTACTGTATAGCACATTTCAAAGACAACAAGTGTCAACCAAAATGCTGTACAGTAAAATTTTCAGGTTAAAAGACTAATGGAAAAGTCACTAGAATCAGAGACCAGTAAGTCAAAACAAAATCACACCAATATCTAAAAAGATTCAATTGCCAAAGCAAAAAAATAAGGTTTCAAATTTGTTTTAAAAATATCAAGTGTAGAAGAGGACTTAATGGAAGGCTGTTCCAGAGTTTAGGTGCAGCGACCTAAACCTTTAAACTTCAGCCGGGACCATGGGATGGTTAGAAGCAGTTATTTTGAGGAGCACAGTGACCAAGAGGAGGAATAAAAACAAAGCATGTCAGATAAATAGCCATACCATGTAAAACCTTAAAAACAAAAATTAATATCTTAAATTCAATTCGAAATCTCATAGGTAAGCAATGCAGGGAGGCAAGTGCAGCAGTAATGCTCTCTTTTTTCTTTAGACCTGTCAACAGCCTGTTGACAGCATTTTGAACCAACTGCAGACATGCTATGCTGGATTGAACAAGACCAAAGTACAGAGAGTTACAATAATCAAGGCGAGAAGAAATAAATGCATGGATGACGGTTTCCAAATCCTTTGTGGACAAAATGTGTTTGAGTTATGCAGTATTTCTGAGATGATAAAAACTGCCACGTACAACGCTACTAATTTAAAATAAAAGTATGTGAAGCTTTGCTTTCAGTATCTGGTGTGACCCCTCGTGCAGCAATAACTGCAACTAAACATTTCCTATAACTGTTGATCAGTCTTGCACATTGGCTTGGAGGAGTTTTAGCCAATTCCTCCATACAGAACAGCTTCAACTCTGGGATGTTGGTGGGTTTCCTCAACTTAACTGCTTGCTTCAGGTCCTTCCAAAACATTTAGATTAGATTAAGGTCAGAACTTGGACGTGGCCATTCCAAAACATTACCTTTATTCTTCTTTAACCATTCTCTGGTAGAACGACTTGTGTGCTTAGGGTCGATGTCCACCTTCTCTTGAGATTCAGTTCATGGTGTTAGGGCCCGGCTGCCACATCTTGGGACGGGTAGCCAGCAGGGGCACACCTCACGACCCGAGACCGGCATCACGGTCTCGTCTCGCACAGTGCGTCCGCGTGGGACGCGCTCAGACGTTATTAATAACACCTGAACCCCTGCCTATATTAATCGGCCCTAAGCGGCCCTCGCCGTCGCACCCTCATAGACCATTACGTTGTCCGCGACTCCGGTCACCGCTCTCGCACGCCGTGTATTTCGGCACTGTTACGGTTTTCCTTCCCGCTTCCCCCCCGGGTTATCGCCACTGACCTCTTTTCGCCCGGTTGGACCGCGGTTCCTCCAGGGCCAGAAGGTAACTCGCTCTTTGCAGAGAGCAAGTGGGGTAAAGCTGCAAGGCTTGAGGTACGGTAGGGCTTTAGTTGGTCAGCGTAGGCTTAGCTCCGCGGTCCTCCGTGCTCCCGCTAGCCATAGCTCGTCCCGGCTCCAGGCACCGTTCCTCGCCCCTTCTCCGCGACGGTGCGTCTCGCTGATATTGTTGTGGGTTCCCGTTCGCTATCCCTTTCCTGAAGGGAATTCCCCCGCTCAGTAGAACATTAAGTTCCGTTCCCCCGCGTCGTCTTTCTGTCGTTTTGCGGCGCGGCCGTTCGGTAGCCCTCCATTGTCTGCGCTTTGCTCGCCGGCGCATGCGGGTCATTCTCCCCCGCTCGCTCCGGCATCCCCCCTCCCCTCTCGGCTGTCGGCCGCACGCACGCTGAGCTCTGCGTCAGGCGGAGCACTCTACTCTCAGCGCTGTAGCCGTTTCAGGCTGGAAAGATCCAGCCTCACGGGGTTTTTCCCGTGCATTTGCTTTCTTTTCCCACTCCGTTAAACGCTCGTACTTTATTTTGAGTCCGCTGTAGGCGGCGCTTGCTTTTGACGTTTCTTAACCCGTTTGCCCCCTGGTGCCTGTTGTCTGGTTGGGTGGCAAACACGTTAAATTCCCGTCCCGGACGCAAGAGATCCGGTGATCGAATTCCTGCTTCAGCAGGCTGGCAGGTTCCTTCAGGTTGCTTTCCCGGGCCTGTTCCTAAGTTATATTACTTATTTAACTTCCCAAGAGAGTTCCCTTGCGCTTGTGTCCTAACTCTCTTTTTCTAGGGTCCGATACCGAACCCTGACACATGGACAGAAGTCCTGACATTTTCCTTTAGAATTCTCTGATATTATTCAGAATTCATTGTTCCATCAATGATGCAGCAGAACAGGCTCAAGCCATGATACTACCATGACCATGTTTCACAGATGGGTTAAGGTTCATATGCTGGAATGCAGTGTTTTCTTTTCTCCAAACTTAATGCTTTTCTTTTAAACCAAAAAGTTCTAATTTGGTCTTGTCCGTCCACAAAGCATTCTTCCAATAGCCTTCTGGCTTGTCCACGTGATCTTTAGAAAACTGCAGACGAGCAGCAATGTTCTTTTTGGAGAGCGTGGCTTTCTGCTAGCAAGCCTGCTATGCACACCATTGTTGTTCAGTGTTCTTCTGATGATGGAGTCATGAACATTAACATTAGCCAATGGGAGAGAGGCCTTCAGTTGCTTTGAAGTTACCCTGGGGTCCTTTGTGACCTTGCCAACTATTACATGCCTTGCTCTTGAAGTGATCTTTGTTGGTCAACCACTCCTGGGGAGGGTAACAATGATCCTGAATTTCCTCCATTTGTACACAATCTGTCTGACTGTGGATTGGTGGAGTCCAAACTTTTTAGTGATGTTTTGTAACCTTTTCCAGCCTAATAAGCATCAGCAATTCTTTTTCTGAAGTCCTCAGAACTCTCCGATGTTCGTGCTATGATACACTTAAACAGATGTGTTGTGAAGAGCAGACTTTGATAGATCACTGTTCTTTAAAAAAAACGGGGTGCCCACTCACACCTGATTGTCTTCTCATTGATTGAAAACACCTGACTCTAATTTCACCTTCAAATTAACTGCTAATCCTAGAGGATACTTTTTCCACTCACTAATATGCAATATTGAATCATTTTTCTCAATAAATAAATGACCAAGTATAATATTTTTGTCTCATTTGTTTAACTAGGTTCTCTTTATCTACTTTTAGGACTTGTGTGAAAATCTGATGATGCTTTAGGTCATATTTATGCAGAAATATAGAACATTTTAAAGGATTCACAAACTTTCAAGCACCACTGTAGTATAACTGCTTACAAGCTATTTGACTTAAGTATAGTTCTCTTTTCTCAAAGTGAACTCACCTTCAGGTTCTAGCTACGATGTGGTCATCAGAAATAAACTTTATCCACTCAGATCACAGAGTAGTGCTGGTGCTTAGCTCTTAGCTTCGACAGATAGCAGATCCAAACAGTTCTCAAAGTCATGGGTAGAGTTACTCACGTGGGGGGACAAGATAATTTTAATGAGTCAATTTGTAATGTAGGAAACATACCAAATCTGAATGCCTTGTTTTTTGTTTGAATCCCATTTTTCAGACCTAGGCAGCCAAAAAGAAATATAGAAATTCTGGGCTGTCAATTTGTGGGTTGCTAGCCACTCATGGTACCCGAATTGTATGTGCACAAACCCTGAAAAAGTTTTACATAATAAGTAGACCTACAGGCAAAACTGTACACATGTAAAGGAAAGATCTAAATTAAGCACCATGGTAATTTGTATGCTGAGAAGTTTAAATCATGTGTGTCATCATTTGTCTTTGATACCATTTTGTCTTCACTTAAAATGATACAAAATGATGTTCACAGTAGCTTGAAATTGAGACAAAATTGAACAAAAAGTCTGATATTTAACCTGAACTTTAAACCCTTAAACTGTGGCTCAACTCTTTGCAAAGATTCTCAGGCAAGAACCTATGTCAGCCAGCCCAAATGAGACAACTAATGGGAATAATCTATAGTATAATGAGCATACTAATTATGCAAAGTGCACTGCGTGTCACTGACTTATTAAAGCGTTCTTGGTGGTTGTAATTACAGTCCAGATCTTTTAAGACACATACCTGAAGTATCACATGAGGTGAAATAACATTATGCCATTTTTTTGGTCTCTCCCTGTGTTTTTCCTCTTTAGTCTAGCTCAATACAGTATGTATGTTAAATATTAAAAGGCAGTTATGGTTGTTACAATTTTGTAAACTGTGTTATTTCTTAATTGCAATAATTTATCATCTAGTGACAGCAGCCTGCATTTATGCATATATATGAATTCACTTGCACTGACACATTTTCCTGATTACTATACAACTGATCCTGTTTACTGTATAGCCAGATATCTATAACACAGACCAATTATTATGTAATGCTGTTAGATTTTCCATAAACAATAATACAAATTCACACATGCAGACACACAAGCCAATTAGACAAGCCTCCTCAATTGATTGAAAAACAATTGTTTGTTAGTTGTTGCTTTTAATTAACATATTTATTCATTTTTTTAAGTCTGCACGGCTGTGGATGAACCATGTCTGGCCCATCTTAATAACAGTCATTACATGGTCTCAAAACTGTTTACAACACTTTCAGTCACTAGATACCAGGGAGAATGAATGACCTCACCTTCTCCAGGTGACACTTGCCAGCCTCAGCAGCTTCTCCAGGCTTGGACCTTCCTCAAATTGCCATGGTAACAAAGTTAGGGGTTGAGGAGAATGAGTAATCTAGCCATTTCATCTGCTCTTATATGGGAAGCTTGCAGCAGTCAAATAGAAAATGTCAAATGTCTCAATGGAAAATCAGAACCTGTTAACATTTAACAATTTTGTTTTGTAGTTTCACATAAAGCTTGAATCACACCACACTGTCTGCTAACTCTAATTGGTGTTACTACTATTTCTAATCAAGTGAGCATTTTTGTGTACATGTAGAGTGGTGCTTGAAAGTTTGTGAACCCTTTATATTTTTCTATACTTCTGCATAAATACGACCTAAAACATCATCATATTTTCACACAAGTGCTAAAAGTAGATAAAGGGAACCCAGTTAAACAAATAAGACAAAAATATTGCACTTGGTCATTTATTTATAGAGGAAAATGATATAATATTACATATTAGTGAGTGGAAAAAGTATGTGAACCTCTAGGATTAGCAGTTAATTTCACGCTGAAATTAGAGTCAGGTGTTTTCTATCAATGGAATGACAATCAGGTGTGAGTGGTCAACCTGTTTCATTTAAAGAACCGAGATCTATCAAAGTCTGCTCTTCACAACACATGTTTGTGGAAATGTATCATGGCATGAACAAAGGAGATTTCTGAGGATCTCACAAAAAGAGTGGTTGATGCTTATCAGGCTGAAAAAGGTTACCAAACCATCTCTAAAGAGTTTGGACTCCACCAATCCACAGTCAGACAGATTGTGTACAAATGGAGGAAATTCAAGATCATTGTTACCCTCCCCAGGAGTGGTCGACCAAAAAAGATCACTCCAAGAGCAAGGCATGTAATAGGTGGCGAGGTCACAGGGTAAGTTCTAAGCAACTGAAGGCCTCTCTCACATTGGCTAATGTTAATGTTCATGAGTCCACCATCAGAAGACCACCGAACAACAATTTTGTGCATGACAGGGTTGCAAGGAGAAAGCCACTGCTCTCCAAAAAGAACATTGCTGCTTGTCTGCAGTTTGTTTTGCTGCATCTGGGCCAGGGCGGCTTGCCATCATTGATGGAACAATGAATTATGTATTATTTCAGGGAATTCTAAAGAAAAATGTCAGGACATCAGTCCATGAACTCCATGAGTCTCAAGAAAAGGTGGGTTATGCGGCAAGACAACGACCCTAAGCACACTAAAGCATCCGAAGTCGTTCTACCAAAGAAAGGTTAAAGAAGAATAAAGTTAATGTTTTGGAATTATTAGGGCCTACACTTTGGCCGTTAGTGGCCAGTGTTGGTCCTTTTCTGCAGTGTCTGCTCTCCCCACATACCAGTGCATTCACGTTGGCATTACTGATTGGCAATGTGATTGTGTTGGGAAGTGACTGCACCTGTCAGTAGTGCTATTTAAGAGCTTTGTCTCTGACAGGCGCCGCATCCTCACCTACTGCTTGCATACTGTTTGCCTTCCGCTACATTTGACAGCTTTTCATCGCTTTCTTGCTGCTCGGATCTTTCTCGTTTTTCCTTCAGGGACAACGGTACAAGTTTTCCCGCAAAGGGGGGGACTTGAGTAAAGCGAAGACGCTTGAGGTAATTGCCAGGGCTTTAGATAGGAAAGGGAAAGCTCATTCACGCTTTGGAGTGGCGTTAGACCATCTGGAAGCGTCTTCCTCCGAGCAGCTTCAGCGATCGCGGCCCGGCCGCTCTTCTGCGCTTGTGCGCATCTCCCCGGCTTTGGTGCCACACTCCAGTGAGCGATCAGCCAGGAGTATCCGTGGAACGTGCCTGCTGGGGACCCGCATCTGCCTCATGCTCCCTTTGGTACAGGGAGCACCGTGACACGCTCTTTGCAGGCTTTCCGCTCGGACTCATGCTCCCATGGAATCAGGAGAACCGGGAGTTTCCTCTGCGGCTCTCTCAGCGTGAGTGAGTCGATTCAGAGTCACTCGCTGTAACTCTGAAAGTGCTGTGGTCGCACTGTGCACGCGCACCCTCAGTACTCTTTAGCTTTTTCCGGCGCAGCCGAGCTCCAGCGGGCAGAGCTCAGGCTTGAAGCGCCCGGCTCCTTTCTACGCATGCGCGAACCGCTTTTCGCACTCTGCGCTTTAATCTTGTTAATACTCGCGTTAAAACGTCCGTTTTTGATTGCGCTGCCTATCACCGTGCATTTAATATTTCCTTTGGCTTCCGTCATAGTTTTCAGACGGTTGAAACCTTATTTTGAGTCCGCTATAGGCATCTCCTTTGTCTGCCGTTCAGCTTACCTGCTCTTCTTCTCGGGTCCTAGTGTCTGGCGCCGTGGCAAACCGTGATTACACTCGCCTCTGACACTAGGGTTCAGGGGGTTCGAGTCCCAGGTCCTGCATTAACTGCAGGCTTGGTTATTATTTATCATTGCTTATCATTAATCATTTATTTTGGTTCACTAATTCCATCTGGAGCTAACTGCACTTGGGTCCTAACTCTGAATAAAATAATATATTATTAAAAAGAAACATTTGTTCATTATTTTATTCTTCAACGGTTCGCCAGCCCTCAGCACCATGGCGTACCGTAACAGGAATGGCCAAGTCAAAGTCCTGACCTTAATCTAATTGAAATGTTGTGGAAGGACCTGAAGTGAGCAGTCAATGTGAGGAAACCCACCGACATCCCAGAGTTGAAGGTGTTTTGTACAGAGGAATTGGCTAAAATTCCTCCAAGCTGGTGTGCAAGTCTGATCAACAGTTAGAGGAAACATTTGTTTGCATTTAGTTATTGCTGCACAGGGGGGTCACACCAGGTACTGAAAACAAAGGTTCACATACTTTTGCCAGTCACGTATATTTAATATTGTATCATTTTCCTCAATAAATAAATGAACAAATATAATATTTTTCTCTCATTTGTTTAACTGGGTTCTCTTTATTTACTTTTAGGACTTGTGTGAAAATCTGATGATGTTTTAGGTCATATTTATGCAGAAATATAGAAAATTCTAAAGGGTTCATAAACTTTCGAGCACCACTGTATCACAGACATTGCACTTTAGATGTCCTCTTTCTCCAGAGCTGTGTGAGATCCCAGTGAGAGGGAAAAAAACTATAATTAATTGTCAGTATTAGCTAATTTATGATTCCCTCCAATTTAATCTAGCCTAATATCGTAATATAGTCATGGCCAGCACTGATGAAATACCATTCTCTCTCAGATATGAAAGGGTCTAAATTAAATGAAACAACAGATTGAGAGTGATGGATTGGGATGTACAGTGTGGCAAAAAAAGTATTTTGTCAGCCACTGATTGTTTTCCTACTTAGAAAAATGAGAGAGGTCTGTAATTTTCATCATAAGTACACTTCAACTATGAGAGACAAAATGTGAAGAAAATCCAGGAAATCACATTTTAGCATTTTTAAAGAATTTAATTGTAAATCGTGGTGGAAAATAAGTATTTGGTCTATAACAAAAGTTCAACTCAATTCTCAATAAAACATAACCTTTGTTGGCAAAGACAGATGTCAAACGTCTTCACCAGGTTGGCACACACTTGTAGCAAACCTAAGACTACACTTTAAATTGATTAATTTTAATGAATAACGGGGCACCACCGGATCGTTGTGGACTGGTAGATCTGGAAACCAGTTGAAAAGAGAAATTGATCAGTCTAGGTCTGAATAGTGAATTCAAAGTTATGTTTCTCGACCTTTGTTGAATGAAACTCTCTCACACCAAGCGGTAAATTCAAAAGGTTTACAAACAAATGTATTAATTGCAAAACAAGGCAATACCAACAGACTATCTGATGTAATAACGAGTGTATCACAGAGTTAAAATCATAAAATGACGGTGAATGGTGAAACGGGGAATAATGGCAAGCGTACATATCACAGTAATTTAAAATCAGAAACCAAGATGACTCTATGTAACTTATCGGTCGCACAATAATTACCAACGTTGCAATGTTACTGGTAACCCTAATTACGTTGAACGTGAATAGTATGGTAGAAGCTACTTAGGCGTGGATAAGTCTATGTTGGAGCGTGGTTTAAAATCAAACGCAAGGTTCGAGAATCAGGGACCCAGAAAAGCCATAAACGGTACTCGCCTGGAAGGTCACTTGAGTGGTTCGGGGCATTCAACCCTGGCCCTGCCGTCCAAAGGCACGATTTTGGGGAGCGTTGGCGTCCGTATTTCGATGCTCATCGTCACTCGGAAAAGGCCTCTCAGCAGCTTGGCCCTGGGGTTTCTTGCAGATGGCCTCCGCGTAACCACGTGACTTGAGATGGCGTCCTTCCCAGTTTAGGCTGCGGGCTTCACGATTACTCGACGTTTTGTGTGCGTACAACTCAGAATTTGTCTTGGCCACAGATAAAGGTGGAGTTGACGCGTTTCTAGCACCAAGAGCTTCAACAGACTTTAAAACCTAGAATGTGGTCGAGAGGGAAGGAGATCTTGGCTGGCTGGTCTTTCAACTATCTTCTAATTTGGCAATACCGAACTACTTAAGACTGCTGGACACACTAAACTTAACGTAAAATAAACGCGAAAACTTGAGCAAAACGAATAACAACAGGCTGACAAAAAAAGACTGCAACTTTAAAAGACAAAGAAAAGACTTGAAGAACAAAGAGAACAAAACAAACACACGAGACTTGAAGCTAGCTTACCACGCGGTCGGGCCGCATTGCTTTTGAATGTTACGAATCGTAAGTGGCTGGAGGCGGGTACACAAGGAGTTGCCCTGACTTAGCCAATGAGAAGCTGACTCATCAGTAAATCCCTCCTATTGTGGTTGTGTCTTATTTCACCATATGAGCCACAGATGTTCTAACTTGGATTAATATATTCCTACATATCTAAAGTGATTAAAAGTATCACATAATAACCAAAAATCCTCAAATTTACAAGTTTAGATGCAGACTTCGTTGTAAGGTTCAGATGATGAAAGGCACCTTGAATTGATAACCTAGAACATTGTTAAATCATTTTAACTACAGCACATACATTTGCTATTCTTTATGCAAATAATAATACGATCGATACAAGATGTAGGAAACAGTACATTCCGACCCGAGCGATCGATACGTAGGTAAGCAACTGTTATTTCTAATCATAACCATTAGTATAGCACAATTGGACCATATTACGTATAAAAATGATCATTATACTAAAACATTAACCAAATAGAGATGAAAATACATGACAAATTAGTAACATGCATATACATATGATTATATATGTGGATATGAAAAATATCCCTGATCCATTCTTTGTATGGAATAGTGAAGTACATATAGGCGTGTTTAGACTTATTATTAAGCAAATATCATGTGTTATCTAATTAGAAGGTTCCGGTGAAGATAATCTGTTCCCTGCAAAAGTTTAATACCATTATTAAAGTTTGGCTCTTAAAAGAAAGGCGATGGTTTCTTGGTGTCATAAATCCAGGGGTGTCTTTCTGGCGACAGGCCGACTGAGGAAAAAAAAGTCGTTAATTTTGCAACAGTCAGAGGGAAATTGAGAAAACTGGGTCTGAACGCTGAAACCCCCTTCTTAAGATTAACACATGGACTTAGTTTATGATTGGAGATGCCGAAGGTTGTAGGTCTGTTTAAACAGACCTTCAATTCTGTTGGTTTGAGCAAGAGTCAACGTTGATGGAGCTATCACTCAGTTGTGAAAGATCCGGTCCAGATGGCCATTGGCATTCCGAAGTGTGTAAAGTTTATGACTTGTGGAAGAGGATAGAAGGAGAGACTGATACAGCTATGATGCTACACACTGTAGTTGGTATTTTGGCCCATTCTTCCATGCAGATCTCCTCTAGAGCAGTGATGTTTTGGGGCTGTCGCTGGGCAACACAGACTTTCAATTTCAAATTTTCTATGGGGTTGAGGTCTGATGACTGGCTAGGCCGCTTCAGGACCTTGCGATGCTTTTTACGGAGCCACTTCTTTGTTGCCCAAGCTTTGGGATCATTGTCATGCTGGAAGACCCAGCCACGTTCCATCTACAATGCTCTCACTGATGGAACGAAGTTTTGGCTTAAAATCTCACGATACATGGCCCCGTTCATTCTTCCCTTAACATGGATTAGTCGTCCTGTCCCCTTTGCAGAAAAACAACCCCAACGCATGATGTTTTCACCCCCATGCTTCGCAGTAGGTATGGTGCAACTTAGCATTCTTTTTCTTCCAAACATGACGAGTTGAGTTTTTATCAAAAAGTTCTATTTTGGATTCATCTGAGGACATGAGATTCTCCCAATCCTCTTCTGGATCATCCATATGCACTCTGGCAAACTTCAGATGGTCCTGGACATGTACTGGCTTAAGCACTGGCACTGCAGGATCTGAGTCACTCTTGGCGTAGTGTGGTACTGATGGTAGCCTTTGTTGCTTTGGTCCCAGCTCTCTGCAGGTCATTCATCAGGACCCTCTGTGTAGTTTTGGGATTTTTGCTCACTGTTCTCATAATCATTTTGACGAGATGAGATCTTGCAAGGGGCCCCAGATCGAGGGAGATTTTCATTGGTCTTGTATGTCTTCCATTTTCTTACAATTGTTCCCACAGTTGATTTATTCACACCAACCTGCTTCCCTATTGAAGATTCACTGTTCCCAGCCTGGTGCAGGTCTACAGTTTTTTTTCCTGGTGTCCTTCAACAGCTCTTTGGTCTTGGCCATGGTTGAGTTTGGAGTCTGACTGTTTGAGGCTGTGGACAAGTGTCTTTTATGCAGATAACAAGGTCAAACAGGTGCCATTAATACAGGTAATGAGTGAAGGACAGAATAGCTTCTTAAAGAAAACGTTACAGGTCTGTGAGAGCCAGAAATCTTGCTTGTTTGTGGGTGCACAAATACTGATTTTCCACCATAATTTACAATTAAATTCTTTAAAAATCCTACAATGTGGTTTCCTGGATTTTTTTCCTGATTTTGTCTATCATAGTTGAAGTATACCTATGATGAAAATTACAGACCTCTCTCATCTTTCTAAGTAGGAGAACTTGTACAATCAGTTGCTGACTAAATACTTTTTTGCCCCACTGTACATGAAACTTCTGTCACACAGAAAACTGAATGGAAAGTAGTAGTTTAGGTCACCTTTGGGCCGCAAGATGAGTTATATTGTATTTTGCGTTATCATGGAGGCTGGAGAGGGCCCAAGAGGGGAACATGAATTGCATTTGCACAAAGACGAGCCATCTGCAGTAATGGAATGTTTATGCAAAGATTACCAGCATAGTCAGGTGTCATTTTGATTGACAAGGCCTGGGTGAAGCAAAATGGCTTCAAGGTCAAAGGCAGAGAAAGTAGAAAGCAAAAAAGTGTGAAAGTAGAGGCAACTGACATATGACATGTGAAGAAGAGAGGGCAATAGCCTTTTTTCTGTTGTCATCAGCTAAAATTGTTTGCTGACCAAAAACGTTATGACCACTCACAAATAAAAGCAAGTAACACTGTGCATGCCTGGTATATATTACACCGTAAGTGAACATTCGGTTCTCATTGTTGATGCTGACTGTTGGAGTAATGGGCAGTGGTAAAGACCTGAGTGACTATGACAAGGGCCATACTGTTCCAGTTGAAGCTTTTATCTCAATCTGATCAAACATTTGTGTGATGTGCTACAATAAGAGCAGCCAATCATGCAACACTAATCATGCATTAGTGACCGGGTGACCACTGTGGCTTAAGGAGCTGCCTTGTGGGTTTCTGATTACAGCATCTGTGAAAATGACACTAAACAGACTTGAATCATGGGTTTTACCACGTTGACCCTCTTTCAGACTAGACTGTTACATTTTGTCAGAAAAGGCTATAAACGTTGCTGGTGCGCCCTCATCACACGTGGAAATTTAACAAAATTCTTGTTAAATTATCTTAGAGATAAGACTAACTTGGTGTTTTCTCAGGAACTTCAGTAAATTAATTTCACAAAGTTTAATGTGGTTTTATGCTTTTCTACTTATCCTTAGTCCAGTGTTTGATTTCTGTGATAACCCTAACCATTCTGTTTATTTGTGAATTTCTAATGCTCATCTTTGAAACTCTGCCTGCAAGGGTGCAGTGTCCCAAGTTGTCTTTTTAGTTGTAGTGGTATTTAATTGTCTACTGTTTAGTGAAGAAGCCAACTGTGGACATGTAAGGCTTCTGATTTCTTAAACTGCAGACTATTGTGTGCATTTATGCTTGTGCGGTTGTGCATACCTTTGTGAATACTCATCAGACAGATAGAATGTCAATCCTTTAGCAGAATAACAATAGACAATCTAACAGTCTATATTTACCTTTTTATTTTACTTTTTATTTAAACTATGACTCACACAATCACAATAGTGTGTCTAATGATCAAGTTGCATTTAGTGACATTAGGACACTAGAGTTGCTGCAGCTAAAAATTGAGCATTTTTGAAGTCATGTGAATAATAAATTGTCAAGTAGTAATAGTTGCTTGCAATATGAGTGTTTTTATGCTGTAGCTCTCCAATACCCTTTTTCTCTTCAACTAAAATGGAAAGGTCTCTTTTTAAAAACTAGCACAGGCATATAAATAACTCCATTTGTGCGATTTGGTTTTGTAAATTACATGCAACATGAATACTGTCTGCTTAAATATTGCTTGCTTTCAAATGACATTTTAGTAAAAATATCTGCAATGGTGTATCCCAGAAGCTAAAGCCTTCAAATTACCAAGCTTCAGCAGTAATACCTGGAGACAGGAGGCGAAGTGTTTTGAACTATTATCATCTGAGGAGTTTGTTTACGTATAGATATTCTCCTGCTGTTTCAAAGTCTGTTGTCTCAGAGGTTGATGGTTGTAGTGAACACAGAGTGCAGAAGTAATGCATACGGAGCAAAGATGAGCTCTCATGGGCTATGATTTGTTTCTGCTATCGTCTCAATTCTTATTACTGCAAACTTGTACAGCTTTAAACTATTGTCAGTTTAAATCAAGATTTGTCTTTTGTATTACAGTCTCTTTTCAAACACTGCTTTTGAATGAAGTTGAATGGCATCGATATATTTGTACAGTTGCCCTTAGTATTCACTGAACAGTTGTTTATTCATTCCCCTTACTCAAGTGAGTTAGTTTTTCTGATTAAATTATATGACACTGGACAAGGATTTTATTTGTTTGTATTGAATATTGTCTAGTAGACATTTTTTAAACTGGGTCTTGTTAAAGCTGAATGTCTAATTTTGGCTTAAATCCCTGTGCAATAGTAAACTTAAACAAGTGTTTTTTTTGTGTGTGAAATTCTATAGCAGAGTTTCATTGCCTACTAAGGGTGTCAGACACCCATGATACCCAGTCATAGGAATGGCTTTGGGAGATACCCCTAAGAATAAATCAAGAAATTGAGTATCTAAGCCATTTCTAAGTATTTAGTAAGGCTCAGGGTCGGAGCTTTGCACTGGTGGCTCAGGGGCAGAGCTCGGCACTGGCGGCTTAGGGTTGGAGCTCTGCGCTAGTGGCTCAAGGGGTGGAGCTTGGCGATGGTGGCTCAGAAACGGGGCTAGACCAGACAAGGCCAATGGACGCCATGGACCTAGACACCGAAGTCAATGAAAGTGACGGCGTTGCAGGGGTCGGCACAAACAACCATGGCGCATGGGTCGGTGGTAAAGACCATGGCGCAGGGTCGGCGGTAATGACTGTGGTGCAAAAGGTTCATGTACCGGGCTAACATGCTCAGGTACGGAGCTAAGGGGCACGGCGTGCTCAGGTATGGAGCTGGGTGGCGCTAACTGCTCAGGTACGGAGCTAAAAGGCACGCTGTGCTCAGGTACGGAGCTGGGTGGTGCTAACTGCTCAGGTACAAAGCTAAGGGGCGCGGTGTGCTCAGGTACGGAGCTGTGCGGTGCCAACTACTCAGGTACAGAGCTAAAGAGTGCAGCGTACTCAGGTAGGGACCTGGGCAGCACTGACTGCTCAGGTACAGAGTTAAGGGGCGTGGCATGCTCAGGTACGGAGATAAAGGGCACAGCATGCTCAGGTATGGAGCTACAGGATGCGCCGTGCTCAAGTACGGAGCTGGGCAGCGCCAATGGCTCAGGTGTGGAGCTAAGAGGTACGGCGGGCTCAGGTATGGAGATGGGTGGCGCTAACTGCTCAGGTACAGAGCCAAAAGGCATGGCATGCACAAGTATTAAGCTATGTGGCACTTCCCACTCAGGAACAGGAATCCGCTCAACGAGGTTCTACATATCGAACCCAATGGTAGATCTTTCTCTCACCCGAGGGCGAAAGAATCCCCCATGGGGAGCCTGTGGTAGGCTGAAGCCCAAGATGGTGATAACCCCTCATCTTAGAGTAGTCGGGCCGTATGGGTGGGTTGAAAGTTGGTCCCTCAGGATTAGGGGTCGGGATGCCATTTAACTCGGCCAAAGTTAAAGGACGGACCCCCAAAAGCTAGCCGGAACCCAACCAGAGAATTCTTGCACCACTTACAGTGAGTGGGGACCTCGATACAGGACGTCCCAGGAGCTAATGCTGGATCCTGGACTGGTCACATTATTCTGTTAGGGTTTGCCATATTAAAAACTGGGCAAACAATGAAAACAAAAGTAAAAATGGTTTTAGGACCCAATTGCAGTTAACTCCAGATGGAATTGTTGAAAAAATATATAAATAAATAAAATAAACTACAAATCTACAAATCGCCAGCTACCTCTTCCCCTAACAAACACAAATGCACGTGAGTAAAGCCGCGTGAGGGCCAAGAAAGTCTGAGGATGTGAAACCTGTGTGGGCTGAAAAGTGTGCTTAAATAGTCCAACCAATTGGTGTCACCACCTGTGCGGATGGCGCAAAGCAAGGGCATGCACACACAAGTCATCGCTGACCTCCAACAACACAAGCCAGGGTCAGCGTGACTCCTAATAGCCAGACATTGCTTCTGAGGGTACGTGGATCTCATTAGGCAGGTACTGACCATCTCAGGCTGGGCAGCCCCCTGTCAAAAAGGTGCTGCTTTGCCACAGTCTGATTGCTCAGCTGGGTGTGTGGGGCTCACAGATTTACAACAACCTTGTACTTCAGCAATTTAGAAGCGACAATGCAAAATAAAACAAAAACATACTACTACTAATACTAATAATACTAATACTACTACATACTAACACTCATAAAAGTACTATGCCCATTCATTTGCCATTACTGCCAGTTTGTCTGTATAGTGGTGCATAAAAGTTTGTGAACCTTTTAGAATTTTCTATATTTCTGCAAAAATATTATCTAAAACATCATCACATTTTCACACAAGTCCTAAAAGTAAATAAAGAGATAAACCTAGATAAACAAATGAGACAGAAATATTATATTTGGTCATTTATTTATTGTGGAAAATTATCCAATATTACATAGCAGTTAATTTGAAGGTGAATGGGATGACAATTAGGTGTGAGTGGGCACCTTGTTTTATCTAAAGAACCATCTTTGGACCAAGTTTGGACTGCACCAATCCACAGTTGGACAGATTGTGTACAAATGGAGGAAATTCAAGACCACTGTTACCCTCCCCAGGAGTGCTCAACCAACAAAGATCACTCCAAGAGCAAGGTGTGCAATAGTTGGCAATTACATAAAGGGTAAGTTCTAAGCAACTGAAGGCCTCTCTCACACTGGCTAATGTTAATGTTCATGAGTCCACCATCAGAAGAACACTAAACAACAGTGGTGTGCATGGCAGGGCTGCAAGGAGAAAGCCACTGCTCTCCAAAAAGAATATTTTGGAAAAAAAAAGAATATCTGCAGTTTGCTAAAGATCACGTGGACAAACCAGAAGGCTATTGGAAGAATGTTTTGTAGACAGATGAGACCAAAATATAACTTTTTGGTTTAAAAGAAAAGCATTATAAGAAAACACTGATTGCCATCATTGATGCAACAATGTATGTAAGAAATAGATATGGTATAATAATTTGACACCACTTGTATAGTTCAAATGACGACATCCACACAGTCTTTATGGAAATGTTTCCAAGTTCCTGAAGTGCAAAAACATTCAATTGTGGAAGGAACAAGCTTACCTTGTGTGGTTAGGACTCGTTCCTTGCATAAAAAAAGAAGCTAATTTCAAGAGTGAATGAAGATTTGTTTGCCATTAAGTTAGACGAGATTAAATAGGACCACAAAGAATAAACAAATAGATATGTATGTAAGACATTATCAAGACTTTCACCCACATTAAGTAGTTTTTTTGGATCACAATCAAGGGTCATAGGGCAGCACAATGGCACACCTCCAGCGTCCTTGGTTCGATCCTGACCTCAGACTCTACCTGTCTTGAGTTTGAACCCATGTCTGTGTGGGTTTAGTCCAGGTACTGTGGTTTCCTCCGACATTCTGAAGACGTGGGCTAGGTTAATTGGTGTTTCAAAAGTGCCCTTAGTGTGTGTGTGTGTGTGTGTGTGTGTGTGTGTGTGTGCGTGTACGTGCGATGGGTTGACATCCTGTCTAGAGTTGTTCCAGGATTAAGTGGATAAGAAAATGAATAAATGAGAAAATTAACTATTGTGCACTGAATATTTCTTTTATTCAAATTTTAAGAAATCAACAACTGTTATTATGCTGTCATCTAGTCCCATCCCTCTGCAGTAATGGTATTATTTTTTCCTGTAAGAGGTATTACAAAGATCTTGAAAGTCATTAAATTTTATCTTTAAATAGTGCACTTACCCTGTAGACAAGGAAAAATTACCACAAGGTTAGCAAGACTGGCAAGACTAAAGACTAGCAAATTGCAACATATATAAAGGCTCAATAATAAAGATGCACAAAAACAAGATCACAAACATCAAATCAGAGTATAGTTACACAATGGTAAACTGAAACAAGAACAACATGTGTGGCAATGTTTTGACTGACTAGGGTCATGTTAAGAAGTCATAGCCTTTCTCATGATTTAATTTGTATAAAATCCTCCAATATCAAAATCCTGTGAAAGCCTTGGGTTTGATGTAGACCAGCTGCATATGATGCCTCAGGGACCACCTTTATTATACAGTATACTGTACTAAAGTAGAGCAGCTCCTGACTTCTACAGGGTTTGGAAAAGTAATTGGAGTTTGCTAAACACTCAAACTCTAAAACCAATAAAATATAAAATTTCAGGAGCTTATTTTACTCAGTAGCTTTGATTGTTCATTGACCTTTTGATAGCTGTGTGTTCATGTCCATAAAAGCTGGTATAGAACAGGGATTGGTGATGTTCCATTGTGTCCCTCCACGGCAAAAGCACACTAATGTGAGAGCGCAATAGAAAGAGAGCGAGCAAGATATCAACAACACGAGGCGCCAATCACTACAGCTGTTAATGCGGCCTACATTCTATATAGGCTCTACCCTGCTCTGATTCCTTCCATAAACCCTGGTTCTCCTTCCCAGCCTGCAGGAAGTGACACTTTATTGACTAGCCATCGATCTCTTAGGTGCTGGAGATGGTGTTTTCAGTTTTCACTCTCCCTCTCTCTTTCTTAGTGTCTTTCATCTTTGTGCATCACTCTCTCCCCAATGATTTTTTAATTTATATTTTTATTTTTGTTCTTTCTCAGTCCTGTCTTTGTCCATTAACCTGCTATATTTTCATTTTTATTCAAGCTGACAGATTTTTAATTTTGTTTTTTTGTCATGTCCATGTCATCTGTATATCATATCTAAGAAATGAATTATCCTATTGTTGTGAAGTTATATGAAGAACATTTGGCTCATATTCATGATCGCAGGGGTTGTGTTCAAAATAGTATATGTATATACTGCAAAATGCAAATAAAAAAATGCAGCATTCCTTAAATTTATGTTGACTTTTATTTCATTGCAAATTGTATGAACACAAGATGTTTCATGTTTTTTTCTAGTCAACTTCATTTCAATTGTTAATAAACATCCATTTCTGCATTTCAGGCCTGCAATGCATTCCCAAAAAGGTTGGGATGGGGGCAATTTAGGGCTAGTGATAAGAAAACATCTAAATAATGTTATGATTTCAAACAGGTGATGTCAACAGGTAGGGGTGTAACAATACGCTGTGCTCACAATTCAGTTCATGATACTGAGTTCACGATTCGATTTTCTCATGATTATTGATTTTACATTTGACAAAATACATTTTTATTTCTGTAGTGTAAACAATGAAAACCAATCACATTGTATTGTATAAAAGAATAAAACTTTAGTCTCTTGTACATCTGTACAATATTTCTTATATTCAGTACCGGTATTTCTTTTTATTCTATCAGTGCATTACTAATCTTTAAGTGCAATTTCTTTGTGTGTTTGAGTGACTTAATCTGTCTGTGTGACTGTCTTGTTTTGTTTTTGTGTAGATTTGCAGAATTTTGGAATTTCATTGTTTAATGTACGATGAAAATAAAGGCATACTCTTAACTTATCTTACTGTAGCTTCACCGTATCTTAAATAACTAGGAAAAACCATCTAGTGTTCAAAACTGGAATTTATGTTTTGTCTGGACAGCTTCATTTGTTAATATACATTTGTTCATTTCATTCTTGCAGCATAACACAAAACAAGTTGGGACGGTAAAGCATTTACAACTTTGCCATTCCAACGATAAAAAGCACCGAAGATACCTGAAATGCTTCAGGTGGTATTTTGTCCCATTATCCTGCAAAAACATCTTCAGGTGTGCAACAGTAGGAGGTTCTTGTTGTCACATTTTTCGTTTCAGTATTTTTCCACCCATTCTCTATTGCAGAATAATCTAGGCTGCAGGCAGGGCAGTGCAGTACCTGTACCTCCTTCTTCCGCAGCCATGCCTTTGTAAAGTGGTTTTGCATAGTCTTCTTGAAAAATGTATGGACCTTCCTGGAAAGGTAGTCATCTTGAAGGCAGAATGAATCTCAAAATACTTTTCTGCATTAATTCTGATCACAAAAATGTAAATGACCTTTGCCAAGGATGCTGACACAGCCCCATACCATGACAGAGCCAGGCTTTTGGACTTGTAGCTAATAACAATCTGAATGGTCCATTTTGTCTTCGGTCTTCCAAAAAGGATCTGGAATACTGATTCATCTGATGACAATACTGTACACGTTTCCAATGTGTGATGGATCATCCCAGATGCCTCTAAGCCCAGAAAAGTTGATGCCATTTCTGGACATGAGGCTTCTTTTTTGCACAGTAATGTTTTAAGAGGCATTTGTGATTGTAAATTAAGTTGACTATTGTAGTGCTTGCCAAATATTTGCCAAAGTAATCCCTTGCTATTGATGAAAGACAGTTCCTGATGCAGTGCCATATGAAGCATCGGAGATAAAGGGTGTTTAGTTTAGGCTTGCACCATTTTCCTTTTTGCACTGAAATTCCTCCAGATTTCTTGATATTTTGAACTTTAGAGGGAGAAATTTGCAAATTTCTTCCAATCTTTCTTGGGGGAACACTGTTTTTAAACTTTTCATAATCTTCTCATACATTTGCTGACAAACTGGAGATCCTCTGCCCAGCTTTGCTCCTCAAAGACTCAGTCTTTGTTGGATACTGATTTGCAGCTTTTTAACTGATTTATGGAATGTGTTGCAGGCCTGAAATGCATAAATTTGTGTATATTAACACATTAAATTAAGTTTACTAGACAAAACATGAAATACATTCATTGACAAAAAAATAAATAAAGCACCCAGATAGGCATGTCAGACTGCTGCAAAACTCTGCATGCAATTATGTCACAGGCAGATATGTAAATGATTACAGGTGTGGTCTGAATAGACTCTGGATTTTACCACAAGAGGACGTAAAAATTACTTCTCTCGCTGCTCTATAAAAAGGCTCTCAGATGCTACTTTTGGGTACTGTACCTTTTGGGGAGAGATCGTTGACTTCTAGGCATTCCTCAATGACACATTTTCCCACAGCTGGGTCTGTAGATACTCCACACTCATACAATAGTTTGCTAAAGCTTGTGTCCCAGCTGGTCTCATAAATGCTCTACTGGCAATTAGGCATGCCAATGAAATTTTGCAATCTGGCAGTGCTTGCTGAAAAATGCCAGTTGGCAGCCCTGCCATGAGAGGCAACACATCTGGCTGGAGGATGTCCTGCACAGATTGCTGATCTGTTAGTGTCCCTCGTATCACTACTATGGATGACCGACTGTCATATGCAATGGCTCCCCAAATCATCACACCAGCAGTCGGAGCAGCATGTCGCTCCACAACAGAGGCAGGATTAAAGTGCTCACCATGAGGCCTCATACCCTAACCCAACTGTTATCAGATCCCAAACCAAACCTGGATTAGTCACTAAAGACGATACGGTTTCATTCCATAGTAGTCCAGGTCACGACATATTGCTAACAAAGGCAATAGTATGTGGCTGCCCAAATTGGTCTGGGCAGAGAAAGGGTGTGTAGTGAAGGTGTCACCTGTGTCTGGATGGTGGACAGTGAAACTGTGGAAGCTGCTCGTGCTTGTCAGTGGATCAAATAATCCTCTCTACTGGTGATCTATCAAAATAAATGTAGTACATTGTTTTCAGATTGATATATAAATATATATATATATATATATATATATATAATATATATATATATATATATATAATATATATATATATATATAGCGCTGCACTTCAACTTTTATTTTTGAGAGACAAAATGAGAGAAAAAAAACAGGAAATCACATTGTGGGATTTTTAAAGAATTTAATGTAAATTATTTGGTGGAAAATAAATTATTTGGTCAATAACAAAAGTTCAAAATCAATACTTTGTAACATAACCTTTGTTGGCAATGACAGAGGTCAAATGTTTCGTGTAGGTCTTCACCAGGTTTGCACCAACTTGTAGCAAACTAAGACTACACTTTAATTGGATTAATTTTTAATTAAACTTTATTAATTAAATTATATATTAATTAATTAAATACGGGGCACCACCAAATCTATTATTAAAATATAAATAATTCACTGGCCGATCTGGAAACCAGGAAAAAGAAACAACAAACTTGGTCAGTCTAGATCTGAATAGTGAATTCCAAGTATTTTTCTCGACCTTTGAATGAATGAACTCTCACACCAGGCGGCAAATTCAAAAAGGTTTATAAACAAGTTTATTAACTGCAAACAAGGCAATACCAACAGATTATCTAATGTAATAACGAGTGTATCACAGAGTTAAAATCATAAAATTACGATGAACATGTATATATCGCAGTATGGAGAACAGGGAATAATGGCAAGCGTACACATTACAGTGATAAAATCAGAAACCAAGGTGACTCTATGTAACTTATCGGTTGCGCAATAATTACCAACGTTGCAATGCTACTTTTAGACCTAATTACATTGAACGTGAAGAATATGGTGGAAGCTACTTAGGCGTGGATAAGTCTATGTTGAAGCGTGGTTTAAAGATTAACAAATTAAGACCAGAGCATCAGGGAACAGCCATAAATGGTACTCGCCTGGAAGGTCACTCGAGTGGTTCGGGGCATTCCACCCTGGCCCAGCCGTCCAAAGGCACGATTTTGGGGAGCTTTAGCGTCCTTCTTTCGTTGCACACCATAACTCTGACCAGGCGTCTTCAGCGGCTTAGCTCTTTGGGTTCTTGCCGATGGTTTGACCACGTTGACTTGGTGACTTAAAATGGCGTCCTTCCCAATTTAGGCTGAGGGCTTCACGCGTACTCGGCGTACAACTCAGGATTTATCTTGGCCACAGATAAAGGTGGAGTTGGTGCGTTTCTAACACCACGAGCTTCAACAAAAACTTGAAAAACTTGTATGGTACAAAAATGGTACAAAAATCTTCTAGTTCAGCGATACCGAACTACTTAAGACTGCTGTATACAGGAAACTTTAAAGTAAACGCGAAAACTTGAGTAAAATTAATAATCAAAAACGCTACAAAAAGGAAAAACTATAAAAGACAAAGGAAAGACTTAAAGAACATAAAGACACAAGACTTGAAGCTAGAGTCGTCCCGCGTTGCTTTTTGAATGTTCCGGCTCGGGGGCGGCTGGAAGCGGGACATAAGGAGTTGCCCTTACTTAGCCAATGAGACGCTGACTCCTCAGTAAAGCTCTCCTATCGCGGTTGCCTTATTTCACCATAAGCCACAGACGTCTAACTTGGATTAAATAATATTCCTACATATCTAAAAGAGATTAAAAGTATCACACAATAACCAAAAATCCTCAGTTACAAGTTTAGATGCAGACTTCGTTGGAAGGTTCAGATGATCAAAAGCACCTTGAATTGATAACCTAGAACATTGTTAAAGCATTTTAACTACAGCACAGGCATTTACTATACTTTTAACTAAACAATACTATGATTAATACAAGCTGTAGGAAACGGTACATTGTAAATAACTTCATGTTTGTTGCACAAATTATTAAAACCCGATCGATCAAAACACATAGGCAAAAGCTGTTTCTATATATCATACTAAACGGGATCACTAAATATCAAAACAAAAAGATAATTATAGTAAAACATTAATCAAGTAGATATGAAGGTACATAAATTCAGTAACATACATATGTATAATCTATAACGGTGTGTGGATATAAAAGAATATCCTTGATCCACTCTTTGTATGAATCATTTAAATGTATAAGCATGTTTGGACTTCTCAGGACCCCAAAGATTATTTGTTATGTATAATTAAAAGTTTCGATGAAGATAAAAAACTGTTCCCAGAAAAAAGTTGAATACAATTATTCAAGTTGTGCTTCTTAGGACAAGGGACACGAGCTGAGTTTCTTTTTGTCATAAATCCAGGGGTTGTCTTTCTGGAGGGGGGGCGCCAGGCTGGGTGATAAGGTTTGCAAGAGAAAAAAAAAAAAAAAAAAAAAAAAAAAAAAAAAAAAAAAAAAAAAAAAAAAAAAAAAAAAAAAAAAAAAAAAAAAAAAAAAAAAAAAACAGGGTGATAAGGTTTGCAAGAGAGCTGTGATGAAAGGTTCACTGTGAAGTAAACCGTTATCTTCTGCACAATCAGTTTTAAAAGGGAAATTGAGAAAACTTGGTGGCCTGGACCGTTGAAACCTAAGATTAGCACATGGACTTAGTTTATGATTGGAGATGTCGAAGGTTGTATGTCGGTTTGGGAAAGAGTTAACTGTTAATGGGGTTAAGATCCTGTCCAGATGTAGGGCCTTCTTGCATTCCAAGATGTTGTAAAGTTTATGACTTGGGGGAAGAAGGTAAAGAGAGGGAGATACAGCGATCACGCTACACACTGTATCTGGTCATTTTGGCCCTTTCCTCCATGTAGATCTCATCTACAGCAGTTATGTTTGTTGGGCTGTCGCTGGGCATCACGGACTTTTAACTCCCTCCACAAATTTTCTATGGTGTTGAGGTCTGGAGACTGGCTAGGCCACTCCAGGACGTTGAAATGCTTTTTACAGAACCACTCCTTCATTGCCTGAGTGGTGTGTTTGGGATCATTGTCATGCTGGAAGGCCCAGCCATGTTCCATCTTCAAAATGTTCTCACTGATGGAAGGAGGTTTTGGCTTAAAATATCATGATACATGACCCCATTCATTCTTCCCTTGACAGGGATCAGATGTCCTGTCCCCTTTTGCAGAAAAACAGACCCAAAGCATGATGTTTCCACCTCGATGCTTCAGAGTAGGTATGGTGTTCTTGGGATGCAAGTCAGTATTCTTCTTCCTCCAGTTGAGTTTTTACCAAAAGGTTTTATTTTGGTTTCATCTGACCACATGATATTCTCCCAATCCTCTTCTGGATCATCTATATGGTCTCTGGCAAACTTCAGGCCTGGACATGTACTGGCTTACACTCCCACAGTTGATTTATTTACACCAACCTGCTTGCCTATTGTGGATTCACTCTTCCCAGCCTGGTGCAGGTCTACAATATTTCTCCTGATGTCTTTCAACAGCTCTTTGGTCTTGGCCATGGTTGAGTTTGGAGTCTGATTGTTTGAGGTTGTGGACAGGTGTGTTTTATACAGATAATGATGTCAAACATGTGCCATTAATACAGGTAATGAGTGGAGGACAGAAGAGCTTCTTGAAGAAGAAGTTACAGGTCTATGAGAGCCAGAAATCTTGCTTGTTTGTGGGTGACCAAATACTTATTTTCCACAACGATTTACAATGAAATTCTTTAAAAATCCTACAATGTGATTTCTTGGATTTTTGTTTTCATTTTGTCCCTCAGTTGAAGTGTACCTATGATGAAAATCACAGACCTCTCTCGTCTTTCTAAATAGGAGAGAGGCTGACTAAGCACTTTTTGCCCCACTGTATTTGTATGTATATATATGTGTGTGTGTGTGTGTGTGTGTGTGTGTGTATATATATATATATATATATATATAAAATCAGGCCATCGTAAAATGTGGAGTACCTGTGTATGTTTCACGAAGTCAGCCAAATATATCAATATAGGTATTTATTAAGGAAAAGGGAGCCACAACAGAAACATAAACAGAAACCTGGTTACTAAATGAAAACGCGGCACAGCAAACACCACAACTGAGGGAACACACGCCGGCTACACTAAGCTAATGCCGGCGTTGCAAAACAAACTGTGGCTAACCAATAAACACACACCCGTGGACAAGACCCTAATCCAAAACATATTGCCGAAAGTCACTAAAGCGGGTATTTATCGTACCGCGGAAAGTCTTAGGGCTAACCGGAACCAACACAAGTAATCCCTAAAGCAACCGCTGCGACAACACCAATAGTCCAGGATGAGCAGAAGCAGAAATAGGGAAACAAAAGCGGTTGTGGCCGCAAACACGAATGTCCTAGCGCTTTGGGTCCTCGGAGCGCTGCCGGAGCAATACCCCTCAACACACATGAGCTAGGGCCTTAAACAATGTTTCCACCAACTGAGTTTACTTAGTTTGCCGGCCCTAGCTTCTTCTTCGGGTGCCCCACCGCCCTGCAGAGAACCGCGACTGATGCAGTCCAGATCGCCCCTAGCAGCGAGGAGAGGCATAACAAGCGGAGGTCTGGGGTATGTATGTGTATTATGGATGCCACAGACCTCCGCTTGTTATGCCTCTCCTCACTGCTAGCATCGATCCTGACTGCATCACTCGCGGTTCTCTGCAGGGCACACACACACACACACACACACACACACACACACATATATATACACAGGTATTTTGCGATGGCCTGACTTACAAAAGTTCGACTTTACGTTGGGAATCTCATAGTAAACAAATGTATGTGATGTAATACGTCATGTCTATTGGTAACAAGGTGGACGAGCTGAATGCGCCGATTAATACCCAGCAGCAGTACCGGGAGAGCAGTGTGCTGTGTTTTTTATGGAGACATGGCTTCATGCTGATTTTCCAGACTTTAATGTTTCGAATCCCGGCTTCCAGATTGTTCGTGGTGACAGAAACGATGAACTGAGTGGTAAGAAGAAAGGTGGTGGAGTTGTGATGTGAACAATAGCTGGTGTAACCCAGGACATATTATTGTGTATGAGCGCCATTGCTGTCCGAATGCTGAACTCTTAGCTGTTGGACTACATCCTTACTACCTGTTGAGGGAATTCACGCTTGCCATCATTGTTATTGTTTACATCCCACCAACAGCCTACGTGGAAGTTGCGTGTGACGTCATACTCTCGGCTATCGCGAGACTTCAGGCTAAGCATCCTAATAGTTTCCTTGCTATCTCTGGGGACTTTAATCATGTCACACTTTCCTCCACCTTGCCTAAATGTTATCAATTTGAGAGCTGCACTACACGGGAAAACCAAGTTCTGGATCTCCTCTACTCCAAGGTGAGGGAAGCCTAGAGTTCATTGGACCTTCTACCGCTGGGAAGATCAGATCATAACCTGGTCCTGCTTACTCCAACATATCGTCCTGTGGTCTTACAACAACCTGTGACAAAGAAAACAATCAGGAAGTGGTCACCTGATGCAGAGGAGGCCCTGTAGTTTTGTTTTAAAACTACTGACTGAGATGCTTTGTGTGAGCCAGCTGGTGACGAAATCAATGGGATGATAAACTGCATCTCTGATTACATCAACTTCTGCACTGACTCTCATGTATCTGTCAGGAAGGTGAGCTGTTTCCTTAACAACAAACCTTGGATCACCAAAGACCTGAAGGGTTTGTTAAACAAGAAGAAACAGGCTTTCAAGCTTAAGGACAAGGGACAATTGAGGATGGTGAAAGCAGTTGAAGGTGAATCTGAGGGAGAATAAGGAGGCCTACAGATTAAAACTGGAGGATAAACTTCAACAGAATAACTCAAAGGAGGTGTGGGCTGGAATGAAGCAATCTAAAGACTGCTAACGAGTTGAATAACTTCTTTAACAGATTCAGCATGTCTACCCCCCTCCACCATTAACGGCTCTCCTCTCACTCTCTCACCACCTATTGTTCTCACAGACGAATCTTCACACCAAACTCCCTCACCTACAGCACCCAATCAAGACTCTATTCAAGTCTCAAATCCACCTCCAGCACCCATTCAGGACTACATTCATGACTCCAATTCACACACTGTCCACATGGAATCAGCCCAAGAATCCTCAGGACTTGTGCCACCCAGCTATGTGGGATTTTTCAGTGTCTTTTTAACCTGAGCCTCAGTCATGAACGTGTGCCGGTACTGTGGAAAACATCCTGTCTGGTCCCTGTCACAAAGAAGGCCACTACTTCTTCCAAAAATGACTACAGGCCTGTGGTACTCACATCTCACACCATGAAGGTCTTGGAAAGACTGGTTCTATCTCACCTGAGGCCTATAGTCAGTCCTTTCTTGGACCCCCTACAGATTGCTTACCAGCAGCAGGTTGGCGTGGATAATGCCATTATATACTTGCTTCATAAGGCACACTCCCATCTGGATCTGAGCAACACATCAGTAAGAATCACCTTCTTTGACTTCCCCAGTGCATTTAACACCATCCACCCTCTCAGGCTGGGGGAGAAGATGGATAAAATGAATGTGGATAAGTCTGTGATCTCCTGGGTCTTAGATTACCTTTCTGAGAGGCCTCAGTATGTACAGCTAGGAACCTGTCAGTCTGATCTTTTAGTGAGCAGTGTGGGAGCACTGCAAGAGACTGTTCTCTCCCCCTTCCTCTTCACCCTCTACACCACTGACTTCCAGTACAGGTCAGACCTCTGTCATCTTCAGAAATTTTCGGATGATTTGGCAGTGGTAGGGTGCATCAGGGATGGACAAGGAGGTGAATACATACCCCTGGTAAACAGTTTTGTTGCGTGGTGTGAGAGAAACCAGCTGCTCCTCAACGTGACCAAAACCAAGGAGATGGTTATGGACTTCAGGAGGAGGAGGACCACGGTAAATCCTGTCACTATTAAGGGTCAGTCAGTTGAGGAAGTTGACACCTATAAATATCTGGGTGTCCTACTGGACAACAAACTGGATTTAAAGGCCAACGTAGAGACTGTATACAGGAAGGGGATGAGCAGACTCTACTTTCTGAGGAAGCTCAGATACTTTAATGTGTGGAGCAAATTGCTAGTGATCTTCTACCAGTCAGTTGTTGCCAGCGCTATCTTCTTCGCTGCAGTCTGCTGGGGAAACAGCATCAGAGGAGGAGACAAGAATAAGCTTAACAAACTGATCAGGAAGACAGATTCTGTTTTGGACTGCTCACTAGATGGTTTTGAGGAGGTGGTTGAAAGCAGGACACTTAACAAACTCACTGCTATTCTGGACAACACTTCACATCCTCTACATGACCTGCTGATCAGACAGAGGAGCACCTTCAGTAATAGACTCATTCAGCTCCGCGGTAACAAGGAGAGGTTCAGGAGATCATTTTTAACAATAGCTATCACACTGTACAACTCTTCTGCACTGTGCCGGGTCATTACTGCCTAAGTAACATACTATATTGCTATAATCATATTGGTGTAATTATTATTATTATTATTTTTTTTTTATTATTATTATTTTTTTTTAATAGCTGTGGTTTAACCCTGCTCTCTATGTATATTTATATCTGATCTCTATGTATATCTTGCTCTTGCTTTCCGCTTTTTGTTTGACTTATGCCACTGTAACACACGAATTTCCCTCTGGAATTAATAAATTGATAAATCTGTCTGTATAAATCTGTCTGTCTGTATGTCTGTCTGTCTATCTATCTATCTATCATTCACTGCACTGTACCACCGCTTCTCAATATACGAATCACGTTGCACAAGTATTTATAATATACAGTGAGGCAAAAAAGTATTTAGTCAGCCACTGATTGTGCAAGTTCTCCTACTGAGAAAGATGAGAGAGGTCTGTAATTTTCATCATAGGTACATTTCAACTATGAGAAACAAAATGACCCGTGTTAAGGGAAGAATGAACGGGGCCATGTATCGTGAGATTTTAAGCCAAAACCTCCTTCCATCAGTGAGAGCATTGAAGATGGAACATGGCTGGGTCTTCCAGCATGACAATGATCCCAAACACACCGCTCAGGCAACGAAGGAGTGGCTCCGTAAAAAGCATTTCAAGGTCATTGAGTGCCCTAGCCAGTCTCCAGACATCAGCCACATAGGGAGTTGAAAGTCCGTGTTGCCCCAAAACATCACTGCTTTAGAGGAGATCTGCATGGAGGAATGGGCCAAAATACCAGCTACAGTGTGTGCAAACCTGGTGAAGACTTACAGGAAACGTTTGACCTCTGTCATTGCCAACAAAGGTTATGTTACAAAGTATTGAGTTGAACCAAATCTATTGACCAAAAACTTATTTTCCACCCTAATTTACAATTAAATTCTTTAAAAATCCTACAATGTGATTTCCTGGATTTGTTTCCTCATTTTGTCTCTCATAGTTGAAGTGTACCTATGATGAAAATTACAGACCTCTCTCATCTTTCTAAGTCAGAGAACTTGCACAATCAGTGACTGACTAAATACTTTTTTGCTTTTTTAACCTGCTGACAGCCTGATCATTCTATCCATTCAGTCGCATCCGAGACTTGTATATTCTATAGACCAGTCTTATACTGGTCCACAGTTCACGCTGATGATTTATACGCAGTAGATTACTAGGTCTTTCTCCAACCCATGCACATGCACTCACATACACATACGCACATTCACACACTAAGGGCACTTTAGAAACACCAATTAACCTAGCCAGTTAACCTAACAATTAACCTATTCTTTGGAATGTGGGAGGAAACCCACGCAGACACGAGGAGGACATGCAGACTCCACACAGACGGAGCCCAGTGTTGGTATCGAACTGGGGATCTTGGAATTGTGAGGTGACAGTGCTAAACACTGCACCACCAGGCCACCCATCTTTATCCTTTCACTGTTTTAAAAAACATACAAAGCAGACTGACAGCCAGTGTCTCACTATTTGACTTTAATTTCCTGATTTTGTTACATATTTCTGGAGCAAAACAAAAGCTAAAACAATGAGGACGTAGACTGAAAAAGTAATTTCCATAAAATAAAAAGCTTCTGCACATTTCATATACCGGTACATTAAATTATAAAGAGACATTCCACACGTATTAACCAAGAAAAATAATCTATATCCATGCTTGACAAACAAGTTTTTACAATTTCTTATGGCAATAAATTATTTGCCACCACATCAGCTATAGCTTGCTTAACACTGTTGTACACTCCGAGATTCAAAATACTAGGAGTTAAAACTTTTTTGTACTTCATGTAAAAACCTTTGAATATAACAATGACCCATTCAAATCAGTTGAGAAATGTAGATTATTGTGCTTTTTACCCAAGAAAAACGCAGATCCCCCATTTACTTGTATGTATTTACAGGTTAGTCTTGCCTGGACCAATAAGGCGGACGTGTTTAAGTATCGCAGCAACGATGTTGTTTTGCCTTTCAGTCCTTATCCACTTTGAAGTCAAAGTACAGTGATGCTTGAAAGTTTATGAACCCTTTAGAATTTTCTATATTTCTACATAAATATGACATAAAACATCATCAGATTTTCACACAAGTCCTAAAAGTAGATAAACAGAACGCAGTTAAACAAATGAGACAAATGGGCCTGAAGGAATTTTAGATCATTCCTCCGTACAGAACAGCTTCAACTCTGGGATGTTGATCAGTTTCCTCACATTAACTGCTTGCTTCAGGTCCTTCCACAACATTTCGATTGGATTAAGGTCAGGACTTTGACTTGGCCATTCCAAAATATTAAATTTATATTTATTTAACCATTCTTTGGTAGAACAACTTGTGTGCTTAAGGTCAATGTCTTGCTGCATTACCCACCTTCTCTTGACATTCAGTTAATGGACAGATATCCTGATATTTCCCTTTAGAATTCTCTGATATAATTCAGAATTAATTGTTCCATCAATGATGGCAAGCCGCCCTGGCTCAGATGCAGCAAAACAGGCCCAAACCATGATACTACTACCACCATGTTTCATAGATGGGATATGGCTTTTATGCTGGAATGCAGTGTTTTTCTTTTTCCAAACAAAATGCTTTTCTTTAAACTAAAATTTCTATTTTCGTCTCATCTGTCCATAAAACATTCTTCCAATAGCCTTCTGACTTGTCCATGTGATCTTTAGCAAACTGCAGACCAGCAGCAATGTTCTTTTTGGAGAGCAGTGGCTTTCTCCTTGCAACCCTGCCATGCACACCATTGTTGTTCAGTGTTCTTCTGATGGTGGACTCATGAACATTAACATTAGCCAGTATGAGAGAGGCCTTCAGTTACTTAGAAGTTACCCTGGGGTTGTTTGTGACCTCGCCAACTATTACACGCCTTGCTCTTGGAGTGATCTTTGTTGGTTGACCACTCCTGGGGAGAGTAACAATGGTCTTGAATTTCCTCCATTTGTACAAAATCTGTCTGACTGTGGATTGGTGGAGTCCAAACTCTTTAGAGATGGATTTATAACATTTTCCAGCCTGATGAGCATCAACAATTCTTTTTCTGAGGTTCTCAGAAATATCCTTTGTTTGTGCCATGATACACTTCCACAAACATGTTGTGAAGAGCAGACTTTGATAGATCCCTGTTCTTTAAATAAAACGCCCTCACACCTGATTGTCATCCCATTGATTGAAAACATCTGACTTTAATTTCACCATCAAATTAACTGCTAGTCCTAGAGCTTCAAATACTTTTGCCACTCACTAATATGTAATATTGGATCATTTTCCTCAATAAATGTAAATGTAATATTTTTTTCTCATTTGTTTAACTGGGTTTTCTTTATTTACTTTTAGCTCTTGAAGAAAAATCCTGGGTGGCTGATTGTAAATCACAGTTTGTTTGTTTGTTTGATTTATTTTATGTCGCTATCAGCATTGGTGGCCATTTCAGTGACACACAAAAGGCTATATATATATATATATATATATATATACATATATAAAAGGCAAATTTAGTGTAATGAATTAAACTAACATGCATGTCTTTGGACTGTTGGAGGAAACCCACACGGACACGGGGAGGATATGCAGACTCTGTAAATCACCGTGAACACATGTATGTGCATTGACGCATTGTTGTTTACTGCATTTTTAAGTAGAAATTGTCCACTGTCCATAATTAAAAAATACACAAATCAGACATTTTGGTCAGTTTTCTGAAGTATCTCTGTGCAGCCGCTGTTAAATAAGCTTGCATGTGGTTTTTGCTGGTCTTTGCACAATTTTATACTGGCCTGTAGTAAATGAGTAGTAGTAAATGGAGCACTCTGGGTTATAAGGGATGAAAGCAATTTGGGGGAGAAAGAGGATAGCCACTGACTATGATTCTGCTCAGGAGAGATCAATACAAGCCGAGCAACCATCTAGCATGGAGGAAATGAGGATAATTGTTACAGCTTTTCTTTTCCCTCGTTTTTCTGTCTTGCCCTGATCCATGAGATTTGCCCTGCCCTTGGGGAAAAGCAACATACCTGTTTTAATAAGCCGTGCTTGCAGGCAGAAGTTTAGATTAGACCCTAAGTCTGAGGCCGCTTATTCCTTATGCCAGATAGGGTACTAGATATGCTGAGCTTTAAATTTAAAACAAATCATTCAGCTATGCAGGCTATATTCCTGGAAGAGATGAATATGAGATTGCCATCTCTGCTGTGCAACTTGTGTCAGCATAGTGCTGTGCAAACAAGCAATGGCCAATGATTTAAAATAATGATAGTAGTAATAATATCAAATTTACTTTGAAATCAATTGCTATTGAGTTCACATTTACACTTTAGTCTTGGCTCCAGCTAGCTCAAATTTTGCATGCAACTCGGCTGTGTCATTGTAGTACAATACCAGAGTATAATGATGTTATTTGTTATTCTTTCTTTCTGGTGACACTGAGAAATACAATCAATACTTGTATAATAACAAGTAATATAATAATAAATAATATTAATATATTAATATATTAATAATAATATATTAATAATAATAAACATATTTTAAATAATAAAAATAAATTTTATTATTAAAAAATATATTTGTATAATATTTAATTTTATAATTGACTGTGGAAGATTTAAAAGTAAAATTATTGAATTACATTGCATGTTATGTGTCTCAGGTGTTAAATGTGTAATATTTAAAAATGTATATGTAATTATGTGTTTTTAATACATTTCGCATGTCAATACTTTGACTCTTGCTAGTTTTAATCAAATTATTTATGACCAGTTAGCAGCTAAATGTGCTAAGACACAGATCTCATACAGAAGGGCTTACATTTCCCCCATGGTAGTCCTAACATTAGCATCTGTGTACATTTTATCTGTTCTTAAGGCAGATAAAACAGTAACACAGTAGACTGTCTCATTAGTGTCAGTATACCAGTCACCTTATGAATAGCAATTAATAATTTTTATCAACAGATTTGAAGTATGTGCTTTATCAAATCCACTGAACATGAGGCCTCAATCAAGTATAGAATGCCAGGAAGGAATAAGATAAGATAAGATAATATAAGATAAGATAAGATAGCCTTTTATTATCCCACATGGGGAAATTATCTTGTTACGGCACCAAGAAGGAAGAAACAGAATAAATACAAGTATACACACACTTTAAAAATAATGAGATAAAAAGCACTATACAATAAAATTGTCACGCTCCACGGCGGCACGCATCGCTCCCGCCATGACTCGGACCTATCAGGAAGCCCCATGGCGATCGGATTACCGATTGCATTCAGCTGTGGGGCTTCCTATAAAGGCGCGCTCATGAGAGACTCTTGTCGCGGATTATTGACTATGTCGATGCCGGTTGCGTCCCTACTCGCCGCCCCTCGTATCGCGTCCCAACGCGCCTGACCACTCATCGCCGCGTCCCTACGCGCTGCACCACTCATCGCCGCGTCCCTACGCGCCGTACCAGTAAGGCATAGTTTCGTTTTCGGTCACTGCCTTGTTTTGTTTAGTTTCTACCCGTTTTCGGCTTCGGCTTAGTTTATGTTTCCCACCTGTCTTCGGTTTTGTTTCACACCCGTTTCCGTTTTCGTTTCGTACCCGTTTTCGGTCCCTTGCTTTTTCTGTTCGCTGTGTTTGCCTTTTGTTGGTTGTTTTCTAATAAATCCCCCTTTTTTCAACCTGCGTTCGTCTCCTTGCCTGTCAGACCCCCAGTCCGTTACAGAATAATCCGCCAAAACATGGAGACGGCAGGTACCCCCGATTATTCGTTCCTCCTTGGCCGTTTCAATGGCGACCCATCCCAATGTCGGCCTTTTATTGAAAACCTCATTCGTTTTTTCTGTTTAGTCACTTTTGAGTCCGAATATGCCAGGATTTCTCTGGTGGTTCTTTACCTCACTGGTGAGGCTCTGATCTGGGCCACCCACCTGTGGCCGCTCCTCAAGACTGGTACCATAGGGCAGTTCCTTGAGGAGCTGGAGATCGCTTTTTGCTCCCCACGGGGCTTCCCGGACACCAAGGCCGCGGGTTCCGGTGTTTCCGAACACACTCGCCCTGTCCGGTCGGCTTTAGCTCGTCATATGCTGGATCCCCAGCTTGCCACCAGCCGGACCAGTATGATCAAGCGTCGGCAAGCGCACATGGCTTCTGGTGATTCGGTCCCTAAGCGCTCCAGACCTATTCCGGCACCACGGACTGTCGCGACGCCAACGGTCGATTCGCTCCCACTCGTGCCCACTCCCGTGTTTTGAACAGCAGTTCCAGTGGCTGCATCCAGGGTGTCAGCAGTTCCAGTGGCTGCATCCAGGGCGTCAGCAGTTCTAGTGGCTGCATCCAGGGCGTCAGCAGTTCCAGTGGCTGCATCCAGGGCGTCAGCAGTTCCAGTGGCTGCATCCAGGGCGTCAGCAGTTCCAGTGCCAGCATCCAGAGCGTCAGCAGTTCCGGTGGCTGCCTCCAGGGCGTCAGCAGTCTCAGAGGCCTTCCCAGAGGCCATGCACATGTCAGAGGCCTTCCCAGAGGCCGTGCACATGTCAGAGCCCTTCCCAGAGGCCGTGCACATGTCAGAGGCCTTCCCAGAGGCCGTGCACTTGTCTGAGGCCTTCCCAGAGAAAGTCTCTCCCACAGAGACCCGTCCAGAGAAAGTCTCTTCCACAGAGACCTGTCCAGAGAAAGTCTCTTCCACAGAGACCCGTCCAGAGAAAGTCTCTTCCACAGAGACCCATCCAGAGAAAGTCTCTTTCACAGAGTCCCGTTCAGAGAAAGTCTCTTCCACAGAGACCCGTCCAGAGAAAGTTTCTTCCACAGAGACCCGTCCAGAGAAAGTCTCTCCCACAGAGACCCGTCCAGAGACTGTCCCCTTCAGGGAGACCCGTCCAGAGACGGCCTCCTCCAGGGAGATCCATCCCGTCCA